>JACEFZ010028312.1:222500-643587 GCA_014155875.1 Cepaea nemoralis
TTGATTGATTGATTGATTTAGGAACCGACATCACATTATTCTGTGCATTCCCATAAGCGCTCCGTCCCCATCCTCAGCAGCCAGCGAAGGTTCCAACACCAATAGTACCAGTAGCAATCTGATTATATGTCCGTCTCGCCTTTCCTCTGAGCGTCAAGCGTCGGCCAGATCCCATCGTCACTCCTCGCTGTTTCATTCTTGCCAGACCATGGTGATCCATTTGCTCCTCCGAGGTGGACAAGTGCTCCCACAAAGCCGCAACCACGTCTGCCTTGTCATGCATCAATACTCCACCAAGTTTTGCAGAGCCAGCCAATCTGTCCCCCTGTTCATTCCCCAGCACACCGGCATGCACCAGAGAAAAGATCCAGGCGATGCTTGCCACCCGTGACCTCCGAAGCGAAGCAAGCCACTTTGCCCGAAGCTTGCCTGTCCACACCTTCCTCGGCATGCTTTCTGAGTCAGTTACAATCACGATGTGTGTGTGTGTGTGTGTGTGTGTGTGTGTGTGTGTGTGCGTGCGTGTGTGTGTGTGTGTGTCGCATTCTCCATCCAGTGGAAAGCTGCACTGACCGCCTCCACCTCCATTCTTAAGCTAGATGTTGTGGTATCATATGCCAGGCTCTCCTGCACCAAACCTCGACCATTAGCTTTTGCTAAGAACCCCCAGGAACTTCTCCTACATCTCAACACCGACCCATCTGTGCAGATAATAACATCACCCGAGCGAGCATTATCCTAAATTAGTTGCTGGATTTCCACTTCCGTGACCCCTGCTGGCCACTCCCTGCACTCCCGGCTCAGTGTGATTATAACTCTGCACAAGTCTGACTGCTCCGCTGGCACTCTGACCCACTGCTCTCCACGCCTAATGTTCTCCAAGATGCACACCTGTCTGATAGTATCCTCAGCCTGAGCCATCCATGATTTCCCTCTTATCAGTCGCTGACCCTTAACTGCGTCCAGCACCTCATGCAGTGGGTGGTCTGTGTCTGCAGCTACTCTGAGGTATGCCTTCGCCTGCATCACCTTGAGCCTACCAGCAACAGTCGGCAGACCAAGGATGTAACGCTTACATACTACTGGGGTGTCTCTAGTGCATCCCAGAATGACCCACATAGCTTCGTTCTGTATGCGCTCTAATTTCACCACCTGACTCTTTGTCTGTTTTATAATTTGCACTTAAGTTTGATCATCTGCACATTAGTTTTGATTGTATTGCTAAGTTTAATAATAATTGGTGTGGCACAAAACTGTAGCTTGAAATACACCAGCGACACTATCTCACACATTGAAACTCCTGGCTAAAAAATTGCGAAAAATGGCATAAATTTCCATTTATTTCATGAATTATTTATGTAAAAGCAGCAAGGCAATTCGTTCATGTCACCTCGGGCTATTCATTTGAAAGCTGGTATGGATTTGTTCTAACATGCCACTGCATTATAAATCTAGCCGTATAACTGCTCATAAATGTCTGCTTGGAAAATTAATGTAGTGGTTTCACCATGCCTTCCATATCTTCAAATGACCTGAACATGCTATAAATAATTTACTGCGCTCAGCTTTTCTAATGTTTACATTTATGTCAGGACAGCATTAAGTCACGGTCTAATCTGTAAGAGGCTGTGGTGGCATTGTGGTTAGTGCGCTTAACTGCCAACACAGTGGTCCGCGTTCAAGGGCACTATAGGCTGACCCGGCCTAATAGAAATGGGTACCAGAAAATTTCGGAAAGGGTTTACGAAGTAACAGCGACGAGGAAGGGAAGTGGCCACATCACCTCATATACCGTGACCTAGAATACGTGAAGCCTAACATATGATACATCAGCGGCCGTATCTGCTATGGGACTCTACCTTTACATGCATCATTTAGGCAATCTGTATGATCTTCACTGTCGAGAGATCCTGGAGTTCGCCGACTTACACACGAGACGCATTCTGTATCTCAGAAACGAACCCATCTGGGAAATGGGTTGACAACAACCCATCTCAGTACTGGGTTGACAACAGACTATCTGAGTACTGGGTTGACAACGACCCATCTGTGTACTCGGTTGACAACAGCCTATCTGAGTACTGCGTTGGCAACAACCCATCTGAGTACTGGGTTGACAACAACCCATCTGAGTACTGGATTGACAACAGCCTATCTGAGCACTGTGTTGACAACAACCCATCTGAGTATTGGGTTGAGAACAGCCTGTCTGAGTACTGGGTTGACAACAGCCTATCTGAGTACTGGATTGACAACAGCCTATTTTAGCACTGGGTTGACAACAACCCATCTGAGTACTAGGTTAACAACAGTCTATCTGACTACTCGATGACAACAACCCATCTGAGTACTAGGTTGACAACAGCCTATCTGAGTACTGGTTTGACAATGCCCCATCTGAGTACTGGGTTGACAACAACCCATCTGAGTACTGGGTTGACAACAGCCTATCTGAGTGCTTGGTTGACAACAACCCATCTGAGTACTGGGTTGACAACAACCCATACGAGTACTGGGTTGACAACATCCTACCTGGATACTGGATTTGAGTCTGCTACCAATGAAACACTGAAACACCTCCCGCCCATATTAGGCTGGGGTTAGGCTGGGATTAGACTAGGATTAGACCTACACTGGTCATGCTTAAAAAAGCCTAATCCCGACCTAATCCCAGCCTAATCCCAGCCTAACCCCAGCCTAATCCAGGCCTAATCCCAGCCTAACCCCAGCCTAACCCCGTCCTAATCCAAGCCTAATCCAAGCCTAATCCAAGCCAGCCTACGTGTGCTGTGTTGAATCCCCACCTGGTTACAGCCGATTATCTGTCCCCGGAGATGAAAAGCTGCAGTACCGGTCTTGTATACCCCGTTAGTTTCGGAGCTTGGAGAGGGGAAGGCGAGCTCTGCAATGCAGGTCCCGTGGAGACGGAACTTTGGTAGCCTGTATAACAACACCGTGTTCCCTATTATGTCGTGACTCGACGCTATAACGAGAAAAATTATCGCCAAGTGATAGTGCAGAGGATGGCTCGCAGTAAGAATGCCGCAACGAGACACGCTAAGTGTGCAGCAGAGAAGAAGAAAGCAGAGGCGAAGAAGGCAAGTGGGACTGCTGATCTCAACCGAAGCAGATCCCAGCAGAAACGTACTTACACCAGAGATTTGAACAGCAGACATCAGCAACATACCAACACCGGAGATCAGAACAGCAGTAGCCAGAAATAATGACCCAGAATTAGGAGGAGCCAGCCAAATCAACACCAAGCAGACGCAGCCAGGCAGCTCACTAAAGACACAGGAAGAGAACCCAACTGAGACCTCCGCAGACGTTATGCTTAAGCATATAAGCGATGGAAAGTCAAAGCTGTCGACTTTGCCAATAGACAAGATTACCAACCTGCTGGAATACGAACTGGGAAGACCCAGCGTCGTCCAGCTTCGCAAGTCGCCGGAGAGAGCAAGAATACTCATAAACAAGACCGTCTAAACAGTCGCACTAACACGAAAGATCGGCCAAGAGAGAACCGGCATCAAGCTACCATACGGCACATCTGTGGAAGCCACTCACCACCGCAGTATCAAAGGATTGGTGATCAAGCGAGTCAAAACCCATCTCACATCGAAGAAATCAGAGAGAAGATGCTGAAGGAGAACTCGACCATCTCGAACTTGGAAGGCTGTGGATTTATTTCCGAATTCCGCCATTCGGTTCACGGATAAAATTGTTTCGGAGCAGTCTGTGGGTCGTCGCTGGAACTACGTAGTTCATGCTCTGTACAAATTTTAGGGTTAGGATTAGCTGCACTTATAATGTCATGAGCACAGTCAGACGAAGGTTCGGAGACTGAGCTCGTCACCTGCTAAGTGAAGGAAAGATTGGCCTACAAAATGTGATGGCTCTATCAGTGACTATCATATGTTACCCATAGCAGTAAACTACTTCAGGGCCACTTATGTTTTTTAGGGTTCGGCGACTATCTGGGTAATGAACCAGAGTAATGAACCAGAGTAATGAATCAGAGCTGATCATGACTTTTACTTCAGCTGAAAAACCAGAGTCCTGAAAGCTGGCGGTGTGCCTGCCATCTGGCTGCAAGAGTTGGGACCGGAGGCAGAAGGCAAACTGGGTCACAGACAATGTGTTCCTGATGTTGCATGCGTTAACTAACTCTGGAATATGTCGCAGCTTTGGTTTGCATTGGTGTGCATTGGTGTCACGGTTAGACAAGAGCTTGAGCGTGGTCGGGCATGGGTTCTATACCAGCTCTCATAGTTCGCTACAGGAGAAAAAGCCTGACCATCTATTCCCCGTGCACGCAGGCCATCAAATGTAAGGGTGATAACACTTCATGTACCCACAGCAAGGTCCTGCCACCCGACTCTGCGCTGTAAACGAACACAACGCAGCCTCATTCGTCTTTTATTGGATAGAAGAAGAGGAGGAAGAGGAAGATGATGATGATAAAATGGAAGAGAAAGAAAAAAGAGCCTGCAGTACAGATAGCTGATGGAAGCACCTGGCAGGAGGTTGAAAGGAGAGAGGGTTGGAAAAAGAAGAATGGATGGAAATTCAGAGACACGTAGAAAATAAAGGAAATAAAGAGAAGAATGAAGAGGTTGGGATAAAGGAATCCAGGAAAGGCAAATGTGGAATAAAAGGGAAGATGTAAGGAAAAAGAAGGACGCACGAAAGGAAGAAAGGTGAAGTTGAAGGAAGGAAAGGAGAAGAACCAATTTTGACCCAGACATTTCTAAAATGAAATAAATCTGTCTAGGTCACAATAAAATGAAATGAATAGTATCAGGTCTGGAGATGGGCTCGTTAATTGCAATTTCATGAGAAACAAAAAACGCTAACTGTTGATGTTTACAAAGAGATTTCACTTGGAACAATGTTTAACGATTATTGGACTTTGTAAACACAACCACATTAACGTAACTGGGTAAGTGGACGTTAAGGCGTCCCTTGGGAAATTAAAATGGGAGCAGCTCACGGTGAATGTTTGTGACACCACAGGCATACTCCCATAAACGGCAGTAATGGCATCTGTCGTGGCCGGTAAAAATCAGATATATCAATGGCCATGGGAACCCTTAAAGTCGTTGAAATAGAAAGAAGTAAACTCGCAGGTATTGGTCAGCAACCCCCCTGTGTAGTGCGTTCACCTGGAACCCCCCCCCCCCCCTATGTAAAGCGTTCACCTGGAAACCCCCCCCCCCCCCCCCCCCACTGTGTTGTGCGTTCACCTGGAACCCCCCTATGTAGTGCGTTCACCTGGAACCCCCCTGTGTAGTGCGTTCACCTGGAACCCCCCTGTGTAGTGCGTTCACCTGGAACCCCCCTGTGTAGTGAGTTCACCTGGAACCCCCCTGTGTAGTGCATTCACCTGGGCGTGGTGCTACGTATTACTGCGCGTTGCTGATGGGATGGCATTATAGATTCTAACCCTTGTCTTCATTATCAAGCAGCGTTGACTTGCACCTTGCCGTCTTAAAGACGATTGTTTGTATAATGGAGTTATACCTCTCTACAGCACAAAGCCTGGGCTGAATTTAGAGACTATATGTTATCCATGCAGCATGATCCCTCTCTCGGCCTGCCGAGTTTACTTCAGAGGAAAGGTAACACTAATACGTCTGGAACAAGACAAGCTGCGGAAGCTGCCGGGTCGGCAAAGCAATACTCAAACTGTCCGCCGGTCGGAGCTTCCATCCTAGACCAGTTGCCGACCAAGGTTTTGGGCCTGGTCTGCTTTGCCATACTTAGTCATTATGTTGCATTTCCTCTCACTAGGGTAAGGCTTGCACCCTCCGAACTGCGCTCCTAGGCCCGAAGCCGTTGGCAGAATGTGGGGTGTCGGGTTTGGTGAGCGCCGCCCAACATTCGGCGCTAACAGAAAGCAGGTAGTACCGTCTACTTTCATACGGTAGCTCAGTCATATCTGACTAAGACCTGACTTTACAAGCAGCACTCGATTATATCTAATTCAGCTGAAAAGTATCACACTAGTGAAAGGTTAGAGATCTAGAGGAATAAAAAGTGGTATGTTTACATTATATTAAGCTAAGATCGGTTGTGTATCCACCTTGTAGCGGTAGAGGGGCTTGCGTGTTTCAGTGACCCCAAGAGCTATGCCGACTGCAGCGCAACTACTAGTAGTGTCTCTCATGTCGGACAGGTCAAGGGAGAGGAACCAGACTAAGAGAGACACACACCTGCTGCTTTGTAGGTAGACTGGGGGAAGTCAAAGGGTCATCATCATCAAGTGTCGTGCCGACTGGCGTAGGCGTTCATGACTCTCCACAGATCTCTGTCTTTGGTTTTCTGGATCAACTCTGCCGTTGATATTCCTCCATGTCACTGTCGCAATCCATCCAGCATCATTTTTCGTGGTCTGCCTCTGCCTCTCTTCCCCTCAGTCTTTCCAGTTGTCACGATGTTCTCCATCGCCTCTCTTCTCATCACATTACCAAAAAAAGCAGTTTGTCTCTTTCTTAATGTTGTGTATAATGTTCTAGTTTCGCCAGCCTCTTTAAGGCATTCGTCGTTAGTTACTTTGGCAGTCCAAGGAATTCGCAACATTCGTCTAAGGAACTACATCTCTGTTGCTTCCAGTCTCTTCCTAATTTGTTCATTTATATTCCAAAATTTACAGCCGTACAGCAAAACAGGTTCTATATAGCACCTCAGCACTTTCTTTCTTACATTCAATCATAGCGATTCATAGCATAAGATATTCTTCATTTTTTGAAATGCAGCATTTGCTTGCCCTATTCTGCTCTTGATCTCTGTTGTGCATCTTCAATCTGATGTTATAAATGTCCCTAGATATTTAAACCTATCCACTTGGTGAAGAATTTTCCCTTCTATCTCTATTTCACATTTGGGTGTCACCTGTTTCTTTGGTACCACCATTGTCGCTGTTTTCTTGATATTCAAGGAGAGTTACTACAAAGTACAATGTCCAACAATTGTTGTAGATCTGTTGCATTATCCGTTATCAATACTGTGTCATCTGCATAGTCAAAGGCTAGGGAAAGCAAAACTGAAAAAATGCATGATGAAGTCGGATGTACTAGTAAACAGGATTACGTTACAGTACAACTCAACTCATTTGTTATAACGCATTGAAAGAAATAAGAACGGTGGTATCAATGATCCCCCGCCCCGAAGGGGTCCATCCCATGATACATATGGTTATCTTCCTCTTTTCTATACAGCCATGGCACAGATGGGGGGTAGGGTGCGAGTTATTGACCAAACACTCCGGGCACTCAGCATACTTTTAAATTTTTGTTGCGTGTCCCTTACGGGACGTTGTAGTCGACACCAGCATTTTTCAGCTGCTGTTGATGTACTAGGCAAGTGTTACGTTCAGTAGTTTGCCATTGCTTTCTGAACGACCGTCTCCCATACCAGCACGTTATAACACAACGCGACACGGTCTGCTGCACAAATCGGTCGCAGCAGAGATTCGAACGCCTGGTACCCGGCTCACGAACCGCTTTCGCAAGCCTTTAGCCACGGAGCCGGCTACAGTCCCTTTAACAAATTGCCTTTATGAGGACAGAAATGATAGGGCATGCATCCACCAGGAGACACACCTCAATGTCCGTCACAGATTCAAAGTCAGATTATATCAGGCCACACGTTTCGAATGCGAAGGACGCAGGGGAGGAATTCTAATACTTACACGAAATGTAATATCATGCAGCGAAGTATCTGTGAACTCTAACAACCAAATAGGAATTATTGTGGTTGATATAAGAGAAGTTAAGTTAGTTGCAAATCCCTTACAGGGCGTAGCAGTCAGGTCCAGCATTGTTTGGTTGTTTGTGATTCTTGGGCAAATTTAGGATCATTAGCTTGTCATAACTTTCTGAACGACCGGCACTCACACCATTACATAGAAACCAACGCAAGGTGGTCGCTTCCAAATCGTCCGCAACTGTGTTTCGAACGCAGTATGCGGGCTTACGAATCGCATTCGTAACACCTCCGCCACAGAGCCGGTATAAGAGACTGGAAGTGAAAATCCGAATATACAAATATATAATCTATGCAGCCCGCAAAATAAAGATCGAACGCTTTCAAGCATGAACACAGTTGACACAAACTGTATAATAGTCTTAGACTTTAATAGCCTCTCAGGAAGGTGGGGATATTCAGATACTGACAACAGAGGAGAGTAAGTGAAAAACTGGGAAATAGACGCTAATTCCCATTTAATCAGCAAACTGGATGACAAACACAGCTAATGCTCTAGAAGATAGTGCAGTACTTGCACTCCAGATAGTGCATTCTGCACAGACGACATCCACTACAAAACGTATCGCCGTGTGATAGATCAATTAGCACGCAGTAACCATAGACCCATAAATGTGGAGTGTGTTTACAGGAGCAGAAGCTGTTGCATAGCTAGAATTTCAAACTAGTTTTTATTTTTTTTTTTTCGCGACCTATTTGCTTTGCTAAATTTAATGCAACATGAAAATAATGGTGGAAAGTCTAAGCAAAGCAATACAGCAAGCAGTCACTGAGTCCATCTCAAGAGAGGCTAAAAGAAATTACAAACCATACCGACTTGAAGAACTGCAAATTCTGGAGGACAACGTTTATGATGCTACGAAGACAGCAGAGAGAGAGAGGGAGAGAGAGAGAGAGAGAGAGAGAGAGAGAGAGAGAGAGAGAGAGAGAGAGAGAGAGAGAGAGAGAGAGAGAGAGAGAGAGAGAGAGAGAACAAACAACTGAAGAGAATGTTTTGTTCAAAGTCTCAATAAAATACAAGTGAACATTAAATTAAACAACAAGATATTATTGGAGACCAAAAAAAAAACACACAAAAAAACATAAAACCTGAACTTTGACAATGATTGAAAGAAACTATGAAAAGTAATGAAAGCCGTGATTAAAGGAGGACCCAATAACAAACAAATAAACATAAACAAGGAAATGTCACTCTTATGGGGAGGGGGTAGACTGCAAATGCCATGGTAGTGTACTATGCTAGTGCAAACTACATTGATGTCACAGCAGAACAAGCAAACAAAAGCAATCAAAGACGAACAGACACGTCGTAATTATACTGATATAACAGAAGAATATATGGTGGCCAATTTTTAAATGGAAGAAATGAAACAACGAGTGCCCTAAAAACAAATTCGAAATTACAAGGAGAGGTTTGAATTTTAAGTGAAATACTTACAGAGCTGGGTACTAAGACAAAACTGAAACTACTAGCAATCCTCAAGTACAGCTGGAAGAGAGGAATAGTCCCACTGGCATGGAAGGAAGCTATTCTTATACCAGAGTAGTTATATATGATGCCTACTCCCCCCAAAATTGTGGTGCCGCGTGGTGCGCACCACGTGGTGCTCGTGGTGCTGGGACCACATGGTGCTGTGTGGTGTCTAGTGGTGGGAGTATGTGGTGCGGTGGTGCTGGGTGTATGTGGTGCCTGTGGAGTGTGTCTTTGGCTTGTTAAGCTCGTTGTTTTTGGCGGGTAAAATTTTTTTAAAAAAGAAAAAAGTCTGATCTAATGAGCTGGAGGCTCTTCATGTGTGTGCGCGTGTATCTGTGGCCAGGGTGGAGTGGAAGGAGCCGGCGTAAATAGTAAGCGCAAAGAAGGTGGTGTTGTCCCCCATGTAGTTGTCACCTGGCCGGTCAGCGCCCGAGTGACCACGAGTCCGGTCATGGGTCTAACGAGTAGCGGTGTATCTACTGGTGCTAACAACGGACAACCGACTGTGTCTTTAAAATGTCAAAACTTACAAAAACACACATAGTTGTACATGCACAAGGTGGGACAAAAAAATCAATACGCATCTTCATAACAACTAATCCAGGGTATTATCGTCGTCGTAATGAACTAGGTGGATTATTAATAATGCTTTATATAAACCGGGCGGGGTGGTCGGAGCCAGCGCGGGCGACGAACGCGGGGGCGACCACGACCGGGTGGTCGCGTGGGCGCGGGTTCGAACCCTCGAGCCGCTCCGGGTGTCGTATGAAAGTTGTAATAAGTAAAAATGTAAATAATTCGGATGTATGAGCTATAGTGGTTCGTAGTGGTTTATACATTATCATCATATAAATTACACCGCTTCAAATGAAAACCTCAGCAAAGAAAAGATGGCCGCTAGTACGTGTTGTAGTGGTATGGCTTAGTGTTATTTGATGTTAAGGGGTGGGTGAGTGAAAGCGTATCTCTATAAATGCTTCCAAACAATATCAGCATACAGTGTCAGATCGTTAAAGAGAAACCCTAAAGAAACATGTCAAGATGGCCGTCGATGTCCTCCGTAGGTGCCGGGTTCGAGTCCCAGTTGGGTGATCTAGTGGTAGAAGAAATATTGACTTAGTAACTTGTTACTTAGTTGTGATGGCGATAGCTGGTGGTAGTAACAGGCTATGTGTAGCAAAGGAGAGGTGGTATGCAGGGTGAGGAGTATGTATAGGGGGTACCCCAGACGAGATGACAGGTTCGAATCTCGGGTGCTGTGCTACAGGTAAGGGTAATAGGCGTCAGCGTGTGGGGTGTCTAGCTGGTCATACGGGTTATGATTAGAGACAGTCTGTCTCTCCGTGTCGCTGTGTCCACAAGTCCAAGGGAAAAACAGGCATCCGACTTCACAGCTTAACTTAACATAACAAATTGGAGAACATAAGATACCCATACACGTCGCCAGCTGTTACAAAATCAATAATAGCCAGATGTATATATGAATAATCCTGGGGGGATTATCGCCGTCGATAGAAAGGGATTGGGAAAGCAATAATACTCGTCATATCGTCAGGGAGGGGATTATAACATATGTCGTCTAAGCCCAAGGTATATCTCCTGTAATATAAGGTGGTCGGAAAACCAATATCACTAGGCCTCGATTCTTCTCATAATTGCGACTAGTGGCTTATAGATATAACCATTATTGCAGACGCAGCTGTGTGCAGACTAATCTACCAGGTCACGTGGTCTAGGCCATATCGACAAAAACGGGGTATAAATGTTAAGGAATAGACGCTGTACGAAGCACTCTCTGCCAGCTCTCTGATCCTGATACATCAAGGGAAACTGACAGAACAACCTTTGCAGTCGGTGAGTATGATGTCTCGTTGGTAAACACTGCGCATGTGTGTGCATGTGTATGTCTGTATGTATATAGGTATGTGTGTGTGTGTGTGTGTGTGTGTGTGTGTGTGTGTAAGTGTGTGTTTATGTCTATGTGTGCGTGTGTACATGTGAATAAGTGTAACGATGGTAGATATAACCAAAGGGTAATAGAGCGTGGGCTACTCTAGTGATATGAAGATAACAAAAGAACCTCTCTCTTTCACATGGAAACGGCCGCTGTGATCATACTGTACTAAGGTGATGTTTTGCTGTTATACTCAAGTTGGGTCTATTTACCCTCTACCGGTTAACTTCACTCAGCCATATCATGTGGAGTTTCATATTCACTGTTAACAAACATGAGCCGGCAGTATAATTTCTAGACCAACCAATGTGTCAAACTATACTGACTTTGTCTTTTTTTTCCGTTAGATCAAATATGTCTTCACTTCATATTGCCACAAATATTAACTTTATATACATCACTGTGCTCATGGAGACTCAGTATGATATCATTCATAGATCATAAAAAATCTTCACAATTAAAAAAGTATTGCTGGTCACTAAAAGTTTTCTTGTTCTTGTTGTTTTTCCAGGTGTACGTTGTCAACGTGTTGAAAGAACCCATATTCTTGACTTCAATCTACTATAAAAATCAAAAGGAGGGCTGAAAATATAAAGACCTTGTACCGAATTACTACTATCAACCTATAAACCTCAACTTTTACGGTATTGTCAAACAGAATTATGTCGACTCAGCAAAAAGAAATCCACTTATGTGTCACATGTGGGAAAAGTTTCACAGAAAAGCGCAATCTGCTTCGTCATCTTTGCACAGTTCACAGCACTGAAACGCATGCATGTCACCTATGTGGCAAGCTATTCAACAGAAAAGACAACCTACAAAAACACAGACGAACATACCACAAGACACACACTTCATCAACAACTATGGACACTAAACCTTCAAACCCTGAACCCAGTCTACCATCACTTTCATCACGCAAAAGGAGGACACCCTCGAACGCATATACCAATAAAAAACGTAGACACACTACTGATCAAATGGTAGCAAAGGAAGCGGACACCCAACAAACATATAGGGACAACTGGACAGCCCTTAGGACTTACTGCAAGGCGCTGTCGATCATGTTACCCAAGAATATAGTGGTATTATAAGAAAGCGCCGACCAACACCACCTAGTGAGCATAGTAAATGTATAAACCTAACAATTTTACCTCCTCTGTCTTATAAGAAGTAGTATTCTGATATATTTGTATGATAGCCCTGAGTCACCCCAACTAATGTGCATGTCTTCATTCTGGCGTGGATCTGTTTAGCGTGCCTCCTATGCAAACGATGACAGAAGAGGGTTAGTGTGTGGAGATACACCGGCTCACGGCTCTAGGAGCACCTGTGAGGATCTAGCGTCATGTCGTCTGCAGGCTGTACTACAATAACATTTCAACAAAGATGAAATAATCACGCTAAGCCACAGTAGTATCGCGGAGTGCCCCTTCAACTATAATCGCCAACACGAAAACTCGGAACCATCTCCAACCAACAGAGAGTGTTAACCACCACAGACAACCTTATCTTTCAGTAAATCCACACTGGTCGATGGGTAGTAAGCAGCTACCTATAAAGAAAGAGAGGCAATATAATTACAGATAGGTCGTCAATACCTGAATAAGTCTCAATATGAAGAAGCTTAGGGTGGATGTGAGGAGTCTTTTTATATAAATATACATAGGTGTTGTTATTTCTTCGCAGGTTGTATCCCATAGGGGTGGCTACAGAGTGGTATATCCATCGAAGGAACATCACTGGCGCAAACACCCCAGGCCACCACTGATGTCACTAGTGGTAAATCGCTGTGTCCTAGTGCGAAAAGAGTGAATAGCATTGCACAAGCTACCACAGTATTTGACCAAACACAATTGTCTGTCCCCCTAACAACCATTTGTATGATCCTAGTGTGACGTCAACAATCTGCTCAAGACCTTGTTATTATTCGTGAAGAACAGACTAAGCAATCTTTATAAGTTCGGTGACACTGGTGTCAATTCCACAAGAAAAAACATGTCTACGCAACCAACAGAACTTCATCTGACTGCCATAAGACCGGTTGTCACTAAACAATATACACTGAACAAAGAAAGAGTGGTCAAAAACAATATCAACAGAGATGCACACCCGACTGGTTTACTCGTTAAACGGACTAACTCAGGTCAATGTGTTACTATAACTTTCGACAGTACAAGTCACTATCAGTCGTTTCGAACCCGTATGGTTAGTTATTACAAGCACCAGTGCATTGAATCCAGAC
Source organism: Cepaea nemoralis (assembly GCA_014155875.1). Taxonomy (NCBI): domain Eukaryota; kingdom Metazoa; phylum Mollusca; class Gastropoda; order Stylommatophora; family Helicidae; genus Cepaea; species Cepaea nemoralis. The sequence continues at coordinate 235,941 of JACEFZ010028312.1, forward strand.
AAGACCTGAACGGGGTACCCGTGGAAGACCTGTTTTCAACACCCCTGGTTAAGATACATATGTATCACACGAAGATGAAACTTTTCGCCCAGGGAAAGATTGACAATATTAATTCTTGGTTAAAAATAGACTTTATCGAACTTGGAAACTTCGATACAGACGAATAGACACACAAAGCAACCTTCCTGGGTCAAAAAGGAGAAGAAACCCACAATAAGGCACAAATTCCAAGTTAGTATATTTGAGACTATAAGCCTGTATTTCCACAACTAATCAAAAATAGACAAAACTTTGACGCTTTTATCAAAACAGTACACGAACACGACGTTCTTACCTACGCTATGCAACAACGTCCAAATACCAAATACACTACAGAGATGATTCCAGCTATATGTTTTTATCTCTATCATATCCCAGAATTCCGACTTGTTTAATAAATAACCACCCTTTTATGACCCACGTTAGGCATCACTGTGCATGATCATACTAGTTATAACATCCCATATTTAGCCAACCATTTTGTATACTGACATTATGCTTGCTCATTTTTTGTAAAATGTACTGGAAATATTGTAAAATAAACAGTTTTATGTATTATAAGTGCGTTCACATGTTTGTTTTTAGTGTTGACGGTACATATGGGTGTCATGTGGTGAGCGGGTGTTACATGTTGATGGCCAGGTAAAGAAATATCGCAACCAAACTTATAAAAATTAGGAAAATTTGTTAACCTAATGAGAAAAATATTGACCAAGTAAAGAAAAATTTACACAAAATTTACACAAATTAGGAAAATGTTACCCATATTAGGAAAAATATTGGCCAACGTATGAAATATCTCGAACAAATTTACAAAGAGTAGGAAAACATGTCGACCAAAGTAGGAAAATTGTTCGTCAAATGTGAAAAATATTGGGCAAGTAGGAAATCATGTTAACCAAAGGTGAAAACTATTGACCAAGTAAAGAAACTTCTCGTCCAAACTCATAAAAAGTAGGAAAATTTGTTAGCCAAATGGGAAAAATGGTGGCCAAATACAGAAATATCTCGACCAAACTAATAAACATTAGGAAAATGTGCTAGCCAAAGGTGAAAAATATTGGTCAAGTAAAGAAATATCTCAGCCGATTTATAACAAGTAAGAAAAACATGCTAGTAAAATCAAGAAATATGTCGACCGAAGTAATACAATAGGCAAAACGATGGACAAACTTATAAAGATGTCGACCGTTATAAAAATATGTGTTACCCAAATTAGGAAAAATATTGCCCAAGTGAAGAAATATCTCAACCATACTTATGAAAAGGAGGAAAATGTGTTAACCAAATGGGAAAAATATTGGCGAAGTGAAGAAATATCTCATCCATTCTTATAAAAATTAGGAAAATGTGTTAATCTAAGGAGAAAAAATATTGACCAAGTAAAGACAAATTTACACCAAACTTATGAAAAATAGGAAAATTTGTTAACCAAAGGGGAATAAATATGGGCTAAACTAAATATGTTGACCCAAGTAAGAAAATATGTTAGCCAAATGGGGGAAAATGTTGGCCAAAACATGAAACATCTTAACCAAACTTATAAATATCTCGTGTAAACTTTTAAATAAGTAGGGGGAAAAAAATATTGCTTCTGTAGTTATGTCAAAAGTATCTTGAACTTTTATCTGAACAGACATTTCACAAGACATAATCATCAACGTCAACACTTTCCCTCTTTTTACATTACCGAAAACTTCAACTTACCATTCCAACGTATCTGCTAAAGACGCACTTATACATACTAATCACCCATCTCTTCACACTCTTGGTTGTTGTTTTCTAACATAAAATATCTCTGTCTTTCGTAGCTGTCTTCCCAACTTTTCCATGTCACATCACCAAGATACTCCAAACATTCGTTGCACATGAGTTCTAATGAAACAGTCATAACAACATTTATGGTAATGCAATATGTGGCTCCACCTGGGATAGTTTCAATATCATCTGAGTATTCGTCAGCAAAGAGCTATTACCCATGGCTGACATCTTCAACTTTCTATACCACAATGACTTCTACACTAACCTTCCATTGTTCCATCTTTCAACAATACAAAGGGTGGTCTCGAAGTTTAGCTAACATAACATTTTGTACTTTATCCACCTCTTTCACACGTTGTAATTTCACAGCTGCAATAACGACAAGTCTGCAACCAACACTGTCTGTTATGAAGTCGACCATTCTTAAAACCACGTCTGTCTTAATGAGCCCTTGAATACTCTCTACCAGATCTTATAACCGACTTTCAACTTTTCATACCAAATAACATTAACACTCTTTTTGATTACAGAACAACCGATTTTCTGCTGACTAGGCAGGTTTCTCAATCTAATGGAGATAAATCACCTGTCCTCCTAACATACTAGGCACTATTCTAGACAACGAATATGGTCATCAACCAGCACCCCTAAGAAGAACTTGAAAACAGCAACAGAGATTGGGTTCCTGAGACGAATTCCTTGGACTACCAGAGTAACTAACGCTGATCGCCTAAAAGAGCCTACAAAACATAGAGCCTTATATACATCAACACAACAAACTCTTTCTTACTAACCCTAACTATACATCATCTAACCCTAACACTAACCCTAACCCCTAACCCTAATTTTAACCCCTAACCCTAACCCTAACTATACAGCAAACACAACAAACTCTGACATAGATACAAACCAGTGTCAGAAATGTGAAAAGTTAAAATTTAATAAAAATTTAAAACTAATAAATCGCAATTTTATTGCCCGCTTCACTTAATATCCGCTTCACTTAATATACAGATATAGCCTAAGTATAGGTGTAAGTTAGGTATAGGACGTATATCGAGCTTACATCTTGCGCAATAAAATTGCGATTTATTAGTTTTAAATTTTTATTAAATTTTAACTTTTCACATTTCTGACACTGGTTTGTATCTATGTCAGAGTTTGTTGTGTTTGCTGTATAGTTAGGGTTAGGGTTAGGGGTTAAAATTAGGGTTAGGGGTTAGGGTTAGTGTTAGGGTTAGATGATGTATAGTTAGGGTTAGTAAGAAAGAGTTTGTTGTGTTGATGTATATAAGGCTCTATGTTTTGTAGGCTCTTTTAGGCGATCAGCGTTAGTTACTCTGGTAGTCCAAGGAATTCGTCTCAGGAACCCAATCTCTGTTGCTGTTTTCAAGTTCTTCTTAGGGGTGCTGGTTGATGACCATATTCGTTGTCTAGAATAGTGCCTAGTATGTTAGGAGGACAGGTGATTTATCTCCATTAGATTGAGAAACCTGCCTAGTCAGCAGAAAATCGTTTGTTCTGTAATCAAAAAGAGTGTTAATGTTATTTGGTATGAAAAGTTGAAAGTCGGTTATAAGATCTGGTAGAGAGTATTCAAGGGCTCATTAAGACAGACGTGGTTTTAAGAATGGTCGACTTCATAACAGACAGTGTTGGTTGCAGACTTGTCGTTATTGCAGCTGTGAAATTACAACGTGTGAAAGAGGTGGATAAAGTACAAAATGTTATGTTAGCTAAACTTCGAGACCACCCTTTGTATTGTTGAAAGATGGAACAATGGAAGGTTAGTGTAGAAGTCATTGTGGTATAGAAAGTTGAAGATGTCAGCCATGGGTAATAGCTCTTTGCTGACGAATACTCAGATGATATTGAAACTATCCCAGGTGGAGCCACATATTGCATTACCATAAATGTTGTTATGACTGTTTCATTAGAACTCATGTGCAACGAATGTTTGGAGTATCTTGGTGATGTGACATGGAAAAGTTGGGAAGACAGCTACGAAAGACAGAGATATTTTATGTTAGAAAACAACAACCAAGAGTGTGAAGAGATGGGTGATTAGTATGTATAAGTGCGTCTTTAGCAGATACGTTGGAATGGTAAGTTGAAGTTTTCGGTAATGTAAAAAGAGGGAAAGTGTTGACGTTGATGATTATGTCTTGTGAAATGTCTGTTCAGATAAAAGTTCAAGATACTTTTGACATAACTACAGAAGCAATATTTTTTCCCCCTACTTATTTAAAAGTTTACACGAGATATTTATAAGTTTGGTTAAGATGTTTCATGTTTTGGCCAACATTTTCCCCCATTTGGCTAACATATTTTCTTACTTGGGTCAACATATTTAGTTTAGCCCATATTTATTCCCCTTTGGTTAACAAATTTTCCTATTTTTCATAAGTTTGGTGTAAATTTGTCTTTACTTGGTCAATATTTTTTCTCCTTAGATTAACACATTTTCCTAATTTTTATAAGAATGGATGAGATATTTCTTCACTTCGCCAATATTTTTCCCATTTGGTTAACACATTTTCCTCCTTTTCATAAGTATGGTTGAGATATTTCTTCACTTGGGCAATATTTTTCCTAATTTGGGTAACACATATTTTTATAACGGTCGACATCTTTATAAGTTTGTCCATCGTTTTGCCTATTGTATTACTTCGGTCGACATATTTCTTGATTTTACTAGCATGTTTTTCTTACTTGTTATAAATCGGCTGAGATATTTCTTTACTTGACCAATATTTTTCACCTTTGGCTAGCACATTTTCCTAATGTTTATTAGTTTGGTCGAGATATTTCTGTATTTGGCCACCATTTTTCCCATTTGGCTAACAAATTTTCCTACTTTTTATGAGTTTGGACGAGAAGTTTCTTTACTTGGTCAATAGTTTTCACCTTTGGTTAACATGATTTCCTACTTGCCCAATATTTTTCACATTTGACGAACAATTTTCCTACTTTGGTCGACATGTTTTCCTACTCTTTGTAAATTTGTTCGAGATATTTCATACGTTGGCCAATATTTTTCCTAATATGGGTAACATTTTCCTAATTTGTGTAAATTTTGTGTAAATTTTTCTTTACTTGGTCAATATTTTTCTCATTAGGTTAACAAATTTTCCTACTTTTTATGAGTTTGGACGAGAAGTTTCTTTACTTGGTCAATAGTTTTCACCTTTGGTTAACATGATTTCCTACTTGCCCAATATTTTTCACATTTGACGAACAATTTTCCTACTTTGGTCGACATGTTTTCCTACTCTTTGTAAATTTGTTCGAGATATTTCATACGTTGGCCAATATTTTTCCTAATATGGGTAACATTTTCCTAATTTGTGTAAATTTTGTGTAAATTTTTCTTTACTTGGTCAATATTTTTCTCATTAGGTTAACAAATTTTCCTAATTTTTATAAGTTTGGTTGCGATATTTCTTTACCTGGCCATCAACATGTAACACCCGCTCACCACATGACACCCATATGTACCGTCAACACTAAAAACAAACATGTGAACGCACTTATAATACATAAAACTGTTTATTTTACAATATTTCCAGTACATTTTACAAAAAATGAGCAAGCATAATGTCAGTATACAAAATGGTTGGCTAAATATGGGATGTTATAACTAGTATGATCATGCACAGTGATGCCTAACGTGGGTCATAAAAGGGTGGTTATTTATTAAACAAGTCGGAATTCTGGGATATGATAGAGATAAAAACATATAGCTGGAATCATCTCTGTAGTGTATTTGGTATTTGGACGTTGTTGCATAGCGTAGGTAAGAACGTCGTGTTCGTGTACTGTTTTGATAAAAGCGTCAAAGTTTTGTCTATTTTTGATTAGTTGTGGAAATACAGGCTTATAGTCTCAAATATACTAACTTGGAATTTGTGCCTTATTGTGGGTTTCTTCTCCTTTTTGACCCAGGAAGGTTGCTTTGTGTGTCTATTCGTCTGTATCGAAGTTTCCAAGTTCGATAAAGTCTATTTTTAACCAAGAATTAATATTGTCAATCTTTCCCTGGGCGAAAAGTTTCATCTTCGTGTGATACATATGTATCTTAACCAGGGGTGTTGAAAACAGGTCTTCCACGGGTACCCCGTTCAGGTCTTGTCTGGATTCAATGCACTGGTGCTTGTAATAACTAACCATACGGGTTCGAAACGACTGATAGTGACTTGTACTGTCGAAAGTTATAGTAACACATTGACCTGAGTTAGTCCGTTTAACGAGTAAACCAGTCGGGTGTGCATCTCTGTTGATATTGTTTTTGACCACTCTTTCTTTGTTCAGTGTATATTGTTTAGTGACAACCGGTCTTATGGCAGTCAGATGAAGTTCTGTTGGTTGCGTAGACATGTTTTTTCTTGTGGAATTGACACCAGTGTCACCGAACTTATAAAGATTGCTTAGTCTGTTCTTCACGAATAATAACAAGGTCTTGAGCAGATTGTTGACGTCACACTAGGATCATACAAATGGTTGTTAGGGGGACAGACAATTGTGTTTGGTCAAATACTGTGGTAGCTTGTGCAATGCTATTCACTCTTTTCGCACTAGGACACAGCGATTTACCACTAGTGACATCAGTGGTGGCCTGGGGTGTTTGCGCCAGTGATGTTCCTTCGATGGATATACCACTCTGTAGCCACCCCTATGGGATACAACCTGCGAAGAAATAACAACACCTATGTATATTTATATAAAAAGACTCCTCACATCCACCCTAAGCTTCTTCATATTGAGACTTATTCAGGTATTGACGACCTATCTGTAATTATATTGCCTCTCTTTCTTTATAGGTAGCTGCTTACTACCCATCGACCAGTGTGGATTTACTGAAAGATAAGGTTGTCTGTGGTGGTTAACACTCTCTGTTGGTTGGAGATGGTTCCGAGTTTTCGTGTTGGCGATTATAGTTGAAGGGCACTCCGCGATACTACTGTGGCTTAGCGTGATTATTTCATCTTTGTTGAAATGTTATTGTAGTACAGCCTGCAGACGACATGACGCTAGATCCTCACAGGTGCTCCTAGAGCCGTGAGCCGGTGTATCTCCACACACTAACCCTCTTCTGTCATCGTTTGCATAGGAGGCACGCTAAACAGATCCACGCCAGAATGAAGACATGCACATTAGTTGGGGTGACTCAGGGCTATCATACAAATATATCAGAATACTACTTCTTATAAGACCGAGGAGGTAAAATTGTTAGGTTTATACATTTACTATGCTCACTAGGTGGTGTTGGTCGGCGCTTTCTTATAATACCACTATATTCTTGGGTAACATGATCGACAGCGCCTTGCAGTAAGTCCTAAGGGCTGTCCAGTTGTCCCTATATGTTTGTTGGGTGTCCGCTTCCTTTGCTACCATTTGATCAGTAGTGTGTCTACGTTTTTTATTGGTATATGCGTTCGAGGGTGTCCTCCTTTTGCGTGATGAAAGTGATGGTAGACTGGGTTCAGGGTTTGAAGGTTTAGTGTCCATAGTTGTTGATGAAGTGTGTGTCTTGTGGTATGTTCGTCTGTGTTTTTGTAGGTTGTCTTTTCTGTTGAATAGCTTGCCACATAGGTGACATGCATGCGTTTCAGTGCTGTGAACTGTGCAAAGATGACGAAGCAGATTGCGCTTTTCTGTGAAACTTTTCCCACATGTGACACATAAGTGGATTTCTTTTTGCTGAGTCGACATAATTCTGTTTGACAATACCGTAAAAGTTGAGGTTTATAGGTTGATAGTAGTAATTCGGTACAAGGTCTTTATATTTTCAGCCCTCCTTTTGATTTTTATAGTAGATTGAAGTCAAGAATATGGGTTCTGTCAACACGTTGACAACGTACACCTGGAAAAACAACAAGAACAAGAAAACTTTTAGTGACCAGCAATACTTTTTTAATTGTGAAGATTTTTTATGATCTATGAATGATATCATACTGAGTCTCCATGAGCACAGTGATGTATATAAAGTTAATATTTGTGGCAATATGAAGTGAAGACATATTTGATCTAACGGGAAAAAAAGACAAAGTCAGTATAGTTTGACACATTGGTTGGTCTAGAAATTATACTGCCGGCTCATGTTTGTTAACAGTGAATATGAAACTCCACATGATATGGCTGAGTGAAGTTAACCGGTAGAGGGTAAATAGACCCAACTTGAGTATAACAGCAAAACATCACCTTAGTACAGTATGATCACAGCGGCCGTTTCCATGTGAAAGAGAGAGGTTCTTTTGTTATCTTCATATCACTAGAGTAGCCCACGCTCTATTACCCTTTGGTTATATCTACCATCGTTACACTTATTCACATGTACACACGCACACATAGACATAAACACACACTTACACACACACACACACACACACACACACACACACACACACACACATACCTATATACATACAGACATACACATGCACACACATGCGCAGTGTTTACCAACGAGACATCATACTCACCGACTGCAAAGGTTGTTCTGTCAGTTTCCCTTGATGTATCAGGATCTGAGAGCTGGCAGAGAGTGCTTCGTACAGCGTCTATTCCTTAACATTTATACCCCGTTTTTGTCGATATGGCCTAGACCACGTGACCTGGTAGATTAGTCTGCACACAGCTGCGTCTGCAATAATGGTTATATCTATAAGCCACTAGTCGCAATTATGAGAAGAATCGAGGCCTAGTGATATTGGTTTTCCGACCACCTTATATTACAGGAGATATACCTTGGGCTTAGACGACATATGTTATAATCCCCTCCCTGACGATATGACGAGTATTATTGCTTTCCCAACCCCTTTCTATCGACGGCGATAATCCTCCCAGGATTATTCATATATACATCTGGCTATTATTGATTTTGTAACAGCTGGCGACGTGTATGGGTATCTTATGTTCTCCAATTTGTTATGTTAAGTTAAGCTGTGAAGTCGGATGCCTGTTTTTCCCTTGGACTTGTGGACACAGCGACACGGAGAGACAGACTGTCCCTAATCATAACCCGTATGACCAGCTAGACACCCCACACGCTGACGCCTATTACCCTTACCTGTAGCACAGCACCCGAGATTCGAACCTGTCATCTCGTCTGGGGTACCCCCTATACATACTCCTCACCCTGCATACCACCTTTCCTTTGCTACACATAGCCTGTTACTACCACCAGCTATCGCCATCACAACTAAGTAACAAGTTACTAAGTCAATATTTCTTCTACCACTAGATCACCCAACTGGGACTCGAACCCGGCACCTATGGAGGACATCGACGGCCATCTTGACATGTTTCTTTAAGGTTTCTCTTTAACGATCTGACACTGTATGCTGATATTGTTTGGAAGCATTTATAGAGATACGCTTTCACTCACCCACCCCTTAACATCAAATAACACTAAGCCATACCACTACAACACGTACTAGCGGCCATCTTTTCTTTGCTGAGGTTTTCATTTGAAGCGGTGTAATTTATATGATGATAATGTATAAACCACTACGAACCACTATAGCTCATACATCCGAATTATTTACATTTTTACTTATTACAACTTTCATACGACACCCGGAGCGGCTCGAGGGTTCGAACCCGCGCCCACGCGACCACCCGGTCGTGGTCGCCCCCGCGTTCGTCGCCCGCGCTGGCTCCGACCACCCCGCCCGGTTTATATAAAGCATTATTAATAATCCACCTAGTTCATTACGACGACGATAATACCCTGGATTAGTTGTTATGAAGATGCGTATTGATTTTTTGTCCCATATTGTGCATGTACAACTATGTGTGTTTTGTAAGTTTTGACATTTTAAAGACACAGTCGGTTGTCCGTTGTTAGCACCAGTAGATACACCGCTACTCGTTAGACCCATGACCGGACTCGTGGTCACTCGGGCGCTGACCGGCCAGGTGACAACTACATGGGGGACAGCACCACCTTCTTTGCGCTTACTATTTACGCCGGCTCCTTCCACTCCACCCTGGCCACAGATACACACGCACACACATGAAGAGCCTCCAGTTCATTAGATCAGACTTTTTTCTTTTTTAAAAAATTTTACCCGCCAAAAACAACGAGCTTAACAACCCAAAGACACACTCCACAGGCACCACATACACCCAGCACCACCGCACCACATACTCCCACCACTAGACACCACACAGCACCATGTGGTCCCAGCACCACGAGCACCACGTGGTGCGCACCACGCGGCACCACAATTTTGGGGGGAGTAGGCATCATATATAACTACTTACCAGTCCCAAAGAAATTAAAAGATCTGCCAGAACCAAATGGCTATAGATATATAATTCTACTTAATTGCGTAGGAAAATTAATGAAACGCATTATCAATGGCAGTCTAATGAGGTATCTGGAAGGAAAACAATTTCTTATATCCAGACCATAAAACAAAGTACAAATCTATTAGAGATAAAACCTATATTATATAGCTTAGGAAAAAGAAGATATTTTTTTCCAGGAGATAAAATATAATTTAAAGAAAGCGAACATCTAATAAAGTATGGAAGGAGGAACTGAAAGTAAAACAGCAAAAACTACAGATGTGTAGGAAGGTGTATAGATGGATCAGCCACTGCATTCTGCATTCGCCGCTTGGTTTCACATTAAGTTAAAGCCAGTTCTGTAATCACCGCTTGGTTTTCATACCCAGCCTAAACTAGTTCTGTACGAGGTCTGCGTAGCTGAATTAAACTTTCACTTCTGACGGCGGCATAGTGGATTCATTCCATACACGGGTCATTCATTCATTCATTCAGTAGCATGTCCTTTGCAGAACCCCGCTCCCATAATAACCTCCCGGAAAACCTCTCGATTATAAGCAAGATGTCCGTTACACCCATCTAGAGACCATCTGCCACATCTTGCACCCATCTTCTCTTTGGGCGTCCTCTTCCTCTCTTCCCGGGCATATACCCCTCCACAATTTTCCTCTCCACAATGTCATGACGTTTCAAATGACCATAATATTTCAGTTTTCTTTGTTTTATCTAATTTAGTAGCCAACCTTCTTCAATATTCAGTTCTTGTCGTACGGATTTCACTCGGATCAGATGGACTTAAATGTCGACTTCTCATCCTTGATCTGGGGACGCAAATTACGCATGATGGCGAGGGACACTGGTAATAGGGAAAGTAAACCCTCGCGCAAAATCAGTTCTGCACACTCATTAGTAGTAGCAACAAATAGTGCAGTAGTAGCATGTGGGTGGGTTGTGCTTAAATTCAAAGCCAGCCAAGGCACAATTTAAATTTAAAAAAACATCTGCATTTACCACTTGGCTTTAATATCCAGTTATGAGTGGTCTCGGGGTATGATATCCGCCTCGAGTGCTGTAGGTCTCGGGTTCAAGCCCCGGTGAGGACCGGGATTTTATTTAACGTGGGCTTCTAGTAACAAAATTTCCCCTGGTCTCTGGGCAGTTAGATCGGATGCCCGTGTGTATTGTTGCGCAAGTAAAAAAAAAAAAATCCTTTGGCAGTTGGAAATCGAAAATAAGAGTAGCCTAACGGCGCTGCCCGGGCAAAATTTCAAGTTAAAAATCTACCCAAAGTATTTTAGGATCCTCACCGGTGATACACAGTTCGTGCACTGAGCTGAGATTCTCCGGACTCAGACTTGAGTTAGGAGTAGAACGGGGCACTTATGGGTTACACTCGTGTGCCGTGATGTTGATCCGTCGACTAAACTAAACTAAACTATGACTGGAAATACGGTAAATATAGTCAAGTAAAATGTTTCTCTGAAGTTCAACAAACGAAAGGCATGCAAAATCAAACGTTTCCATAAAAATCTTTGTCAACGAAAACAAGGAAACTTGTCTCGAAGCTAAATCATTACAGTTGAACACGTGCGCGCGCGCGCGCGCACACACACACACACACACACACACACACACACATACAAACACCACACACACGGGCGAACAACGGGAATCAAAACATAGAACTGATACTGATAAAGCCACAGCAAAGATATATGTAACACGTTGTTACCGCTGGATGCGAACAATTTATGTGACCTAATCAAATTCAACAAGCGGTTCTGCAAACTCAGCACACAGCAACATTTTGGACAGCCGGTCTGCCTGGCACCACCGTGTCAACTACCGTGCTCATGTCAACTAATGTGCTCATGCTAGGAGCTTGTATCCGTCTGTGTCGCGACTGTTTGCTCGGGGAGTCCCCCTACGTGTGGCTACATCGGATAAAAGACACAACAATCTAGTTTGGCTGGTTTATACAAACATGGTAGCGGCACCCGGCATGAATAATTAAACACGTTGTAAATATAACATATGGCACCATAGTTAATGCACGAGTTAGCCGTTGTCTCATACTGGTACAAAATAATAGAAAGGGCCATAAATCTAGCTCACAGCACGCCAGGGGAAGCAACTGCAATCATAGAGGATGTTAAGAGCATAGTTCGAGCAGTGATAGTCGGACAGAATAAGTTAAGCCATGGCTAGACAATACATATATAGGTCATTGTTAATCTCAACCTTTTCTTGATAACTCTAGGTCACGGAACATTTTCTGGCGTTTTCGGAATGGCATGGCGAGAAAACTAATCACTAATCCGTCATCATCACGTTTCGTGCCGATAGACGCGGGAGATCATGGTTCGCCATCTGGCACTATCACCAGGGCCTTGGATTAGGTCTATGTTCACATCCAAATTATCCACTATGGCCTGGCCATCCAGGAATTTATCTCTTCCCATCTGATGTTTTCCCACCATATTTTCATATAGATATTCGTGTAGTTGTATCGGTGTGTGTTTGTTGTTTCTGTGTTGACGAAGGCTTTGTCCGCAACATCCATTTCCTTACTTGTGGTCGTTTTTAGTAAAGCTTACCGTCCACTACTCGATTTTTGGTGATTCATTCACTGTATCTTTTCCCGCCAAGTTTGCCAGTCACAACTCATTATTCACATTTATTCCTCCTCATAACTAATGGTTCACAAATCTTGACTGTCCAAGTCTAATTAATCTAATCCATTTTAATGTTTTGATTTGTTTCTTGAAGGACTAGTCTCGTTGGTTTTTCTGCCCTCCCATGGTATTCTGTGTATTTTCCTAAGAAACTACATTTCCACTAACAATATACATATCTCAAGCGTGCCTGCTTGTTGCTCTCAGTTTCACACGCATACAACAGTAATGGTTCAGTATGGCACGTTATCACTCATTTTCTCACTATTGTTGACAGCTTTTATTAGCGAGTATGTTCTCCATTTTTCTAAGTGGCTACTTTTATCATAATGGTTCTTATTCTACAAGGCACCTTCCATCAAATGTTATGACTGTTTCAAGATTGTTGTCCAGATTCACATGTTTAAGAATTGTCCCACTTACTTGGATGTTACATTATGCTATTTCTTCTTATTGGAAACGATCATAATTTCTTATTTCTATAATTTAACCCCATCCCTAGTTGCTCAGGGCACAATAACCGCATCTACTAAACGATGCAGTTCTTTTTCATAGTCTGAAATCAGTATTATCTCATCTGGCTATCTTACATTGTTGGTATTATGTAAACAAATAGCGATTCCTCACATATCATTTTTTAAATTTATCATCAGTATTTTTTACTATATACTGAATAAAGGTCTGGAGAAATTACGCGCCCCTGTATCACGTCCTCTCTTGTCTGGAGTTGACCTTCTTCATTGTCAACTTTTATTGCAGCAAATTGTTTCCATCTTTTATAGACACGTCATCTATTTCATGTGTTCTTCTTCTGCAGTCTACTCCCAATGGAGTACAAGCCCTCAACCACCACTCCTTTCCATTCGAAAGCTTGTTCATGATTGGTTGAATTTTGTAGCTAAGGTCTTCAACATGACAAAGTAGGCATTTCCCTGTCAACCCTTCTCAGTCGCTTTATACGACACTCTTGGTAGGTTACTACTCGTTGCTTCCTTTATGTCCTCCAGTAACACAGCAATGAATGAATCACCGAAAAACGAGAAGTAGACTGTCAGCTTTACTATAGCACGACTACAAGAAACAAAATGGACGTTGCGGCCAAAGTCTTCGTCAGCACAGAACATAAAAACAAAAATTAACTAACAAATACGCGAAAGACACTACATGAAAGTATTAATTTCACTTATCTGTGTCTTTGCTTGAGTGGCTATCCGTGGATGGAATAATCCAGTAACACAGGAGCGATTATACTTGCTACTATAAATTATGATTTTGAGCCCAATTAATTTGCATTGGGTTGATATCTGCTCGGGTAGGTGACATTTGACCCCGGGAAAGTCGCCGAACAGACAGTAGCTTTAAGGTCATCATGCCGTAACGATAGTTCTTTTTAGACTGTGACAAATACACACTATTCCTGGAGGTCTGCATGGCCGAATTGATAAAAACGCTTGTTCTTAAACACCCAATGTGCTGATGCGGAAGTAGCAGGTTCAAACCCTACACTAGGTCAGTTGGGCTAAAATGTTGACTTCTCGTCCTTGACTTGGGGGAGTAAATTACAAGTACCTCAAAAGTCGGAGTGGGTTATCCTGATGACGAGAGACACCGGTAATAGGGAAAGCTAATCCACACGGAAAAACAGCCCAGTGCTGCTAGAAGTTGTAGCACAGTGTATGGCACTACGCTTAGGTTCAAAGCGAGCGAACGCCAAACTATCTTGTTTTGAGTCTCTAGTTTCGATTGGCAGGCTTCCTGGCCTAGAGGTTAGCGACTTTTCTCCGTAATCTCGTATACTCTCGTCAGCAACGTGACGACGGTGAGAATCAGCAGTGGTTCGAATCGCGTCGGTAACTTACGGGGTATGTGAGCCGGCCGCTCAGAAAGCAATGGCAAACTACTGAGCGTAATTTTGCCAAGAAATCAATAATCAGCTGAAAGATGCTGATGTTGACAGCAATGTCCTTAAAGCATATGCAAACAATTTTTTGAACAGTTTCGATTGGCAGAGGGCCTAAGTCTGTTCCAATGACCCCGTGAGCTATACCGACTGTTGTATTAGTATTAGCTTACTGTCAGGGTCCCATGTCAGACAGGTGCTCTACTGGTCAGTTGCATAATCAACCTCGCAATTATTGGCTGCCTGTGATTTACTCAGCAATTGTCAGTCTTATTTTAGTAATTTGACTTTATTTTTTGAACGGCACACGTCTTATTATACCATTGAAATCAACGCAACGCGTTCAGCTTCCAAATCCCCCGCGGCAGATTTTGAGCCCTCCACTCGGTATGTCGGGGAATTATGCAAAAACTGGCAGCCTGGCAAGTAGACGAGCAACGTAAAGAAGCCCAGGGTAAACACACTCTGACAAATACCTGTCGGCATTGCGTATACTGGGCAACAGGCTTGACGAAACCGCAACGTTTATGCTAACCAAATCATCATCATCATCATCATCATAATCATCATCATCATCATCATCATCATCATCATCATTATGCTATAGATCACGCAGTCTGAACATAATTGGAGGTAACTGTAATATATGAAGACAAGGCTCCGACCAAAGTGTATATGTGTCCGTTTATTAGTCCAGGTATAAAAACGTATACAGTAAGTTGAAACACTGCTGGCTAAGTTGAATGGTGAGTTGGGACTGCCCTATGTTTATCCTTGACGTCACGCGTGAGCTTCCCTAACAACTCGTTCAATTGAGCTCACGCGTGCATCATTTATCACTTATTCATTTCCCAAACCCTTTTCTATTTCGCACCAACTATCTCCCAAACTACTAACAGAGATGGTGCTCTGTTATAATTATCATCATCCCGTATCTTGTCGGCTGGCGTGGGTGAGCATGCTTCTCCGCAAATTGGGATCTCCGATGACATGGATCAATTCGTGTCCTGGCTTCCTTCCGTGCTATGACACAAGACTCAAGAATCTTCTCACGCTGTCTTCCTCTATCTCTCTTTACACAAATATTTCCAGTTATCACGACATGTTTCAGTTTTTATCTTCTCGTAATGTGATAAAAAATGAAGATTCCCTCTTTTTGATGTTTGTGATAAGTTGTCTATGCTAGTTAGTTTGCTTCAAAATGTCCAAACTGCTCATTTTGGCTGTCCAATAAATTTTTAGCATTCTCCTATAAAGCCGTCTCCCTGGCCGAGGGGTTAGCAGCTTTCTCCGTTAACCCTGAATACTCTCGTAGTTTACGAGAATTGGAAGCGGTTCGAGTCGCGCCAGTGACTTATGAGAGTATGGAGCCGGTCGCTCAGAATGTCGTGTCGTGCTGATGAGCGTAATTTAGCCTAGGAATCAACATACAGCTTACAGATGCTGATATTGACCGCAATATCCTGAAACAGGATGGAAACAAAATAAATTTCTCCTATAAAGCCCTATCTCCAAGGCTTCAGTGGATTTTTTCACTTGTTTACTAATTGTTCTGGATTCGCAGCCGTATGTTGCTTGCTTGCTTGCTTGTGTTCGTTGGCTTGAGCTCCAACGCGAAGTCCTGTATGTCGGATGAAGGCATCCTGTTGTCCAACATCAGTGTGATGTCATACAGGACCTGAGGTTTGCGTGAGTATCCGTTGTCCCATGTCTGGCTTATTGGTGTGCAGAATGGTGGTTCCTCGCCATGCAGGCAGATACTCTCCGACTTCGGAGGAATCGGCGATCCTATTGACTTTAGCCAGGACCCCGAAGGGACCTGTTGCCCAGGACGCTCGACGAGGACGCGTCAATAGGTCTTGGCCAGTATATAACCCAGCCCTGGTGCCTTGAAAACACCTCCGCGTCCCAACAGCCGTATGTTAATATTGGTTCTATGTAACATGCAAGACTGTTTTTCTAACTTCCAAGGTATTTCATAAACTGTTCTTCATTTGATAGAACGCGGTTTTTGCTTGTTCTATTCTGTTGTTTCCCCCTCCCCCCTTTTTTTTAAATCTCTGTGATACATCTTCCATCTGATGTTATCCATGTGCTTAGATATCTGAATTTCTGCACTTTCCCCAAAATAAGGTCATTTATTTTAATTGTACATTTAGGCACCATATTACCATAACTTCAGTCGTTCTATTATTCAAGCTAAGGTCCATTTTTTTTTTCTCACTTTCTACAACCACTGTATTTCCTGTTGTTTCTTCTGACTTGCTGGCGAATTGTCTACTTGTTGAAGAAATAATGTTTCAAATTACAGTACTTAAAGTGTTTTGTAAATTATGAAATTGATTTGCAATAAGTATGTTCATAACTCTTACAGAATTCCAGAAATTTTTCAACATCCCCGTGGAGTCAAAACCTCAATCAAGCTCGTCATTGACTGACAAGGGGAGCCAACCCGTGATGTGATCCTCTTATCTGCAGTTGAAGATCGTGGGAACAGCCGCCAGAAAGGAGGGTCGAACTACCACACCAGACCCGTCACACCATCAAAACATGTTTGAATAACTATACAGTTCGTGTGTGTGTGCGTGTGTGTGAATATCGAAAGAGACCATTGTTTACATGCAGCCAAATAAGCAGATCTTTCATTTCTCCCAAAATAATTTACACCAACAATCATGTGACTGTCCGCCTTCACGACATTGTTGACCTCCTGTTATAAATCTGCGACATTTCTGTTTCTCTTTATAATGATGCAGGCTGACATCTTGTCTATCCTTCTGAGTGGCATCTTTCCATTCAAATCTTTGCCTTTATCTTGCACACTTAACGTGTCCATTATTATTTTTTTTCATTGAAAGTTTCTTTTTTTAATATAATGTCTAGTTATTTTTACTTTTAAAAGTTTAATTCATCATCATCATCATGATCATCATCATGTTCATCATCATGATCATGATCATGATCATCATCATCATCATCATCATCATCATCATCATCATCATCATCATCATCATCACATAATTTCCTAGCATTATACTAGAACCACATTTTTGGAACCATCTCAGTTATATCAAAGCTGAGAAAGCAGGTTGAACAAGAGGGACATTTTCTTTTCTTATATCGGATCATCATCATCAACATCATCAAGTGGTGTATGCAGTGCAGAACCTTGTCTCAGTAAAATGTTTTGCATATCCTTTACAGGACATCGCTGTCAACACCAGCATCTTTCAGCTGTATGTTGATTTCTTGGCAAGATTACGCTCAGTAGTTTGCCATTGCTTCCTGTTGTCTCAGTAAGTCTTTCTAAATGTATTTCTATCATAAATCAAGTGTTTTACCCCTCCTGCTGTCATGTATATATTCTAAATCACATCTTAAAGCTGCCTGCTCTTCACCACTTCCTCGGTAAAACTTCCTCGATACACCTCCCTTCATAGATAACTGTTCCAGCCTTGTACATGCCCAAAATATTTCAATTTCCTCAACACATTTCATCTCTACCATCATATTTAATTTATATCATAACATTTAATCTCTTCATCAAATTTAATCTCTACGATCACATTTAAATTTTATCATAACATTTAATTTATGTTATCACATTTAGTCGCTACCATCACATTTAATTTATATCATCACGTTTAATCTCTATCATCACATATAATCTCTACCATCACATTTAATTTGTATAATAATATTTAATCTCTATCATCAGATATAATCTCTAATATCACATTTAATTTATATCATAAAATTTAATCTCAACCATCTCGTTTAATTGCTATCATAACATTTAATTTATGTCATAATATTTAATTAATATCACAACTTTTAATCTCTATCACCACATATAATCTCTACCATTAAATTTAATCTCTACCACCACAGTTAATCTCTGTCATCACACTGAATCTCTACCATCACATTTCCATCGCCTGTCTTCAGGAAACCTAGATATTCAAAATTTAAAATTCAAAACTGCTCACATTCTGAAATTTCTCCAATGATAATTATATCAGTTGACATTTGTGTTTTACCGCTTGTCATTTATTTTGTTTTTATTGCATTAAAATTTGTATTTTATTGTTCACTTTGCCCTTCCACAAATATAACTTTCTCAATTTCCATGTCTTGCTGACAGTAATACGCCATGACCATATCAAAGTTCAGGTATTTCTATGGTTCCGATAAATTCTATTCTTCCGATAACAAAGGAGTCACACTGTTCCTTGTCAATACTTTCTCAAACATTCCTTATGGTGTAAGTTAAACAGATGAGGGCGAGAAATACAACCCTGTCTGGCTTCCAGTTTTATATCAAACCATAAATAAATAGATGAAAAACATACTGACCAATAAAAAGATGTCAATTGCAACGAAAAAAAGAGTGTTGAGATGCTACATAGAACCTGTACTTTTATATGGATGTGAAGCTTGGACAATGAGCAGTCAGGCTGAAAAACATCTGATGGCTATAGAAATGTGGTTTCTGAGGAAAATGCAAAGAATACCATGGACAGCCAGAAAGACTAATGAACAAGTCCTTCAAGAAACAAATGAAGATCGTAAACTGATTAGAGGCATTAGACGTAGACAGTCACAACTTTTTGGGCATGTTATGAGAAGAAATGATTTGGAGAACTTGGTGACAACTGGTAAGATCGAAGGGAACAGACCAAGGGGAAGACCTAGAAGCAAGTACCTGGATGGCTTGGCCTTGTGGTATGGTCGAGACAGAAACACGGAGCTGATCCACGACTCTGGTGATCGAGTGAGATGGCAGAACATGACCGCCCACGCTTACCGGCATGGCACATGATGGATGGATGAATAAATAAATAAATAAATGCACATGTATTGTTTGGCGCTGCTCATACAATCGAAAAACGAAGGAGGGACTTGAGGATACACTAGACAACATAAAAAATATATACAACCAGTCTATTATATCATCACCGTTGTAAACAAAGTAATATATAAAGCAATGAAATTTCAGTGGGGCTAGAAAGTCGTTTGTGTATTCATTGTTACAAGCAAGGCCATGTTTGTTGCTGGTTGAATCACGTCTGATAATCATTTTTTCATCCCTTTGCTGCTTTCGTGCAACAAACCCTAAATAGAGACTTACAGAAAAACAGAAATAAACAAGTGTCCCATGTCCATGGCTTGTGTATATCTTAATCATAAACAATGCGAGACTCAGTTTAGACACATCCCCACACACAAACATGAACATAACTATTTGAGATTATTTGCTGATGAGAATCATTGATGGGTTTCGATGGAATTATTCTGTGGCCATCGAGGTCGTCTCTCAGTATGATTGAATGTGTACCAATGCTGTCTCTTGCCAAGTAGAAACACATGAACATGTTGCCATATGATATTGTCTAGATGATATCACCTTACACAGGAAAACTAGTAAGCGTATTCACACACGTTATGTACAGCTAGGGAACAGCAGGAGTACAGTGGTCAGCATGCTTACCTGCCAGCCCGGAAGTTATATGTTCAAATCCCCATCAAGGCTGGAAGTTTTTAAAATCGAACATGGCTCCCAGTCTAAAAATGGCACCTGGAAATGTCCGGAAAAGTTCAGGCGGTCGCATGATTTAGACCACATTACCCACCGAGTGCTGATTGGTCTATAAAAATATGAAGCTAGCAGCACTTGGCCAATAAGTGTAAAGGCAGGAAAAGGAGTCCATTTTGATTTCATTATTACCTGACTGTGGCTAAAAGGTAGTGATCGCGGGTTTCTTACTCCAGACACAATGGGTTTGAAGTCAGCAGATCATCGTGCGTTAATTTTCACAATGGTATGAGCGTCGGCCATTGAGAAAGCAATGGTAAACTGCTGAATACAAAATTGCCCGGTAAATATCACATATACATAAATTCTGATTAGGACATGCAACTAATGGTGTATCCTAATATCATACTGACTACAGAAAACACTCTTAGAATACAGTGGACATAGAAGACAAATACTAACATGTGACAAGATCTGTACACAGAAGCAAACTAGCTCACAAACAGCCTAGTATCTTGGAAGCCGGAATCCCTTGACTGTATTAAACAGCACACCGGTCTGGAAAGGACAGAGATGGAAGACATGTTTCCTGAAGGAAGATGCAAGAGATGACAAACACGGCGATGGACCTGGGACACTAAAGATATCCAGGGCATGAACATACATTTTGTTGGGGAAGGATTGAGAATCTTTCTGGCTGGTGACGATGAGACAGACTTTCTTAAAAGGACTTGCTATATGAATATGTATATCTTAATTTTTCTTCTTTCGTTCGAGATGACAAACACGGCGATGGACCTGGGACACTAAAGATATCCAGGGCATGAACATACATTTTGTTGGGGAAGGATTGAGAATCTTTCTGGCTGGTGACGATGAGACAGACTTTCTTAAAAGGACTTGCTATATGAATATGTATATCTTAATTTTTCTTCTTTCGTTCGCTTAATATAATATTTCTTAATATAATTACCGATGAAATATTTGATGGATGCAGTAAAGTTGCTTCAACTATGAAGTTGAAAAGTATCTTATGCAATAAGTCACTATCATTGAATGTAAGAAAGAGAGTGTTGACATGCTATATAGAATCAGTTTTGCTGTATGGCATCTTGGAATGTAAATGAACAAATTAGGAAGAACATGGAAGCAATAGAGATGTGGTTCCGGAGACGAGTTTTGCAAATTTCTTGGGCTGCCAGAATAACTAACAAAGATTACCTGAAAGAGACTAATGAAACTAGAATATTATATACAACAATAAGGGACAATCGGCTTTCTTTGTCATGTGATGAGGAGAGAGGCATTGGAGAACATCGTGATAAGTGGAAAGATCGAGGGGTACAGGCGCAGAGGCAGACAAAGAGAAATTATGCTAGATGGATTGAGACAGTGGCCATCAGATGTTTTTTCAGCTTGATTGCTCATTGTCCAAGTTTCACATCCATACAAAAGTACAGGCTCTAAGTTGTACCTCAACACTCTGTCTGTTGTTGTCTGACAACAATATAGTAAACATGTTAGTAAAGAAAGGAGCCGGAAATCACATAGACATCCTTGAGGTCATTGAAATGAGGCTTTAAGAAATACATTCACGAGTACTGATATGGACACACACAACCCCCCCCCCCCCACACACACACACACACAACCACACACACACACACACACACATACACAGGAAAGAATTAGGAATTATCTAAATATAAGTATTGGAAGCTGTGGGCTTACGGGAACTTGAGCTTATCACCTCAAAACAACAATTTGGGATGACCAAAGAAACACGCATACTTCCACACATGCTGGGAGGTGCCTATCTAGTCAGCATCAAAGTGGATATGTTTCTTCATTGGGGGTGCTTATGTCATTTGGACAAGACCAGTTCAAATTCTGGTAAATAAATTCTATATAGCTTTCAATTTTACTGTCATCCTCCGTTTTCTAATTCTTTCCCATCGCTGAATGCTTATCAATACCTGCTGAATGAGTATCATAAACAATGCACACTCTTGCACGCGCGCGCGCGCACACACATACACACACACATATGCATGTACACATAAGCACAAGTCTTCACACCCATTAACACCATCATTAAGTGCCATGACAAGAAGCCATCATAGGCAATCTCACGCTAGATAAAGATCACTACTATCTACATTTGTGTTGTTGTTGTTGTTGAATGTACCCGTACTTTGTTGCCCAACACTTGATATGAGAATAAACAGTGTTACAGCAGTGCTGAAGTGTTTGATTTATATCAAAATCAACTTGAGAGTGGCTGAGAGGTACACATGTTCACAACTTTAGAGTGAGTGAGTGGTACACACGTTCACAACTTTAGTGTGAGTGAATTGTACACATGTTCACAACTTAAGATTGGATTGAATGGCATTTGAAATCAAAGGTAATTCCCCACCGGTTAAGAAGCACTGTATTAGATAGAAACATGCTAGAGTGACAGACGAAAGGCAGACATGCACATACTAGATGGAAACATGCTAGAGCAGTGGCTCTCAACCGGTAGGGAATTCCCCCCTCCCCGGGAATTTAAGGGATTCGGGGGGGGGGGGGGGATTAAGACCCCTGATTGGCAGACTCAAACTGACTTCAGGACCACACAAAACGCGATAGTCCCCCTATCTTGAACTATATGTGAGCATGTGGGTGCGCGCGCGCGCGCACACGCACACACATAGTTCAAGAAAGGGAGACTATCGCGTTTTGTGTGGTCCTGAAGTCAGTTTGAGTCTGCCAATCTGGGGTCTTAATTCTTTCCCCCCCCCCCCCCCCCCCCCCCCACCCCCAACACTAATATTTGTACATAAAGAATACCATGGACAGACAGAAAAACCAATGAACAAGTCCTTCAAGAAACAAATGAAGATTGTAAACTGATTAGAGTCATTAGACGTAGACAGTCACAATTTTTTGGGCATGTTATGAGAAGAAATGACTTGGAGAACTTGGTGACAACTGGCAAGATCGAAGGGAAAAGACCAAGGGGAAGACCGAGAAGTAAATACTTGGATGGCGGCCACATGGCATGGCTGTGACAGGAACACAGAGCTGATCCATGACTCTGGTGATCGAGTGAGATGGCAAAACATGACCGCCCACGCTTATCGGCATGGCACATTATATATATATATATATATATATATATATATATATATATATATATATATATATATATATATATATATATATATATATACACATACATACATATATATACACATATATATAAATGTTTGTTTTTTTTGCGTATCCTTTTACAGGACTTAGCTGTCAACAGCAGCATCTTTCAGCTGTCTGTTGACCTCTTGGCAAGATTACGCTCAGTAGTTTGCCATTGCTTTCTGAGCGGCCGGCTCAGTATCCCGCAAGTCACGAGCGGGGGTCGAACCGCCTCAGCTCTCGCTCCGCTGCGAGACTCTGAGTGATAAACGGGATTACAGAGAGAAAGTGTTGTAACCCCACAGCTAGAGAGACCGGCATATATATATATATATATATATATATATATATATATATATATATATATATATATATATATATATATATGGGTGTATGTAAAAGGGGAGGGGAATGACATTTTGGAAAGGGAGGGGTGACATTCTGGACATATGGTGAAATTGTGCATGGGCCAAAAAAGGTTGAGAACCACTGTGCAAGAGGGAAAGATGATAGGCAGACATGCACATACTAGAGGGAAAGGTGGATATTAATCACACATACACTAGTGGACAAGATATAAGGCAGACATGTACATATTAGAGGGAAAGGTGGAAGTTAATCACACGTATACTAGAGGGAAAAGTGGAAGTTAATCACACATATACTAGAGTGAAAGGTGGAAGTTAATCACACATAAACTATAGGACAAGATATAAGACAGACATGTACATATTAGAGGGAAAAGTGGAAGTTAATCACACATATACTAGAGGGAAAAGTGGAAGTTAATCACACATATACTAGAGGGAAAAGTGGAAGTTAATCACACATATACTAGAGTGAAAGGTGGAAGTTAATCACACATATACTAGAGTGAAAGGTGGAAGTTAATCACACATATACTAGAGTGAAAGGTGGAAGTTAATCACACATAAACTATAGGACAAGATATAAGACAGACATGTACATATTAGAGGGAAAGGTGGAAGTTAATCACACATATACTAGAGGGAAAAGTGGAAGTTAATCACACATATACTAGAGTGAAAGGTGGAAGTTAATCACACATAAACTATAGGACAAGATATAAGACAGACATGTACATATTAGAGGGAAAGGTGGAAGTTAATCACACATATACTAGAGGGAAAAGTGGAAGTTAATCACACATATACTAGAGGGAAAAGTGGAAGTTAATCACACATATACTAGAGGACAAGATATAAGGCAGACATGTACATGTTAGCGGGAAAGGGGAAGTTAAATACACACATATAGGATGTATTTTTAATGACTGTTGGGGTGTTTGAAAATATTGCGGTTCCAAGTTTTGTATTTACCCTCTGTGGAGTTCATGTAACATAAAAGGTAAATACAAAAACTTGGAATGGCAATATTTTCAAAAACGCCAGTCATTAAAAATACACCTTGTACTTTGCTGGAAGATGGCATGAGAACTAATCAACATTATGATGCTCACTTGTAAAGCAATCCATCTCTATTCTGTCATATGACCAGTCAACACTAATTGTAGATGTACATCAGAGTGATTTATTTCAATAAACAACCAACATTGCAATTCATTTTTAATAATAAACATAATTATAATGTTTAACAACAGAATGAAGCTTTACAATAATAATAATAATATGCATTGCCATACTATACCTTTGAGATATACTTAGGTAATCCTATAACAAATACTGTCAAAGATGGACTGCAGATATACTAAGACAGTGGTTCTCAACCGGTGAGAATCCCCCCCCCCCCCCCCCCGGGGGAAATTTTGGGGTTTCCATGGGGGGGGGGGGGGGGGGGGAGGATTAAGATTATTTCAAGATCGCGTTAATACAAGAACCGATTATTTGATATTGCTTTTCCCTCCATACTTTACAGTTCTGCACTCCTCGCTCTTCTGAAATTCATTTCATAACGTGAGTAGACCTGCAAATAACGTTTTATGTAGGCGTCTAGATGTGTTCTAGTATATGCTATTAAATTTAGCTTCCATTTTTACGTATACTGTGTAGTGGAGGGGGGAATTTATAGGGAGGAAATATGAAAAGGGGGGGGGGGGGGAAATGACATTCTGAACATATGGTGAAGGGGTGCATGGACCAAAACAGGTTGAGAACCACTTTACTAATAGATCATGGCATGATGTAATTTGACCATCCCCCTTTTCATAGAAATGTGCAGTACCCATTTTATGATAGAGGGTTAACTCTTCATAGCAGAAGTTTGAAACTGCACTACTGTGCTGGTTAGCCAGAGCACTGTCGCAGCCTAGACTATATATATAATTAGTTACAGATAGAATGTGTTTGAATGGCGAGGTATAAGTTTAACATGTTTATCAGTGCCAGTTACTGACATAAAAGGCCAGTTACTGGGCTTAGACTAAAAGAGTGAAGGGATTACACCTAGCTAGCTGTTTCAGCATAGTAGTCTTGTGTGCTGTGGGCAAAAGTTAATATGTGTAATCACCAAAAGAATGTTTTTCCATGTGTGATGTGGGCTTGTTTAGCCGTTAAAAATTTAGAGGGATCTTTCTGTATAGTAGATTTCTGAATTGACTGGTGAAGAAAAGCATGTTATATGTTAAAATAGCCTGTGAACAAACAAAGCAATGACTGTAGTTGTTCTTCATAGTGATTGCTAGTGTAGAATAGAGTCATGACTAGCAAGGGCATTGTATTGCAGAGCTTGCAAAGAATGGGCCTGTACCTGGAGAACCATATATGATAATCCCTGGTTGCCAGTTATTGGTGACAGGTTCCTCATGCCACATCAGGGTTGTACAACATACAAGTGGTAAATACTGTGTGTGACTGAAGCTATCTTGACAGATGATGACTGCCATGAGCAAAATACTGGGTGACTGAAGTTTGATACAAGAAGAAGGCATGGCTGTTTATATTTTGTGCCCATAGTGGACTGTAAGGCCTAGCCATATGTGTTGCTGATGTGGAGTTACCCACTAAACACAAACAGACGAAGACACATTAGAAATTAAATTCAACAATATCCTGGAAGTTCTCAATTAGCATGAAATAAGCCCGTAATCAAACATATCTACCAGAACAGTTAATGGGTGCTTGTTTGGGAAGTTACTGGGAATGACAATTATCCAGTTTTTAAACAATTCTACAAAGAAAAACCACTTACACAGGAACACAACATCTGATAACAACAGAAGAGACTAATGCTACACTTGACTTTGATGGAAAACTTAATTATATAAAAGGGCATTAGAAATGGAAAGATTTGCAAGATGCTAAGAGACACAGGAACAACAGTGGTTGGTGTGTGAAAATCTCTCACAGGTAATGATAAATATACTGGCAAACACATGGTATTCCACACTTTTAGCAGAAATAAAGAAAAGCACCCACTAATAAAAAGACTTCCAGCTTTGAGACAACAGCACCTGCCTGAGATGATAGAAAACATTCCTGGTACTGCAAAAAAGAATACTAGGAATGAATTAGAAAGAAGACAAACAACAATAAACCACATATAAGAACATTACCTAAGCAGCACCTGGATTCACGCATAAACAGACGTATCAGCCAAAAATGAACAGAAAATGGAGGTGAAGGGATTCTCATCATTTTAAAAAATGGAGCAAAAAAGACAATCAGTAGCTACTGGAAAGTTCTCCTCTAACTTCAGAGCAGAGACAGAGGCCTTAAAAATTGTGGCAGAAATGTTGTTGAGAGATAGATCTCTTTAAGGATGCAAAGTCAGGTGTTTCAATAGTGAAAAGCAGAAACAGTACAGAACTAGCAGACCTAAGGGTGGTACTATGTGAACTATGCCTGAAATCCTGAAGAATTGTGATACAATGGATTCCTTCTCATTGCAACATACCTGGAAATGAAGAAACCAACTGATTAGCAAAGGAAGGTGGAAAACTACCTTAGCCTGACATAGACATAACCCATGATGAGTCCAAGAGATTTATAAGAAGCAATTATAGAACCAAGTGGAAATCAGAGCATCCAGGTCACCAGAAAGATGATGCATATTACCAACTCAACCGAAAAGAACAAGTTACAATCTTCAGACTATGGATGGAACACAACAAGATGAAATATTTAAATAACACATATTTAATAAACTAAAGAACTGGTAAAATGACAGATAAACATTTGATGCAGGAGTGTCCAACGTAAGCAATACAACAAAAGTATTTTAGCCTACACCTACTTCAATAAGGACAAACTCTATGGGGATGTCAACAAGCTTAGGTTGACTGCTGCTTTCTTTGCATTTACTCATGTAGACATCTGAAGTTGAACGAAGAAAAAGAAGAAACACAACATTCTGTCTAATCCCTGAAGTAATGTAAATGTCAGAACCTAGAAAAGCATTAAAGACAGCACATATGGTGAAACTGAGCTATGAAATGTCAAATTTGTGACTTCCAATACAGTCACAAGACAGTAGGCAAAGGCAGAAGATGGAAAGAAACTCAAGGAAAGCATAAGATAATATCACTTACGATGTATCATCTACTAAACTACTAGGGGTAGATGAAATCAATCTAACCTTCACAATATGGCAAAATATCATGTGGACAAATACATTAAAGCATTTCATCATTAGAAATGTCATAACATGAACAGATTCAATACCAGGATACTAAAAGATAGTGAATTATGAATTTCATATTACACACATGAAACTGTCACACAGTTTCTTTTTTAAAATTTAGTTTAATCAGTGTCTTTTTGTTTTTGTGTGCTGATGAGGGATTTCTAGCCACAATGTCCATTCTGTCACTTGTGACTGTGTTGTTGTAAAGCTCATCAGTTTCACCAATGATTTTTAGTGATTAACTCATTGTAGTTATCTGTGCTGGCTACGTGACGAAGGTGTTACGGGCGCAGTTCATAATCCCAAATACCCGTGTTCGAAACACAGTTGCAGGCGATTTAGCAGCAGATCGTCTTGCATTGGGTTTTTATGAAAAGGTATGGGTGCTGGTCGTTCAGAAAGCAAAGGCAAACTGCTGAACGTAAACTTGCCAAGAGATCACAACAGCAAAAAAATGCTGGTGTTGACTGTGATGCCCTGTAAAGGATATGCAACAAACTTTTTTTAGTATCTTTGTAAATACAAGAAGTCCATTTCTAAAGTTAAAGATACTAATTATTACTATACAGTGCTGATATATTCACCATTTTAATAAAGGGAAGAGATCATTCTTAAATGTATCTCATGCCATACACATGACTGCTGTTGGCAAGGTATAGTTTAGAGGCTCATCAGAGAGAATCTTTTTTCACCTATAATGTCAATAGATTTCACCTATTTCAAAACTGAATGAAAGAAAGACAAAATGCAGTCCCTCTTTGATATATGTCACTAGTGAGGTGGCCATCTGTATGTTTCTACTGTGGCATCACATTGTTCATCTGCACCATCGTGCCAACTGCAGGACATTCTTGCTGTTTATAAACAATAGTGCCAATCTACAAGACATTGGTATATTATTTTGATTTTCTATGATCCTAATGCAAATGTAGGATTTTCATTTGAAGCTGCCTTGCAGATTAGACCACAATATTTGTAACCCATACTGCTATTGTTGTCTTTAACTAAAGTCTTGTAAGGTATTTTTTACTGCAGATCTAGCACTGTTGCTATAAGAAGGGGAAAAAATACCATAATTACAGCATATAATGTGTCAAGTAATATGATGACACACAATTTGGCCAGACATAAAAAGTGTCATCAGTTTCCAAAACTTAAAGAATAGATAACACTCAAATCCATGTCTAACCAATTTGCTGTCAAATGTCACTATGCCAATTACAGAAGATATATGCACATTTGGATTTTGGAAATGTTGATGGTCGTATATAACATCACAAACAACAATAGCCTTCACCTGTAACCTATGAAGAATGGACAAGTGATGGTAATGACATAGATATCAAAGACTGCAGACTTATCTGATAAGAGTGTAGTTTGGCTAAACTGTAACTTAAGTCTCTCTCTCTCACACACACAAACACACATACATCCACACAAAACCGCAGAAAGACACGAATAGATGAATAGTTATTACATCAGATGAGCAATGTTTATGAATTATGAGTTCTTTATCAAAGGAAATATAAACATTTTATAAATAGAACATTTGACTTCAACTCAGTCAGAATAAGTTGAGTTGAGTCAAGAACCAACATCATTGCACTCAGGGCATTCCCATAACAACAGACCAGTGAAGAGTTCCAATACTATTGTCCATCAATCTGATTATACGTCCATCTTGCTTTACTTCTGAGTGATGACTGTCAACCAGATCCTCTCACCATCCCCTGCTGCCACATTCTCTCTAGACCATGATAGTCTATCTGTTCTTCTGCATTATTCACATGCTCCCATCTGCCTTATCATGCATTAAATCACCCCTCAGTGATGCATCACTAGGCGATCTGTCTGCTTGTTCATTTCCAATCACACCAGTGTCCCGGAGAAAAGATTCAGCAAATGCTTACAACCTGCGACCTCTGAATTGATGCATGCCATTCAGCATGAAGCATGCCAGTCCTCACCCATGTCAGCCACGCTTTGTGAATCAGTCACAATCACAACATGCGTATACAGTTTGTTCTCCAACCAGTAGGAAGCTGTAGTAACCACCTCCACCTCCATTCTCAGACTTGAAGTTGTGGTGTCATATGCCAAGCTCTTCTTTACTAAACATTGGCTCAGTCAGAATGGAAATATGAACATTTCTAAATAGGACATTTGGCTTGGGCCCCATCAAAATGTAATGAAATAGTGCTCTTTTATTTGAAACAGACTAATTGCTATCCTCACAGTGAAGGTCAATTATAATGGATTTCAAGCAATGTGCCTCTGGCCACGATGAAGCATCTGTGGATATTATCTTCCTAGTGAAACTATAGTTTTCCTCATGCAAGTCTTACTCTTTTCCCTCTAGCTTGGTGTTCATGATAGTTTTGGATTGCAACAATAACTAAGGATTGTGTACACATTCAACAATTGTTTTCCTCACAGTTTTAGTTTGTGACAATAACTAAGGATGATGTACACATTCAACAAGTGTTTTCCTTATAGTTTTAGTTTGTGACAATAACTAAGGATTGTGTACACATTCAATAATTGTTTTCCTCACAGTTTTAGTTTGTGACAATAACCAAGGATGATGTACACATTCAACAAGTGTTTTCCTTATAGTTTTAGTTTGTGACAATAACTAAGGATTGTGTACACATTCAACAATTGTTTTCCTCACAGTTTTAGTTTGTGACAATAACTAAGGATGATGTACACATTCAACAAGTGTTTTCCTTATAGTTTTAGTTTGTGACAATAACTAAGGATTGTGTACACATTCAACAATTGTTTTCCTCACAGTTTTAGTTTGTGACAATAACTAAGGATGATGTACACATTCAACAAGTGTTTTCCTTATAGTTTTAGGCTGTGACAATAACTAAGGATTGTGTGCACATTCAACAAGTATTTTCCTCAGTTTTAGGCTGGAACAATATCTAAGGATGGTGTTCACATTCAACAAGTATTTTCCTCATAGTTTTAAGTTGTAACAATAACTAAGGATGGTGTACACATTCAACAAGTGTTTTCCTCATAGTTTTAGGTTGTGTCAATAATCTAGCATCATGCACAGGTGCACCAAGTCTTATTTTTCTATTTTAAAAAAAAGAGCAGTGTGTGGGAATAAGTCTCTCAAATTGGGAGACAAGGATTCACAACCTCAGCATCATTATGATCATCACATGCTCTGCCAACTGGCAGAGGCATTCATGCCTCGCCACAGATCTCAGTCCTCGGTGTTCTGGATCAACTCTGCAGATGGTATTCCTCCATATCATCATCTTAGTCCATCAAGCATCATTTCTCTGTCTGCCTCTGCTACAACTAATCTTTCCAGTGGTCACTATATTTTCCAATGCCTCTCTTCTCATTACATGACCAGAGCACGCTGTTTGTCTCTTTCTTATAGTTGTACTGAATACTTTCAATAGCCTCTTCCAGGCAAGTGTCATTAGTTACTCAGGAGACAGTCAAAGGTATTCACATCAGTCATCCCAACACTGCTGCCTCAAAGCTATTTCCTAATTCCTAATTTGTTCATTCACATTCCATGATTCACTGTCATACAGCAAAATAGGTTCTATATAACATTTCAGTACTCTCTTTCTGACATTAAATGACAATTACATATTTTATAGTGTTTTCATTTTCTTAAATGCAGCATTTTTCTTGACCTAATCTGCTCTAAATCTTCCGTCTGATGTTATGATTGCCCATGAGTATTTAAATGTATCAACTTGGTTAAACATATTCCCTCCCATTGTTATATTACATTTTGGTGTTATACCTGTCTTTGATATAATCACTGGTTTCTGTTTTCTTGGTCTTCAGGGAAAGTCCTATTTTGCACTCTCTATTTCTTTACTGTCCACAATTTTTAGATCTTTTGCTTCTTCAGCTATCAATTTCGTGTCATCTGCTCAGCATAGATTACATATATTATGACTTGTACTCATGTCCTCTTTTTTTATCTTCTCATTATTTTATTGTACAACATAAGCAAGGAAAATAATTTTTAATCTCCAAGAAGTAATATTGACAGATTCAGTACTAAACAAAAAGTAGGATTGGACCTAACAAAATTGGATGGCGGAAAATGGGATGTAGGGGTGTGTCACAGTTATAACAGCTGTTAATATGGTAGCAGACATGTTATAATATATGTTAAATTAAAGCAGGTTGCTCAGAGAAAACTACTGTATTGATATTTTAACTGAAACAACATTTTGCATTGACAACATTTTGATGATATATAAGCCTATGGCAGATATGAGACGTCGCTTAAGACGATTAATCATCCTATGGCAATTAATCAGTTCAAGCCTAGCCTGCAAGTTGTGTCAGCAATGCCCCGTGAAATGAGCCCTTACAAATCCCCACTGCAGCAGTCATTCTGTGTAACACCTGGGTTTATTCTGCAATGTTATGTTAAAAATGTCGCATGTCCTTTGCAGGAGGTTGTGATCAACACCAACCCTGGGTTGATTGCCTAGGCAAGTTTATGCCCAGTAGTTTGCCATTGCTTTCTGAACGGGAAGTCAATGCTGAAGTCCAAATGGCCAGTGAAACTGATTGGTTGAACCCTTTACATCAGAACCATCAGTGCACTGGAAGCTTGAGCGCAAGTGCATTAAGCCCCATACAGCCATGCAGACTGCCTAATGTTATGCTACATTCTTCTCAGAATGTTACAAGTAATGTGTGTGTTTTCACAGATTGATCTGCAGAGTTATTTGTTAAGCGTGTGGCATCATGGTGCTGGGTTGTTTTAACAAGGTTAACATAAGTCAGATACTGGGCTTTGCTCTGGTTTTGGAAGAATGTCAGTGATGGAGAAGGGAATGTGTCACCACACCTCATGATGCCATGACCTTGTTTGTATGAAATCTATAACATGCCTAACACATTCACCAGCACGGCTAAAGGATTACTTATTTATCTTATTTTAACAGAAAACATTGACAGAATTGTAATCACATTTCATATTTACATAACGGTACATTGCATCGGACTAGGTTAATACGTCTCAATATATAACTCATTCAAGCTACTACCAACCATACCTCAATTACCTTGCAAGAAATATATATGAAATGTATATAATAGCCTTTATTTATAACAACAAAGCAACAAATTCCAATAATAAATACATTGTCTGAGCATATTTGCATTGTGGTTGTTACTTACAGGTGTGATCAATGACCAAGTCAGTTCCAGCTTCTATCACATCAGGCTTCAACACAGGCTCTAGACAACAGAGCAACTGATCACTCTACTTCACAACACTATCAGCAAACACATTCACAGACAGAAGTCTCTCACTTTCCACCTACGAGGGGGCTTCACATGAAAACCTTAAAAGGGCGATAGAAATTACAATAACCATGCCATTGTCTTGTCACCTGTCAGTATTGTTGTTAAGAATGTAAAGAGTGTTAAGCACATGGCATCACAGTGAAGATGCACACAGTGACGTCATAAGGACAGTTTAAAGATGGCCGCCCCAATTTTGACATGCACCAAAGAGGAGCAGCGTTCTGTTATCCGATTTTTGATCAGTGAAGAAGTGAAACCTATAGAAATTCATCGGCGAATGAAGTTTCCAGTATGGTGATGCATGCCTGTCAGTCCAGCAAGTATGTGAGTGGAACAGGAAGTTTCAAAACAGTGTGACTTCTGTGACAGACTGTTCACGACCAGGTCAGGCACCGCAGAGTCGATTTTTCTACAGGAATCCAAGCACTTTATCAGCGCTGGAGGACATACACTGAATGCAGTGGTGACTACATTGAAAGATGACACATTTATTCTTTACTTTTTCAGAATATATTCACCAAATTAAAAAAAAAGAACATATTTAAGGTTTTCATTTGAAATCATGAAACTACCTTTGTATTTAAGCTGTGGGAGCCGCAGTGGTGTGGTGATTAGATGCTCGCCTCCTGGCTCAGTGGTCATGGATTTGATCTGCATCGAGCTGGATTTACATTTTTAGAAAAACTGATCTTGGCTCCCAGTTTGACCCAGCCTAAAGTGAGTACCAAGAAATGTCTCAGAAAGTAAAAGAGGCTGGTATGCTACTGACCACATCCCACACAGAGTTCCAATTGGTCTATAAAATTATGGGTCCGGCACCAAATGACCAATGAGCACTATAGCATGTACAAGGGTCCTTTATTTACTTTACACTGTGCAAAGCTGAGAGCCATGGCCACATCAATAAACATCTACACAGAAGAGATCCATTGTGTGAATCTAATTGTAGGCACTGCCTCCACAATGAGAAATCAGTTGAACACCTATTGCTACAGTGCCAAAGATTAGCTGACCTGAGACAAACTGTCTTCCCCACACATTATTATGGTTGCTTGAGAGACCCCTGAGAGTCTTTGAGTTTTAGCTTTTAAAACTGGTGACTTAATCTTCTGGTCATCGGAGCCCTGAAAAGGGCTAACATCTAACAAGAGTCAAGCTGGTGTGGAGGCCTTCCTCTTAACCCGGTGCCTAAGAATGACCTGCACAGGAAATGTGTTGCAGAGCTTTTCTTTCTTCGCCTCTCAGGCCGGTTCAGAGACTGGCATGGTATGCAGAATAGGCACTGGAACTTCACATCTGTGGTGAGGTTTGGTCATCCTGGATAGGTTAGTCAAACTGGATGGTCACACTACAAAAACATGCTCCAAGGTCTTGGCTAGTGTCATACTGATCTGTCTGACAACCAGCACCTCTCCACACTACAATACACCCTACTCATCAATTCCTCCATACTACTATCAATAAAATACATTGTACCCATTCATTTTTCCACACACTAATATCAACAATACACTCTACCCATCAATTCCCCCCAACTATCAACAATACATTCTACTCACATTCTCCCTATACCAGTATGAAACTTAAACTTCTACCCATAATTGCCAGAACTGAATTAAACCTTAATTTTTTTTTCACAGAGGCAATGTACTTTAAAGAACTACCTACTCTAAATGATTATGTCATCCTCATCATCAGTTGTGGTGGTTTACTGATTAATTCACTCACTTAACACCACAGAGGACCTAGGTTTAATACTCAGTGGTTGCAGGTCTGAATTCTCTTTTCCAACTAGTGCAGCCTCTGGGATTTACCCAGGCTCATAACATTCACAGCAGAGATTTCTCCACAGAAGTAAAGGCAGCAGACATAATGCCAATCATGTTACGTCAGCGTGTGATTTAATACCTGTATCCCCAATATGTCTTGGTGGCATCTAAATCTGTCAGAGCAAAACTGATAATACACCAGCTTACCAGAAAAGGAAGAATTTCTTTCTGACCCAAAATTCTTCTGGTGTTGATCCAGGTTAATAAACTGGACATCAGAGATTCTCTGGTAAGGAAATATGGTGAGAAGGGAACTGATGACCTAACCCCATAATATGATGCCCCAGTGCAATGTGACATCCTATCGCTATATACCCCAATGGAGTAACCACAATTAACTTTCTACCTTGCATACATTGTTATCATATCCTCTATATTCAACCTAAAATCCTGTATTATAACCGACATCACAAGTAATTACAATGGAGAGGGTTCATATTGAAAGACAGCATCAACTACAAAGTAGTTGTTCTTTTGTTAGACAACTTTGAAGAAACATATTTGGCTTTCTGTCATCAAATTTCCAATGTAAACAATGGTCTGTGTATCATCAAGCTTCAATATCCCACCACCTTAAACACTGCTACATAAACAATAGCAGATAAGTAAATTAACAAGGACTCTTGTATGGGCATTCAAGCACAGTGGGTATATGGCGCTTGCCCCATATTTTTATAGACTGATTGGCATTCAAGGGGTGATACGGTCAATACCATGTCGATCACTTTTACTGCCCTGGATATTTTCTGGCAGCCATCTTAGGCTGGGTCAAACCATCTTAGGCTGGGTCAAACTGGGAGCCCAGTTCAATTCGAAACATCTACTTTGATTAGGATTTGACCACATTACCACTGGTAATGCTGGCGAATATGGTAATGCTGGCGAATATGCTACTGCGACTCCCCAGCACATATGATCTATTGTTAGTTCATTATAAATCAAGCAAAGCATTGCACACTGTTCACTTACAACAGACATTATCAAAACACTTGAATTTATTTTGGTTCTTCAAAGACAGAGATCAATATTTGGGATTCTGGTGTCAAGCATCCATTACAACAGCCCATTATATATGTAATTATTACAAACGACTGTGTTTCAAATTATCATGATTATATTTGTTAAATATTCCCCTTAAAGTCATTATAATTTTGAAAGTTAAGGTTAAGATTAACTATGTGAGAATTCAGTCAGAGAGAATGCCATTATAGGAGAACATCTGTGTCCTTTAAGAATGAAGAAAGACATATCATGTATGGTGTTCACAATGGTGATTTGTCCCCGAACACAGTAAAAAAATGAGGTACTTGGTCACACAGTTACTATTCAACTGATGTCTTGCTCAGTATTGAATGAATTAAAACACTACACTGCAGAATTGCAGCTCCTACTCTGCCTGACTCCAGTATACAGAAATCACAACAAAAAGAAAGAACAAGACACTTGAGATTCTTCCTTTATCCTTGAAGTAACAAAATGGATGGCGATTATAAATAGTCTCATATCATCTCATCATGTTCCTCTTGTACCTTGCGGTGCCGAGGTGAAGTATAAACCGTGGGAGAGTGTCCTGCTTATGGGCTTCATGTATCGATATTCCCATGGACTCTGTTATTCCCTGCATCCATCGTTTACGTGGTCGGCCTCTTCCTCTGTTTTCCTTCTGGTCTGTACATCATTGCTTGTTGTGGTATACTTGCATGGCCAAACCATTTGACTTGCTGCTTTCTAATAGTCACCAGAGTGTAATAGCTTCTTGAGTGTGAGCTCTTTTCCGAAGAAACCCGCTCAGTTTTCTTTGATCAATGGAGTCCAAATAATAACCAGATTATGACTATAAAGCTCGATGAAAAGAAAACCACACACAGAAACAGGGGGTGTTTTTGCCTGTCGTAGAACTTTCTAGTCACATGTTGTGTGTTTATTTGGACTTTAAGTCAGCGTCTGTGGCTTCAGGGTAGTGAAAACAGTTTCACAATCCCAACATACTGGGTTCAAAGTCAGTTACAGGCAATTTGGAGGCAGGTTGTTCTGTGCTGATTTTCAGACATATGAGCAATGGCCATTCACAAAGTAATTGCAAACAAGTGAACGTAAACTTGCCTAGAAAATCACAGTGGCCAATAAATTCTGAGGTTGATTGCAACATCCTGTAAAGGATATGCAACTAACCTTTTTCAGACTCCAGTAACAGCTCTGCAGAAGCCAATCCCTTGTTTGAAACCTTCTCCAGTAAAAGTACGATGAATTGCTTGCAAAAGGACGAGTCCATAAACAAAGTTGTTGAATGTCTCATTTTTTCATGGCTGTATGATGAACTGCTTGGCATTGTAGAATGAGTTATAACAATATGCTGTGAAATATTTATTGAGGGCACAAACTTCACAATATCACAAACCCAGACTTGAACCATCGCCTTCTGCTTTGTTATCGCCTTTGAGAAGTTCAACAAGGAGGCCACAGGGCAGGCTGGGAGGCAAAGATTTAATCAGTATGTCTTTAGACAGGAAACTAATGCGTGAGAGTTCTGGTAGTCGCAGCAGAAGCTGTCCAAACTTGTCCTTCATCTGTGGATAATGTGACGTGGTGTATGCTAGCAGGGCTTCAGTCAACTTTTCCTGGAAGTCACGAATTTTCCGTGGTTCTTTGAGGCCTTTTACATCTTTTGGGGATAAAAATAATGAAAATGATAAATATATATTGTGTTGTTTGTTATTTAGGGGTGTCAGCCCTTTACTCCTGTAACCAATGCTCAGTAACTGCATATTTTGATATTAATGTAAAAATATTGATGAAATACTAGGCTTAAAAAAAGACAAAAAGGTACTTAACTAAAGTGCTGAAACAGGTGATAAAAGATAATACACTTGAGACAATGAATAAGTGAGTGAAGCCCTGAGTTCTCAACAGCTTAAATTGATTTGATAGAAAACTTTGACAACTACCACTGGCAATTATGGCCATAAGGTCAAGGATGAAACACAACCTGAAACAGCCAGCAGATACAGGCAGGTAAAACAGGCATATAGAAAATAATGATTTTTCCCACCATCTCAGTAATAACAACCCTGAAAAGCAAACAGATTACACTATTAAAATAACTCACTAGAAAGTGTGGGCAAGTATTTTAACACATCCACAATTTACTGCACACCAGCTCAAAATAATGTCCCAACGATGAGACAGACTCACCAAAGGTAGAAACTACTACAAAATGAGATATGGTTTTTAAACAAAGAAAAAGTAATATTCAAACCCAAATAGGAAAGAAAACATCTACACAAAAAACAATGCACATCATTAAATATTCAGGAAGACCAGTAATGTTTTTGTGTTGCTGTATACTGAGCTTTGAAAATAAATGTTACAGAAAAGGTCTTAGAATGTCATGGACCAAGAAGTAGAAAATACTGACATTTAATCAGATCTGAACATGGAAGGGAACAGGCTCATAAACAGCGTTATTTCTCAGAAACTGAAATACTCTGACCATATCAAACATTGCAGTGGCTTGGAGAGAATGGACGGTGGAGGGCATGGTTCCTGGCAGAGGAGGCTGGGGTTAACCAACACAAAGCTGCACACAGGACACTGCAGACATCCTGGACACAAGGCTGCACAACTCAGTGGAACTGGCAAGGGATCATGAGACTTTGGCAGGGCTATGATGAGAATGATGTTTTACATAAAATCATCTTACATGATGACAGTAGACATAGGTTTCACAGGCAGATGATTGAAACAACAGATCTCTGTACCAATAGCACAGACCCTATGCTGAATATTTGCTGTAGTCCTGCCTAACAGACAGTCAGCAGTCCAGAATATAGCAATCTATGACAGGGGAATATTTGCCACATTTCTGCCTAACATACTATTGTGGATTATAGCAATAATCACATTTCTGTCTGTGAAAAACTAGATAAATGTCGAGAATCTAGAGATGACTGCTGCCTTTGTTTGAGTTGAGTTGTGAAAATCAGAGTGAAAAAGGAAAAATACATTCAATTCTGAAGCTAATTATCTGAATTTATTTGGACCTGCAAGGGAAAAACAGTTAGGAGAAAGTTAGTTGTTCACTCCTCATAAAAAATATGCCAATGCTGTTCTTATTAATTAAATGAAATGGAAACAAATAGGTATTTTAAACTCCTGCGAGAAAAAACGAACTAAACATCAACAAACGTTGCACATACCTTACAAGGAGATCCACGTGTCGCGAAATACAGGTGAAAAATCCGAAATCAGAAGCACTCAATAAATATAAAAATGAATAATAAAATAAGATAAAATACACACGAACGCATACAATACGACACACAGACGTTTCGATTCTCAGAATCTTTGTCAATGACAACACAGCTAACAACGAGATACAGCAAACGAAAGACCACAATACACTAAGTGTAGTATAGATCGTGTGTTAGTGTATTGTGGTCTTTCGTTTGCTGTATCTCGTTGTTAGCTGTGTTGTCATTGACAAAGATTCTGAGAATCGAAACGTCTGTGTGTCGTATTGTATGCGTTCGTGTGTATTTTATCTTATTTTATTATTCATTTTTATATTTATTGAGTGCTTCTGATTTCGGATTTTTCACCTGTATTTCGCGACACGTGTTAAAATGTCAACACTATCTACAAGAGGACTACCTTAATCTCTCATTTCTTCAGCCTAAAGCATCAATTATATGATAATGTGGGCACCCTTGTTACCAAGAACAAGTTGCCATAGAGACCATCACTGCAGGGACACTGCTGGATCAGGTATAATATATAAAATAAAAGTTGCACGAAAGCCTTAAATGTGGGTGAGTGGCTGTACCCTGGAAAGCTCAGTGTATCTCTATTAATTTTAATTCACAGCGCTTCTATATCAAATGCCGGCTTTGTTGCGAAGGGGTTACAGACGCAATTCATAATTCCGTATACCCGCGTTCGAAATAGCTTCGGGCAATTTGGCAGCAGACCACCTTGCATTGGTTTATTTTACAAAATGGTATGGCTGTGGGCATTCAGAAAGCAAGAAAGAATGGCAAACTAAAAAAAAAGTCTCTTAAAAGTCGACAGGTCGACTTCATTGCACCGGGTTTTATCCTATATGGCTCAGCCTCTTTCCGCAGTGCGAAAAGTAATGCACAAAGCATGAACTCCATAGCTCCAGCGACGACCCTCAGGAGCCTCCGGAAAAATGCACTCGTGAACCGAAGGACGCAGCTCAATGGCAAACTACTAAACGTAAACTTGCCAAGAGATCACAACAGCAAAATATGCTGGCGTTGACTGCGACGTCTTATAAAGGATATGCAACTAACTTTTTTGCAGGAGTTGAGGGAAATGAACGAGCCTGTAAACTTTTTGGCTCTGCATCACCTGCAGATGGCCAGCCCTTACATCGTGCTGATGTTAATAATGTCCTTAAAGAGATGTCATGAGCGGAGGACTTTGAAGTCAGTGAATCCACATTGTTGTCCAGAATGAGAGACTCAGGAGTAAGAATTGGCACGGCTACACATGAGAGGCTATTAGGAGACACACATGAGAGGCTATTAGGAGAATGAGGGGTCTTGCCAAGCAACACAGAACTGGCACTATTAGCCGCTGATGCACATGTTGGGGGGGGGGGGAGGATCTCAGCACAAATGGATTTTTCTGGGGTGCAAGGATGATACCCCAACAGATAACATGATAATAGTGGGATCATCACTCAATGGTCAGTCACTCATGCATTTCTGGCAAAGTAAAGGCATGTGAAGGACATGTAGCTTTTTAAGAAATCTTCAACAATGAGGGATGTTGAAGATCAATATGTGTGGAGTTCTGTTTCAAATTAGGTAAAACCTTTAATGAAACTATTCAAAAGCTGCAATAGACCTATGAAAACAACTGTTGCAATGTCACAAGTGGTGTCAATGCTTCAAGTGGAGAATTCTTCAAACATCAGACCATCACAAATCTGGAAGACCTACCACATCCATGGACGTTGATCACACTGGATAAGTGAGTTCTGAGACTTGTACAAATAAGCATCTGATGACATTCAAGTAGAACTCATGATAATTTATGCCTTTCTGAGATCAATGAAGCCTTCAGAATTTGCTTTTTTTTTGTCATGATGTTCCCACCCACTGTGATGTTTGCCTTTTTTGTTTTTACATCAAAGTAAAATACCAAGGATTCATCAGCTGTTATAACATTTTTTTAAAAGCAAATTTCAGTAAAAGCTTTACTGAATTTGAGACGGAACTTTACACAAACCATTTTTTTAAATATCTTTCATTGCTGAATGCTTCCAAAAGCGCAATCTAACTACACCTGCCTTCACTTTACCAGAAGTGCAGGAGTGACTAAGCATTGGGTCATGACCCTGCTATTATTAGACTAAAGGTATATATCACTGGTACACATATGTGTAATATATCTAGCTCTATGACCAACTTACTTGCAACACTATTTTAAAAGTCTCTTTTCTTTTTGGGCAGTTTCACATCTCATAACTCTGTGAACCTCACTACACCTGCACCCCTAACTAATTGAAAGGGACACATCCAAGCCAACAGCCCTGCTATTATAGAAAAAAAAAACATCCCATCATTCCTTTTGGGGTGAAAATGCCTAAACCACCAGCCAAATACTTTCAGTGCCATTCAACAACAATACAAACGGCACCCTTACTCTTATTCGTCTAATCTCATCATGTTCCTCTTGTACCTTGCGGTGTCGAGGTGAAGCATAAACAGCAGGAGAGTGCCTGCATCAAGTTTCCCATGGGTTCTGTAATTCCCTCTGTCCTCTTATTACTTCTACCTAATATCTACTTCTATTTAACACATCGTAATATATGGGAAGTTTCACATCACACTCTTATGCCAGTTTCTGACACAGGATGTTTAATTAGTAAATA
Organism: Cepaea nemoralis; assembly: GCA_014155875.1. Taxonomy (NCBI): domain Eukaryota; kingdom Metazoa; phylum Mollusca; class Gastropoda; order Stylommatophora; family Helicidae; genus Cepaea; species Cepaea nemoralis. Next base: position 277,972 of record JACEFZ010028312.1, read on the forward strand.
AAAACAATCAAAATCAAAACCCACTAAAATTACACCCAGAGAAAACTCTGGAGATCAATCAATCAATCATGTGCCATGCCGGAAAGCGTGGGCAGTCATGACTCACCATTTCACTCGATCACCAGAGTCGTGGATCAGCTCAGTGTTCCTGTCTCGATCCATGCCATGTGGCCAAGCCATCCAGGTATTTACTTCTCGGTCTTCCCTTTGGTCTGTTCCTTCGATCTTGCCAGTTGTCACTAAGTTCTCCAATCCATTTCTTCGCATAACATGTCCAAAAAATGTTGACTGTCTACGTCTAATTTCTCTAATCAATTTACAATTTTCATTTGTCTCCTGTAGTACTTGGACATTGGTTTTTCTGTCTGTCCATGGTACTTCTTTGCATGTTCCTCAGAAACCACATTTCTGCAGCCATCAGATGTTTTTTAGCTTGACTGCTCATTGTCCAAGTTTCACATCCATACAAAAGTACAGGCTTTATGTAGCACCTCAACACTCTTTTTCTCGTTTCAATTGACATCTTTTTATTGGTCAGTATGTTTTTCATCTTGCTAAAGGCTACTTTCGCCATGGCGATTCTTGTTCTAATCTCTACAAGGCATCTCCCATCAGATGTTATGACTGTTCCGAGATAATTGTACCGATTCACTTGTTGAAGAATATTCCCATTTACTTGTATATTACATTGTGGTATTTCGTTCTTCCTAGTGACGATCATAATCTGTGTCTTTTTACAATTTAATTCTAATCCCTGTTGTTCATCTACTAATTGTTGCAGATCCTGCTCATTGTCTGCAATCAATACTGTATCATCTGCATATCTAATGTTATTGATGTTTCGTCCTCCAATGCTGATTCCATTTATATCTTCTACATTTCTGAAAATATTTTCACTGTATAGGGAAAAAAGATCTGGAGACATTACACATCCCTGCCTAACACCTCTCTTAATAGGCTGATATTGTCCCACTTCATTATCAATCCTTATGGCAGCTTGTTGTTTCCAATATATGTTTTTTATAAGTCTAATGTCTTTCCCATCAATTTGTAGATCTGCAAGCATATCTACCATGTCTTACTCTATCGAAAGCCTTTGTGTAGTCAATAAAGCAAAGATGTATATCTTTGTTTACTTCTATAGAACGTTCAATAACTGAAAGCAGCATATACACAGCATTTACTGTACCCTTTCCTTCTACAAACCCACATTGTTCTTCCCCTATTTCAGGTTGTATTTTCTTCCTCACTCTTTGCATGATAATTCAGTAGCAAAATCTTTGTGATGTGACTCATTATACTAATTGTTCTATGTTGATCACATTCCAAGGCTCATGATTTCTTTGGGATTGCAATAAATTCAGAATTACATAATTCAGAAGGTATATGTCCGGTATCATATAATGAGTTCAGCAGTCTGGTGACTTGATCTATTCCATATTCTTCTAAAGCTTTAATCATTTCTGTTGTGATGTTATCTGAACCGGGGGCCTTGCCAGCTTTCATATGTTTAAGAACATTTCGAACCTTCCATCTTCAAAATTGGCGGTCCTTCATTATTAAATCGAATATCATACTGTTCATCTCTGTTATCATCATAAAGGTTTTTCACATAGTCTGACCATACATGTAGAATCTGATCTTTTTCTATTATGATTTTGCCATCTTTAGTTTTTAGACAGCCTGCTGATGTACTTGTTCTTTTATTAGTAAGTTCCTGAATTCTTTTGTGCACTAATTTGGTATTTTGACTGTTGTGTTGTTTTTCAATTTCTAAGCAATTTTTCTCAAGCCATGCTTCTTTTGCCTCCTTACATAATATTCTGACTTGTCTGTGAATTTCTTCATATTTGGCAGAATTATTTTTGTTGAGTCTTCTTGTTTCCATTAGTTGTAAAATTTCTTCAGTCATCCATTTCTTACGACCCACCTTCTTTAATTTTGGAATAGTTGTTTCTGCAGCCAAACTGATTGAATTCTTCAACATTTCCCATTGATCATCCACATCCTGGAATAGGATCTCTAGATCAGACAATATATCAAATCTGTTCTGTACTTCTATGTTGAATTTGTTTTGTATTTCCTTGTCGTTACTCAATGTACACAAATCATATTTAGTGTTTCCTGTTTTATACTTGACTTTCTTTAACTTTATCCTCAATGTTCCTGTAAGTAATCTGTGGTCACTATAACAATCAGCACTGGGAACTGTTTTTGCTATTGTTAGCGCATTTCTAAATCTTCTGCTAATCAAAATGTAATCAATCTGGTTTCTAAACCTGCTATCAGGACTCCTCCATGTCCATAATCTTCTTGGGTGTTGCTTAAACCAGGTGTTTCCTACAATCATTTCCTGCTCTTTTGCCCACTCTACAAGTCTGTATCCTCTTTCATTTCTCTCTCCTAAACCATAGTTTCCTACTGTGTATCTATCACCTTGATTTCCTACTTTTGCATTGAAGTCCCCTATTATGATGTTTATTTCTGAATTTTTACATTTCTTTAAAGCAGACTCTATGTCATTGTAAAATTCTTCTACACTATCTTCACTGGATTCTCCTGTTGGGGCATATACTTGAATAACATTTATGCCAAAAGGTCTGCTGCTTAATTTAACTAGTAATACTTTGTCTGACACGGCCCAATATCCTTGAACAGATTTTGATGTTTGCCGGTCCAAAATAATTGCTACCCCCCTTTGTCGATTTTCTCCTCCAGAATAAATAATCTTAAAATCTTCATCTATCTTGATGCCTGCTCCTGTCCATCTCATTTCGCACATCCCTAATGTATTAATTTTCTCTCTTTCCATTTCTTGTTTGATGTTATCAAATTTTTCGTCGTCGTTTAACATCCTAACATTCCATGTTGCTAATTTTAATGTCTCTGTCCTTGTCTTGCGATGATCTGTCTTTAAGCGAATCATAATGAACTAGGCACTTTTAAAGAAGGTAGTTTGCCATTGCTTTCCTTCCTGGCAGTGACCATACTGGCAGGGTGACCGAAGCCATTGTCTAGTGAAAGAGATCTACCGTCACGAAATTTGAGACTGGAAATGCTAGTCTAAATTTGGCAGTCTTACCTGGGGTTATGAGTAGTAGCACTTTTAAAGCAACATATTCAAATTGGTCCATGTACAGTTTGCGGAACTTCTCTGCTATGCTGAGCAACCGGACCACCACATCTTCAAAGCCCAGATGTTGTGCCCATTCCGCTGTGATGTGGTGAGTTGAGGAGATGCTGATCTGATTCGGGGTGTCCACAGATCTCCAGCACAGACTTAAGGCTATCAGCTCAGACCAGCAATTTTGCAAAAGTAATATCTGGTCATCTGTCTGATGCAATGGAATACAAGAGAGATTTTTAAAAACTATGACTGGAAATATACTGGCAAGAGAAGGTCCACCAGAGAGACGAATGGAGACAGATTGTATTTGCAGCAAAGAACCTCAATGGCTCGGAATGCTGAAGAAGAAGAAGATGACTGGAAATATAGAGTAAAATAGGAAATGTCACATAGATATCAGTCAGTCGAGAGAAGGCGATTTGGGACATAGATATCAGAAGAACATACAAGACAACAAACAGAAGACTTGGGACATAGATATAGAAGAACATACAAGACAGCAAACAGAAGACTTCGGACATAGATATAGAAGAACATAAAAGACAACAAACAGAAGACTTGGGACATAGATATAGAAGAACATACAAGACAACAAACAGAAGACTTGGGACATAGATATGGAAGAACATACAAGACAACAAACAGAAGACTTGGGACATAGATATCAGAAGAACATACAAGACAACAAACAGAAGACTTGGGGCATAGATATGGAAGAACATACAAGACAAGAAACAGAAGACTTGGGACATAGATATCAGAAGAACATACAAGACAACAAACAGAAGACTTGGGGCATAGATATGGAAGAACATACAAGACAACAAACAGAAGACTTGGGACATAGATATCAGAAGAACATACAAGACAACAAACAGAAGACTTGGGGCATAGATATGGAAGAACATACAAGACAACAAACAGAAGACTTGGGACATAGATATCAGAATAACATACAAGACAACAAACAGAAGACTTGGGACATAGATATCAGAAGAACATACAAGACAACAAACAGAAGACTTGGGACATAGATATGGAAGAACATACAAGACAACAAAGAGAAAACTTGGGGTATATATAAGAACATACAAGACAACAAAGAGAAAACTTGGGACATAGATATGGAAGAACATACAAGACAACAAACAGAAGTCTTGGGACATATATGGAAGAACATACAAGACAACAAACAGAAGACTTGGGACATAGATATGGAAGAACATACAAGACAACAAACAGAAGACTTGGGGTATAGATATGGAAGAACATACAAGACAACAAAGAGAAAACTTGGGGGTATATATAAGAACAACACACTAGACAACAGACAGAAGACTTGACATATCGAGCTTAGAAGAACACAAAACAGTCAGAGACTTAAGACATTGATATAAGAACACAAGACAACAGACAGAAGACTTAATACATTGATATAAGAACACAAGACAACAGACAGAAGACTTAAGACATTGATATAAGAACACAAGACAACAGACAGAAGACTTAAGACATTGATATAAGAACACAAGACAACCGACAAAAGACTCGGGACATTGATATAAGAACACAAGACAACAGACAGAAGACTTAAGACATTGATATAAGAACACAAGACAACAGACAGAACGACTTGGGACATTGATATAAGAACACAAGACAACAGACAGAAGACTTGGAACATTGATATAAGAACACAAGACAACAGACAGAAGACTTAAGACATTGATATAAGAACACAAGACAACAGACAGAAGACTTGAAGACATGATATAAGAACACAAGACAACAGACAGAAGACTTGAGACACTGATATAAGAACACAAGACAACAGAAGAAGATTTGGAAAATAGATGTAATGTAGGGGAAAACAGCATTAGTGTACTATATGGACTAATTAGCATATGTGTGCTATATGGACAATTACCACCTTGTGTCTTGTACAGGAAATTACCATATATGTGATATATGGGCAATTACTATCTGTGCACTATATGAACAATTACCATATGTGTGCTATACGGAACAATCACTGTATGTGTGCTATATAAGACAATTACCACCTGTGTGCTATATGGATGAATACTATCTTGTATGCTATATGGATAATTATTATCTGTGTGCTATATGGACAATTAACATGCATGTGCTATTTGGACAATTAGCATCCTTGTACTATTTGGACAATTAGCATCTATGTACTATATGGACAATTAGCAGCTGTGTGCTGTATGGACAATTAACATGTGTGTGCTATTTGGACAATTACCATGCAGACTCCTTGATATTTGCTGGTACAGTATGGGATCTTCTTCACGCAGGTTGTGACATGAATATTTAATTAAGCATCAAGGGGACATAAAGTGTTTTTGTTTTAAACTTCCAATACTATATATGTTTATGAATATTTTAATAATTTATATTTCAGTTTTAACTGATTCAGTGCCAAAGGATAATATATTGCAAAATGTGACCTCCTATTTAGACAGAAGGATGATATACTGCCATAATAGTGTCATCGTGTTATTTGCTTTGTTTTGTTGTATCCTCCTTTAAAGCTCAATAAATGAAAATTTACATGATAATACATGTTCATTTGATTTTGTACCATGTTTGGTCCAAACTTACTGTTTGATTGGCACTGAATCAGTTGATAGCAACTGTTCCTGCTACTACATCCTTGCATCTCAAGGTGTATGACTGGAAATGTAAGTTTACATGAAGTCATCTGCAAAATCTATGTCTCTATGAAATACAATTTCCCCCCTCCCCCTCCTCCCAACCTTGTCTCAGAACATCCACTTCAAATACCTGTACACAATTAAATGAGATGAAGTCCTATGAACCAGTTTTATCCTTAAGCATGTGGTTTATGTAAGGCCTATTCAGAGCAGCCTCATGCATGCTGTCTGACCCTCAAGGCAAGGGTTGTGCTGTGTAGCACATAGGCATTCCTTGCCATCCATAGAGGCATCCAGCTACACAAAATTTATGAAAATATACCCTTAAAAGAGAAAGCATTAGGCCAAAGGAGACTGGTTGAAGCCTTGTGCTCTTTTAAAGTCACTGACATCTTGCTAACCAATGTAGTAAACTGAGTAATTTCCTTGAAAACAACAGATTAAGATGTGCCGTGATGTTGATCCATCAACTAAACTAAACAGATTAAGAATACTGTGAATTCTGTTACAGTCCACAAAACTACCCTTTGTGCTAATTCAATAAATAACACTATTCTAGCATGTGTCTACAAGTTGAGTTGAGACATTCCCAAACATGCTCTGTCCCCTCGTTCAACAGCCAGCAAAGAGTCATACTACTAATCGTTCCTACCGCTATCTGATTTAAAGTTCTCCTGGTCTTCCCTCTCAGTTTTGAGATTCTTCCAGAACCCCTGCCAATCTCATTCCTTCCACATACGGGTTCCCAATCTGTTCCCCCGCCTTCTCCACCTGATCCCACAAGTGCACAACCACCTCCCTTTTGTCCATAGGCAATCTACCACCAAAAGGTGCATTCCCTGCCAGCCTATCAACCTGTTCATTCCCCCAAACCCCCACATGGCTAGGGCAAAATATCCATACAATTCTCATAATCTGTGACCCCTGAAGCGACGATAGCCATTCCACACGAAACATTCCTTTCTCTACCTTACTAAGCAAACGCTTTGAATCCATAATGAATACGTGTATTGCAGTAGTCTCCTCTAACCAATGGAATGCCGCTGTTACTGCTTCCATCTCCATTCTCATGCTGAAGGTCGTAGTCTCATATGCCAGGTTCTCCTTTGTCTGCAAATCAAGGCCAAACTTCTTTCTCTTCAGCTCATAGTTAGTTGCATATCCTTTACAGAACGTTACAGTCAACACCAGCATTTTCTGTGGCTGTTTGTGATTTCTCGGTAGTTTACGTTAAGTAGTTAGCCACTGCATTCTGAACGACCGGCACTCATACCATTGCATGAAAACCAGCACAAGACGGTCTGCTTCCAAATTGCCCGCAGCTGTGTTTCAAAAGCAGTATGTGGGATCACAAATTACATTTGTAAGCCCTTCGCAACAGCACCAGCCAGCTCATAGTAACATTTTGAAAATACTTGCAACTAATTTCTTTTGACAAGAAAATACAAACTACACAAACATGTGATCTTGATCAAGACAGTGTAAACTTACAGATATTGCCCCAAACTGTGGAAGATTTCTTGCCCATCGTACTAGTTTATACAGCCTCAACTCTGCCAGTTGCATCATGTATGAGTATAGCGCCTGCTCATGAAAGGGAGCCTCCATCAGTGACTCAGCCGGCAGGTCATCATCACTTAACAAGGGTTCCAGGTTCATAATATCTCTCAGAAGTTCTGGGATTTGTGGAGTTCCAGAATTTGGAGTGGTCTTTGGGAAAAGGCAATCACAAAATGAACATAAAACAAATCAGTATTCTCAATTTTACTTTTGAACAATACTTGAAACCTAGATATTGTTCACATCAGCGGCTGACTGGTCTATGAATATATGTGGCTAACTAGTTGTGGATAAAAGGGTACCTTTTACTGATTTCAGACCTAGGCCAGTAATTATTCCTTATTGTATCGCATCCTCTAAAAGGCTGAAAGTGTAATATTACAAGCATTTGAGAACCATATTTCAGTTGTTTATTTACTTGAGAACTTCATTGAGTGACAAGAAATGCACAAGTGCTGACTATGTCTCCACTTACTGACAAGACTTCATATGTGAAGCTGCTCTTATAGGAGAGATCAGAAAAGAAATAAACCTGAAAATTGAAATGATATGACTTCATCTTGTCGATTGCAAGCTGACTGTTTTCTGTGCCATCTTGCCATCCTGTTCATAATTTGCTTCCTCTGTCACCCTGTCTCTATTATGTCCATTCTTCCCTGTCCAGATTATATCTTCTCATAATGTAGCCAACAAAGGGGTTATGACGCAATTCGCAACACATCCGAAACACAGCTGTGGGTGATTTGGAAGCAGACCACCTTGGCTGGTTTTCATTCAATGGTATGAGTGCCGGTCGTTCAGAAAGCAATGGCAAACTACTGAACGTAAAACATGCCCAGGAATCACAAACATAAAAATGATGCTGGAGTTTTCTGCAATGTCCTATAAAGATAAGCAACTAACTAATGCACCCAAAGAATGAAAACTATTTGTACTGATGTGGATAATATGTCTTTGTGAATTTGCCTTCTCTAGTACTTGGATATTGGTCTTCTCAACCATGAGATTCTGAGCATTCTATGAAACAGCCACATCTCCATGGCCTCTTAATTTCTTTCTAATCCAGGAATTTAGGATTCTTCATTTACAGCAAGCAATATAGTGGATAGGTAGTATAAGCAAAATTAAGGACGCCTTTCCACACCATGAGGGCATATGGTAGTAAAGTAACAGTAAAGGACACATTTCCACACCATGAAGGCATATGGTAGTAAAGTAACAGTAAAGGACACATTTCCATACCATGAGGGCATATGGTAGTAAAGTAACAGTAAAGGACACATTACCATACCATGAGGGCATATGGTAGTAAAGTAACAGTAAAGGACACATTTCCACACCATGAGGTGCAGTGGACATATGGTGCCAGCCCCACATTTGTAAAGACCACTCAGAACTCAGTGGGTGAAATGGTCAATGTCACACTGCCCATCTCTACTTCACATAACACTCCCTGGTAATCATTTAAGGCTGGGTTGACTTAGGTTAGGAGCCCAGGTCATTTTTAAAAAAATCCCTGCTTCAATGGGGATTTGAACAGGTGACCACCAGACTGACAAGCAAGAATCCTAGTCACTGCACTGCTGTGACCCCAAGATAGACAGGATGAAACATTATAAATCTTGTTTTCTGACTTCCGTGGACTGAGATACATTGAATGTTCTTCACCTGATGGAGGAGGGCCTTTGCTTGGATTATCCTGCATGCTGTCTCTTAGCTGCTGCTTCCATCTGTTATCACTAGCCCTAGATTTCTGAATCTCTTTGTTTCATAGTTATCCCATTTTCTGTCCCCGTAACTGGCTGGTTTCTTGGTTGAAAAAACTTTTGCTATTGCGTTGCAGAACATCATAAAACTCAAACAAATATAGACAACGATAAAGTTAGGTTAAGACCCAGCTTGGGAGGAACAGTAACATAGGTTAAGACCTACTTTGGGAGGGACAGTAACATAGGTTAAAACCTACCTTGGGAAGGACAGTAACATAGGTTAAAACCTACCTTGGGAGGGACAGTAACATAGGTTAAAACCTACCTTGAGAGGGACCGTAACATAGGTTAAAACCTACTTTGGGAGGGACCGTAACATAGGTTAAAACATACCTTGGGTGGGACCGTAACATAGGTTAAAACCTACCTTGGGAGGGACCGTAACATAGGTTAAAACCTACCTTGGGAAGGACAGTAACATAGGTTAAAACCTACCTTGGGAGGGACAGTAACATAGGTTAAAACCTAGCTTGGGAGGGACCGTAACGTAGGTTAAAACCTAGCTTGGGAGGGACAGTAACATAGGTTAAAGCCTACCTTGGGAGGTACAGTAACATAGGTTAAGACCTAGCTTGGGAGGGACAGTAACATAGGTTAAGACCTAGCTTAGGAGGGACAGTAACATAGAGGCTAGCTGCTCACCTGCCGCCCAGTGGCCATAAGTTTGAATCCACATTGAGAGGATTTCGAAAAACATGTACCTGGGCTCCCAGCCTAAAATGGGTACCACGATTATGTCTTGTGAAATAAAGGTGAAGTAAAAGAGACACAAAGGTGATGAAGTAAAGATGAAGTAAAGGTGACATAAAAGTGAAGTAAAGTTGAAGTAAAGGTGACATAAAAGTGAAGTAAAGGTGACATAAAAGTGAAGTAAAGGTGACATAAAAGTGAAGTAAAGGTGAAATAAAGATGAAGTAAAGGTGACATAAAAGTGAAGTAAAGATGAAGTAAAAGAGACATAAAGGTGAAGTAAAGATGAAGTAAAGGTGACATAAAAGTAAAGATGAAATAAAGGTGAAATAAAGGTGACATAAAGGTGAAGTAAAGATGAAGTAAAGGTGATGTAAAAGTGAAGTAAAGGTGAAGTAAAGGTGAAGTAAAGATGAAGTAAAGGTGATGTAAAAGTGAAGTAAAGATGAAGTAAAGGTGAAATAAAGGTGACATAAAGGTGAAGTAAAAGAGACATAAAGATGAAGTAAAGGTGAAATAAAGGTGACATAAAGGTGAAGTAAAAGAGACATAAAGATGAAGTAAAGGTGAAATAAAAGTGAAATAAAGGTGAAGTAAAAGAGACATAAAGATGAAGGTGACATAAAAGTGAAGTAAAGGTGACATAAAAGTGAAGTAAAGATGAAGTAATGGTGGTGAAGTAAAGGTGATATAAAGGTGAAGTAAAGATGAAGTAAAGGTGAGGTAAAGATGAAGTAATGGTGATGAAGTAATGGTGATGAAGTAAAGGTGACATAAAGGTGAAGTAAAGGTGAGGTAAAGATGAAGTAATGGTGATGAAGTAAAGGTGCCATAAAGGTGAAGTAAAGATGAAGTAAAGGTGAGGTAAAGATGAAGGTGACATAAAAGTGAAGTAAAGGTGATGTGAAGGTGAAGTAAAGGTGACATAAAATTGAAGTATAGATGAAGTAAAGGTGACATAAAAGTGAAGTAAAGGTGATGTGAAGGTGAAGTAAAGATCTGACCACATCACCCCCTGAATGCCGTTTGTTCTATAAAAATATTGCTCTAGCACAATATGCCCATTGTGCCTTAAAGCATGCAAAGGTGTCCTTGACCTTTTTAAAGACCTACTTTAAACTATAAAAGCAACTAGCCTATTAGTTACAGACGGGAGCAATGACATGTAAATGAAAACAACCTACACAAATATCTGCATGTATGATTCCTAGATGAAAGAGGCTAATGAAACTAGAACATTACATACAACAGAAAGAATGAGACAAACAGCTTTCTTTGGTCATGTGATGAGAAGAGAGGCATTGGAGAACATTGTGACTACTGGAAAGATTGAGTGGAAGAGAGGCAGAGGCAGACCAAGAGAAATTATGCTGGATGGATTAAGACGGTGGCATGGAGGAATTTCATCAGCAGAGTTGATCCAGAACACCAAAGACTGAGATCTGTGGAGGGTCATGAACGCCTATGCCTGCTGGCATGGCACTTGATGATGATGATGATGATTCCTAGAGAACACAAGCTATGTAATCATTTGACAAGGTACCTGTCTGTGTGTGTCATGATTGAGAATAGCAACCAGGTGTCTGTGAGACTTAGTCCCTTCTCTTGCTTCAGGCGACTGATCAGAAACATCTCCAAGGAGGGGAATTCTGTTGCCAACACGTTTGAGTTTTTTTTCAAACGTGGACACCCGGTTTTTCAAATGTGTCACACAGCCATCATAAGAGCTTCTACCTCCTCTTGTTCGGTCTTGTCGAATAGCTGTGGACAATTATATGCATTGTAATAAGTGAAACGATGCTAAATACAGAACAATTAACTGAACACACAATACTAAGCAAAATAAATATTTATTTCTACCTAACAAGGAATTTTAATAATAAAACATGCTAAGACTGCCAATACATGCATTCATGAGTCATGGGCCATTTTGCAATAGCATAAGAAAAAAAAACTGGAGCTTTCTTAAATATTACAGAAATATTCTTAGAACACCTTTGATCAAGCAGAAGAAAAATACTTACATCCAGCAAGATTTTAACATCAAAGAAAACTGACTTATAGATAGCATTAGCAGCAGACCTCGGAAACAGCAAGAAGGTAACCAATAGACATTAAAGAGACATTGGACACGAAAATGCTTGAGGCAGTTGAATTGACAAGGATCAAGAATAATATTGGCAGGGCTGTGATCGGAGTGGTATTCTGCACAGCACCTGCTACACAATGATGAGTTCTGTGGTATATGGAGGTATTATCTAAAGAATTCACACCTACAACAACAGTATCAGATTTGTCAAGTCTGGGATAGATAAGTTCTGTGGTATATGGAGGTACTTTCTAAAGAATTCATACCCACAACAACAATATCAGATTTGTAAAGTCTGGGAAAGATGAGTTCTGTGGTATATGGAGGTATTATCTAAAGAATTCACACCAACAACAACATCAGATTTGTCAAGTCTGGAGTAGATGAGTTCTGTGGTATATGGAGGTACTTTCTAAAGAATTCACACCCACAGCAACATCAGATTTGTCAAGTCTGGGATAGATGAGTTCTGTTGTATATGGAGGTACTTTCTAAAGAATTCACACCCACAACAACAATATCAGATTTGTCAAATCTGGGATAGACGAGTTCTGTGGTATATGGAGGTACTTTCTAAAGAATTCACACCCACAACAATAATATCAGATTTGTCAAATCTGGGATAGACGAGTTCTGTGGTATATGGAGGTATTATCTAAAGAATTAACACCCACAACAATATCAGGTTTTCAAGTCTGGAATAGATGCTCACCTTCCAGCTTCATTCCCATGAAAATACACTGTTTGAATCTACAGGCTGGACACTTCTTACGATTCAAGGTATTTATAATGCAGTCTGAAGCTTTTGGGCACACAAATGATTTCTTGTTCTGAACTGTTCGCTTGAAAAAGCCCTTGCAGCTCTCACAGGTGAATATCCCATAATGGTAGCCTTGTGGAAAAACAGATTTAATTAGTGAACATTCTATAGTGAATAGTACACTATACAAGTTATACAGATTTAATAAATAAACAATCTATAGTGAATAATACACTATAGAAGTTATAGATTTCATTAGTGAACATTCTATAGTGAATATTACACTAAAAAAGTTATACAGATTTCATTAGCGAATATTCTATAACAAACAACATACTTTAAAAAGCTAGTTAATATTCTATAGATTAATCATCATCATCATAATCATCATCATCAAGTGCCTTGCTGACTGGCATCGGTGATCATGCTTCTCCATATCTGGTGATTTCCAATGGCAGGTATCAATTCATGTGTTGACTCCCTTCTGTGCCATTACACAAGACTGTCAAGAATTATCTTTCACTGTCTTCCTCTATCTCTTGTTCCACAAATCTTTCCAGTTGTCACAACGTGGTTTAGCTTTTGTCTTCTCATAATGATGAGGGGGGGGGGGGGGGGGGGGGGGGGGAATGGAAAAAAAAAAGGGGGGGGGGTGGAGAAATGAAGACTGTTTCTTTCTAATATTTGTGAAAAGTTGTCTTTTTGACTTAGTGCCTTTCAAAATGTCCAGATTACTTATTTTTGGCTATCCAAGGAATTTTCAACCCTCTTCTATAAAACCAATCTCCACAGCCTCAAGGGATTTTTTCAATTGTTTACTACTTGTCCAAGATTCACAACCATGTGTTAGAACTGCTTCTATGTAACATGCAAACAATCTTTTCTAACTTCCAAAGACAAGAACTTGCTGGATAAACTGGTTTTCATTTGATAGAATGCAATTTTTGCTTGTCCTATTCTGTTCTTTATCTCTGTAAAGCGTCTTCTATCTGATGTTATCCATGTGAATAGATATTTGAGTTTCTGCACCTGCCACAAAATAACATCCTTTACTCTAATTTAACATTTAGGCACAATCTGTTTTTTTTATATTGCCATGACATCGATCTTCTGCAGCTTTCTCAAACTGAGGCCCATTTTTTGACTTTCTATAAGCACTGCAATTATAATTTCCTGTAGTTCCTTCTGACTTGCTATCAAGATGGAGTCATCAGCATAACGTAAGTTATTTATATTAGGTCCGCTAACCAGGATCCCTGTCATATTTGCTGTAGATCTCATCTATTGATGGATAATATACTTTTAAAGTTTTACAGCTTTCAACAGTGAATATGCCGGTCTCTCTGGCCGAGGGGTTACTCCGTAATCCCGTTTATCACGCAGAGTCTCGTAGCGGGGCGAGAGCTGGAGGCGGTTCGACCCCAGCTGGTGACTTGCGGGATAACTGAGCCGGCCGCTCAGAAAGCAATGGCAAACTACTGAGCGTAATCTTGCCAAGAAATTAACAGACAACTGAAAGATGCTGCTGTTGACAGCAATGTCCTGTAAAGGATATGCGAATTTAAAAAAAAAAAACAGTGAATATTCCATAATGGTAGTCTTGTGACAAAGAAAAGCATCACTTGTATATGAGTATTGTATTTACAAAAACATAAAAAAGGACGTTTGAAATTTCCTTATACTACTTATAGCTTTCACACATGAACAGTGGTAGATAAATATTTTGTAATGAACAATCATTCAGCTTTAAAAAGATGAACCTTATTCTATACAGAATGAATATGAATATTCAATAAAGGTGGCTGAATACAAGAAAAAGAGAGAAAAATAAATAGGTGAATATTATGGCAATTATCTTTCAAGAAAAATGTAAATGTTAAGTCACATATTTTATAACAGTGACTTTATTGAAAAGTATAAATAAAGGGAAACGTTGGGACCTCCATGAAGACCTCCTTTGACAACTGCAACATAAAGGCAAAACATCTCTTTCTTCAGATTGCCAAGCATAGACACGATTGCAGGAGGAGGGGGTAGAGAAGAAGAAGAAGAAGAGGAAGGATAATAATAATAAGAAAAGTAAGAAATAGCAGCAGTAATATACCTTTCATGGTGACCAACAACAAACTCTGTACAATATTAAAAGCAATGGTTTGATACTGGCCAAATATTAACTAAAAATCCTTCCAAACATAACACTGATTTAAAGTAAATAAAGGAATGTAATTCACTGTATACTATGTCACCAATAAATCACTGGTATACCACTACACATCATACGACCAATCGTTGACATGTCACATGTTGCATATTACTTGATCAATTAGTGTAAGCTGTTCTACACACTTAGCTATACCACTGAGAAAATGGATAAAGAGTAAACAATAATAATCTACACTTGTAGACAACAATACTATCAGTTATCTTGCACACCGCCATTTACATGCTCAATAATAAATTTTGTACAAGATGATGATGATTATATTTATACCTGATACCTTGTCCCCACAAACAGGACACGGACGACTCATTCCATCAATGGTATTCTGTGAATCTGTAACTGGGGCTGCATTTGAAGATGAAAAATTGTAATTGACATTAGAAGAAAATGATGTATGCTTGCTGTCTCTACCATCTTCTGCAGACTGAAGCAACACTTTGTATGTTGTCGGAGTATCGGAACTGCCCTCTGATTCACTAACCACAAAGTCATTTCCTTGTGGAGAGGATGCTGGCAGAACCAGCTCTTGACCATTGGCGTTGACATACCTGTAATAATGATCTGGGGCTGTGAGCGAGTCTCATTCCCACCATCACCATCACTGTTTGTGTTAACTATATCGACAGGGCATTCGAGGACTTTGCTGCACATGAGATGCTGATACACCCTGGTTCTGCTTGTGAGTCTTCTTAGTCAGTGACTCCTGCATATGCTGTGAAGCCAGAGCTGTCAAAACACTACTCACTGTGTTCATATTATGTGATCCTTGCTGCAAAATGGACTGCTCCAGATCATCTGAAGGTTCATCTTTGAGCAGGAAGTTACTTATTGTAATCTCATCCCCTGACATCACCATAGAAGGCTGGGTGTAATTTTTCCCCGAAGCATTTGTGAGATTAAGTCCTGAATTTGTTGTGATGCCGCTACCTGAAATACCAAGCAATGATAATCCAGCCTGTGAAATGACTGAACTGTTTTCAGCTGACGACAGATTCTGCATAGAATGTGATGATACATTTGTCTGCGTCAGCAATGATGCAATAGGTTCATTTAGATTTTGCAGCAAATGTGATATGACTCCACCTGCTGAAACTTTATTTAATGACATGCTGGATTCACTTTTGTTCCTTCAGTTGATGTGATTCTGTTGTATGTTGAGTTGTCTTTGGCAACAATCGGTGCTGCTGAGTCTCGTGAAGACACTGTCAGAGCTGATGATGTAAGGGTTTGGGCTATAGCTTGAAGGAGAGCTGGGGAAATGCCCAGTTCACTATGAGCACTCATGGCTGTGGAAGAATAATGAAAGACCAATCAATTGAAGAGCAGGTTCAAAATTTGAGTTTTAAAGTCATTCTGTTCCAATTATTTTCGGTACATATACATTGAACAGTAAACTTGCCAAAATATCAGAACAGTAAAAAAATGTTGGTGTTGACTGTGACGTCCTGTAAAGGATATGCAACTAATTTTTGTTTTAACATTTACATTATAGTGTGAAGGTGTTCGATTTCAACTGTAACTTCCTTTCTAATGTAACTGCAGATATATTTTATATGTGAAAATGTACATACAAGAATGGATAAAAATGTAGTATGAAGAGATTTGTTCTGAACTTAACAAGATTATATTTACAGCAAAGATGTGGCTATATGGCTTTTGAGAAAAATATTAAAGAATACTCCTTTTTGCCACAGTCTACCTAATGTATGTGTGTCAATGATGTGTATAATAGAACCAAAAGAATGAGTCGGAATGAAAGGACAAGATCTGAGTGGTTCATGTGACAGAAACTAAGATGGAGGTGATCACTGCATGTGAAGTGTGTTTACCTGAAGACTTAGCAGAACTTGATAAACGATGCATGAAAGTTAAAAAAGCATGAGCAAATTTATTTGGTATTACTGAACAAAGTGTGAACATTGTAATTGTAATCTCTGATGGTTTGTACTTGGTGTACAATGGATATGTAATTTGTTTCTGTTTGTAAACTATTAGAAAGGGAAGACATGAAGATTGCTAAAGTTGTGTATCTGCAGTACATGTGATATCCTTGTTTCATGTGTGAAAAAGATTAATTGCTGACTAAATAACTATAGTGAGGGTGTAAATGGGCTATAAAATAAGGTAGCATACCATATTACAATATTTTGGGCAAATAAACTGTATGCAGAAAGTACCTCCTATATTGTTGAGTGATTTCTGATTGAGCTGTCATGTATGTGTCAGGCACAAACTAGGCTTATATACAGCAAATTGAAAACTCCTTGAACCCAAACTTTAGGGCACTTTATAACCATTTACAGGAATATATGATTAAAAATAAAGAACAATTTTGAATTAACAGTCAATTACACTTGAACAGTATATATTTTTTAAAAAAAATCAAAGGTGGAAAAAGGATCCTTCAATAAACATGGAAAAACCCACACCTCCTTTAGGAGTAAATAGAGCTGTATAGTTTTGTGCTTACTTTGAACATAACTACTTTATGATAATCAATTGTCTGCACTGCAAGTGGCAAGAAGACTGATAAATAACAGGCAGCCAGAAACAATTTCAGATATCATAAACAAACTAGTAGCAAGTTCTATTGGAAAGTCTGCTTTGCTGCAAGGGTTGCTACTTAGAAACGTTCATTATGTGGCAACAAGATATTTCAATTATATCATTGGTGCAATTCAGATCTATGGACAGGATCATATTTGATGCATGAGACTGATATGATTATGTATGAGATACTGGCATCCATAGTGCTAGACAATGACAGAAATTAAATAAAGAAAAGGACCCTTGTACACAGACCTGAGGTGTGTTGGGCATATGGTTGTAGCACCATAATTCTGTAGACCAGAGGTGGCCAACTTTTTCAGCAGGCGGGCCAAATTTCAGAAATAATATTTCCTGCCGGACCACGCACCTAATTTTTTTTTTTTTTTTGTTAATTAAAGTAAACAAGCAAGCGTGCTACAGCTTCGACCACATCGTCGTTTCCTACTCCGCGGGCCACAACATGACTCCCTGCGGGCTGCATGTGGCCCGCGGGCCTCGTGTTGGCCACCCCTGCTGTAGACCAAACAGTACTCATCATGCTGGACGCCTTTACTGTCCAAGACATTTCATGGTACTCATCATGCTGGACGCCTTTACTTTCCAAGATGTTTCATGGTACCCATTTTAGGCTCAATTAACCTGGAAGCCAAGGTCAATTTGTTCAAATCTGATGTGGACTTGAACCCATGACCACAGGACCAGCAGGTGAGCAGCTAGCCACTACGCTACCATGACTCCCAGAGTAGAGAGAGTTAATCAAATAAAAAGCCTAGTTGGTAATTAGAATTCTCTGTATCAATTGTGGTAAAAATCAGAAGAGTTAAAAGTAAAGAACCCATTTCCACGCCAAGTGGTGTATTAGGTATATGGTGCCAAGTCCCATATTTTGATAGGTCAACGGGCACTCGATGAGTGATGTGGTGAATATCACGTTGGTAGTCTTGACTTCCCAGAACATTGGTAACAAAACATCCTCATTTTGATGGGGATTCTAACACATGACTGCCAGGCCAGCAGGGAAGAGTGCTAGCTGCTACACTACTGGGGCACCCATGTTAGTGTGGGTGAGTGTAAACACTAGATGACACAAGGTGTTAACTCCCTATCCACTTAAATCCATAATTAATATAGTCAACTATATGGCACGGAAGCCTGATCATTGAACAAGCAATTAGAAAGTTGAATAGGGGCCCTGGTGATGTGGATTTACAGAAGAGTATGTCATATTTCATGGAAACAAAAACAATCAAATACAGAGATTTTAGAAAAACTGGGAATGAAAAGAGAGTTGATGAAAGAAATAAAAAAGAGGCAAGTTAAACATTTTGGCCATGTTAAAAGGTGTAACACTCTCATAAATACCATACGGGAGAGCAAGGTTGAAGGCTAGAGAGCATGAGGTAGACAATTATACAAGTGGGAAGATAACATCAAGAGATGGACAATCTGACAGAATGTACAGTCAGGGCAAGAGACAGTGTTGGAGGTCCACTGCAGCCAACCTTCACTGTGAAGATGGCACCTGATTGATTGATTGAATTGGTCAGATTAAAAATTAATCTTCAAACTGTTTATTAAGTTGGCTAAGAATAGTAAGTGAGAGATACCTGTTGCTGTGTTCAATTATCAATATGTTGTACATAAACACAAAACATATTAATGTTTATTCTTACTAAGTAAATAATAATATAATAATAATAGTTTCTTTTTTAAAATTACCTGTTGTTTATTGTTGCAAGTGACAAAAACCATAATCAGAAAACAGCATTCTAATCAATGGCAATTTAACTGACCATAGCCCCATCTCAAATATCCATCAGTCAGGAAAATAAAATGTGCCATTTTTATTTTGTCTTTGTTGTACTCACTGGGTACAAACTTGTTAACATTAAAATTAGAAAGCAAACAGGTATTAGGTAATGTCGGGTGGGTATTTTGGGGTGTAAAGACATTGTTTACAAACAAATGACTAACAAAAGGCAAGTTCTGACAAATTTACACAAAAATCTACTGGCTATAACTGGCTGGTGTATAAGTTTCGTTACTTGTGTCAACCACCATATCATATCAAAGCGTGCAATGAACGAATACGCCAGGATAAGAAATAAACAGTGTATCGGTATTCTAATGTTACTACTGCAGGAGTCTTCTTCGGGGATTCGAAAGACCAGAGACGTTGAAGCAGACGTGACACAGACGACCACGGCCAAAGTTCAAGGAAAGCAGCAGTGTGAAGGCCAGCAGAGAACAACACACGGGATAGGAAGAGGCGGCCGTTTCATTCCCTGCCTGTACCAGTAAATTAAACTTCTCTGACCAACACGGGGCCACTTCTACTGTTACCAAGTGTTAGACCTATTATCAAACGATGCACTGCTAGTTATTAACTGTACCGTAGACACAATGACTTACTGAACACCGAAGAAGTTGGCGGCCGTGGACGAATCAGCCCAAACAGATCGATTCATGCAGCAAAACAATAAAATGCTGGCTCTTGTGAGGCGTCTGCCGGCCATGACCTTGCTACCCTGCAGGCGTCCTTCACCACAGTTGCCGACTTGTGTAGATCCTTTCTACGCTAGACGACTTGAATTAGGTTATTTCGAATTAGATATAGCTTCCCTGTCGTCAATACACGCTGACAGTTGAAAGTAGTTGCTAGTTCTAGCAAATATAGACATATATCCACACACAGCACCTATCATCTTCACAACAAAATGGCTACAAAATTATCTAATTGGTTTCTCTCCCGTTGAATTCCGCGAAGTATTTCTTTGAGGCGCTATTTGGGTTTCATCGGTTATGTAGTCTTCATTTTAAATTTCCCAAACAAGTCAAATTAAATAGTCTTATATTTTTTTTGCTATTAGTTCTGATATAGTTATGAAGAGACTATAAACAGTTTAAGTAATTAGCGAGAAATATAATATCATTATTAATTTCAACCTATATGAACCCCGCTCCCACTGTATACAATGCATCCTGTTAAAAAAAGACATGTATAAATTAATATAACCACTGGTGTTTGGTCCAGGGAGTTACTCAACTGCATCGCAAGGTAACCCGTGTTTCATGAGCGATTTTCTTTCCATTTACAACTTTCATTGATTGTATAATAATATTCTGTATTACCCTGCAGACCACATATACATGAAATGTGTTTTGGGAAATAATTGTTAAAAATTGAAGCACTCGCAGAATCGACCTTGCACTTGCAGTGTTGAACTGATGATTCTGTGCCAAATTAACTGGATTGTCGTGTACGTAAACGATGGACGCAGGGAATAACAAAGTCCATGGGAATGTCGATACATGAAGCCAAGAGACGGACATATAATCAGATTGCTACTGGAACTATTAGTGTTGGAACTCTTCGCTGGCTGCTGAGGAGGGGGGTGGGAGGTTGAGAAGAGACGTTCCAACAGTTTTGACAATCCCGAAACAACCACATAATCAAGTTATATATATCATGCACCCTATTATCACCATTGTCTACAAATAGTTTATTGTTGGGCGGGGGAAGTTGTAGTTCAAAAGTTAGAGTTTACCTCAAGCTTAGCAGATTTGGGTTCAGTCACAATATAAGGTTGGGAATTGTTCCAAGAACCATTGTTGCCCAGTATCATGTCTCCCTGATCTCTTGGGTAATGAGATTGGATGCCTAGCCCTCTTGGTTAAGGGTGATAAGCAGGAGGTCCTGTGTGCAAGTTGTGTATTTAAAACATCCCACAGCAGTTGGAAATTACATAGCGTAGGCCGTAAGATATTAACAGATTTGGTGCCAAACAAAAAGTAGGTTTTGACCAAACAAAAAGTTGGTATTCACCAAACAAAAAGTAGGTATTGACCAAACAAAAATGCATGGCGAAAAATAGGAAGTAGGGTAGGTATCATCTAAAAGTTGTTAATATGCTTGTAGAACATGTTGTAGTATATATCAAATTAAGGGAAGATGCTTTAGTGAAAACTGCTGTATTGATAATTATTAATTTAATTGAGACAACATTTTGCAATAACAGCATTTCAGCGATATATAAAGCAATGGCAGATATGGAAAGTCGCTTCAGATCATTAATCATTCCATGGCAGTTAATCAGTTAAATGTGTTGGTTAATTATGCATGAAATATTACTAAACAGTTCAAAGTTAAGTCACAGAGAGCATCATCATCATGCATCAGGGTCTTTGGAGAACATCACTCTCAGCTCAGCCAGCCACATAGTTTATTGACATCTTGCTGTTTCTCTTGCCTCATGTAATCACTCTCAGCTCAGCCAACCACATAGTTTATTGACATCTTGCTGTTTCTCTTGCCTCATGTAATCACTCTCAGCTCAGCCAACCACATAGTTTATTGACATCTAGCTGTTTCTCCTGCCTCATGTAGTCACTCTCAGCACAGCCAGCCACATAATTTATTGACATCTAGCTGTTTCTCCTGCCTCATGTAATCACTCTCAGCACAGCCAGCCACATAGTTTATTGACATCTTGCTGTTTCTCCTGCCTCATGTAGTCACTCTCAGCACAGCCAACCACATAGTTTATTGACATCTTGCTGTTTCTCCTGCCTCATGTAGTCACTCTCAGCACAGCCAGCCACATAATTTATTGACATCTAGCTGTTTCTCCTGCCTCATGTAATCACTCTCAGCACAGCCAGCCACATAATTTATTGACATCTTGCTGTTTCTCCTGCCTCATGTAATCACTCTCAGCACAGCCAGCCACATAATTTATTGACATCTTGCTGTTTCTCCTGCCTCATGTAGTCACTCTCAGCACAGCCAGCCACATAATTTATTGACATCTAGCTGTTTCTCCTGCCTCATGTAATCACTCTCAGCACAGCCAGCCACATAATTTATTGACATCTTGCTGTTTCTCCTGCCTCATGTACTCTCTTGTCTATGGTGTCTGTAATGTCCTATGTCCATCTTTGTGCTATTCTACCTGTGTCTCTTCTTCCTAGAATCATTCCCTCTATCACTATTCTGTCCAAGTCACAGTGGTATTTAACATGGCCAAATTATTTCCATTTCTGAGGCTCGATACTGTTTGTGAGCCAGTTGTCTTTTTCATATTCATTCATTCGTTCAGTAGCATGTCCTTTGCAGAATCTCGCTCTCATAACAACCTTCTGGAAAACTGCTCGATCACAATCAAGATGTCCCACATCTGATACACCCATCTGGAGATCATCCGCCACATTCTGCACCCATCTTCTCTTTGGCCTTCCTCTTCCTCTCTTCCCAGGGATATACCCCTCCATTATTCTTCTCTCCAAGCTTTCATGACGTTTCAAGTGACCAAAATATATCAATTTTCTTTGTTTTATCGTCTTTAAAAGCCAACTCTCTTCAATATTCAGCTCTTGAAGTATGGATGCATTTGTTCTTTTCTTTACCAAAGATATTCTTAGAACCTGTCTATAACATTTATATTCAAAAGCATGTATGCGCTGTTCAGCTTGTTTAGTTGAACAGCGCATAAATTCTTTTAAATGTAGAGCAGTAAATAAAAAATACCAGTTTGGAACTAAGGAAACAAAAATTCCATCAAAGGGTTGACCTAAAAGTACAGGTCAATTTTTTATAGAATCACCGCCTTGATGGAGATTCGAACACATGACCACGGAGTCGGTGTGGCAAGCATTGAATCTGTATACCATATGTTTAATGGTCAATGTACATAGTAGAACATAAGTTAAAATATAACGAAATTCCCAATAAACAGCCTGTCATTTTCACGAAAAAACCACACACAAAAAGTTGGCTTCAATTGAAAACCTTAAAAGTGTGTTAGAAATTACAATAACTATGCCATTGTCTTGTAACCTGTCAATATTGTGTTAAGGATGTCAAGTGTTAAGCATGTGACATCACAGTGCAGATGAACACGGTGACATCACAATGACAGTCCAGCAAGTGTATGATTGGAGTAGGAAGTTTCAAAATTTTTCAGTCCGAATCATGAGTGGTTACACACGCGACCAACAACAGGAATCCAAGAACTTTATCAGCACTGGAAGACTTGCATTGAACGTAGTGGTGATTACATCGAAAAATTATACATTTGTTCTTTTTTTTTCCAAATCTATTCACACACACAAAACATTTAAGATTTTCATTTGAAGCCCCCTCGTACTAGTTCCTGATTTGTCAATTCGGCATTTCTGTTAGGTTTGCATTCCATAATCCTTGAATGTCTCCAGTCCACCTTTTAGCTGTCAGACTTATGTGATCATGTCAATATCTTTGTGGTTATGATAATGCACAGGTTGCTCTAGCATGGTCATCTACAGATACGAGTGAGGGCAAACAGGATTTTTCTTTCTTTCTTTTACTCTTTACCCCCCATTGAGGCATAGGCCCTCAACCAGCTCACTCGGAGCCCTCCTATTCTTAGCTATCCATGCTGCTCTGTCCATTTCCTGCCCATTTTATTCATTTCTACCTCTATATCTCTTCTCCATGTGATTTTAGGTTTTTCTCTACTTCTTTTGCCCAGTGGATTCCAGATATAGGCTTTCTAGTTACACTATTCTCAGGTTTTCTTAATGCATGTCCTATCCAGCACCAGCATCTTTCCTTTACCTCTTAGTTCACTGGTATTTATCTATCTCTTACTTCACTGGCATTTCTCTACCTCTTAGTTCACTGGTATTTCTCTACCTCTTAGTTCACTGGTAATTATCTTCCTCTTAGTTCACTGGTATTTATCTACCTCTTACTTCACTGGCATTTCTCTACCTCTTAATTCCACTGGTATTCTTTACCTCTTAGTTCACTGATATTTCTTTACCTCTTAGTTCACTGGTATTTCTTTACCTCTTAGTTCACTGGTATTCTTTACCTCTTAGTTCACTGGCATTTCTCTACCTCTTAGTTCATTGGCATTTCTCTACCTCTTAGTTCACTGGTATTTCTCTACCTCTTAGTTCACTGGTATTTCTCTACCTCTTAGTTCACTGGTATTTATCTACCCCTTAGTTCACTGGTATTTATCTACCTCTTAGTTCACTGGCATTTGTCTAACTCTTAGTTCACTGGTATTTAGCTACCTCTTAGTTCACTGGTATTCTTTTCCTCTTAGTTCACTGGTATTCTTTTCCTCTTAATTCACTGGTATTTGTCTACCTCTTAGTTCACTGGTATTTGTCTACCTCTTAGTTCACTGGCATTTCTCTACCTGTTAGTTCACTGGTATTTATCTACCTCTTAGTTCACTGGTATTTATCCACCTCTTAGTTCACTGGTATTCTTTTCCTCTTAGTTCACTGGTATTCTTTTCCTCTTAATTCACTGGTATTTATCTACCTCTTAGTTCACTGGTATTTAGCTACCTCTTAGTTCACTGGTATTCTTTTCCTCTTAGTTCACTGGTATTCTTTTCCTCTTAATTCACTGGTATTTGTCTACCTCTTAGTTCACTGGTATTTGTCTACCTCTTAGTTCATTGGCATTTCTCTACCTCTTAGTTCACTGGTATTTGTCTACCTCTTAGTTCACTGGTATTTCTCTACCTCTTAGTTCACTGGTATTTATCTACCCCTTAGTTCACTGGTATTTATCTACCTCTTAGTTCACTGGCATTTATCTACCTCTTAGTTCACTGGTATTTAGCTACCTCTTAGTTCACTGGTATTCTTTTCCTCTTAGTTCACTGGTATTCTTTTCCTCTTAATTCACTGGTATTTGTCTACCTCTTAGTTCACTGGTATTTGTCTACCTCTTAGTTCACTGGCATTTCTCTACCTGTTAGTTCACTGGTATTTATCTACCTCTTAGTTCACTGGTATTTATCCACCTCTTAGTTCACTGGTATTCTTTTCCTCTTAGTTCACTGGTATTCTTTTCCTCTTAATTCACTGGTATTTATCTACCTCTTAGTTCACTGGTATTTGTCTACCTCTTAGTTCACTGGCATTTATCTACCTCTTAGTTCACTGGTATTTAGCTACCTCTTAGTTCACTAGTATTTATCTACCTCTTAGTTCACTGGTATTTATCTACCTCTTAGTTCACTGGTATTTAGCTACCTCTTAGTTCACTGGCATTTCTCTACCTCTTAGTTCACTGGTATTTCTCTACCTCTTAGTTCACTGGCATTTCTCTACCTTTTAGTTCTCTGATATTTCTCTACCTCTTAGTTCACTGGTATTTCTTTACCTCTTAGTTCACTGATATTTCTCTACCTCTTAGTTCATTGGCATTTCTCTACCTCTTAGTTCACTGGTATTTCTCTACCTCTTAGTTCACTGGTATTTCTCTACCTCTTAGTTCACTGGTATTTATCTACCTCTTAGTTCACTGGTATTTATCTACCTCTTAGTTCACTGGCATTTAGCTACCTCTTAGTTCACTGGTATTCTTTTCCTCTTAGTTCACTGATATTCTTTTCCTCTTAATTCACTGGTATTTGTCTACCTCTTAGTTCACTGGTATTTGTCTACCTCTTAGTTCACTGGCATTTCTCTACCTGTTAGTTCACTGGTATTTATCTACCTCTTAGTTCACTGGTATTTATCCACCTCTTAGTTCACTGGTATTCTTTTCCTCTTAGTTCACTGGTATTCTTTTCCTCTTAATTCACTGGTATGTATCTACCTCTTAGTTCACTGGTATTTGTCTACCTCTTAGTTCACTGGCATTTATCTACCTCTTAGTTCACTGGTATTTAGCTACCTCTTAGTTCACTAGTATTTATCTACCTCTTAGTTCACTGGTATTTATCTACCTCTTAGTTCACTGATATTTCTCTACCTCTTAGTTCACTGGTATTTCTCTACCTCTTAGTTCACTGGTATTCTTTACCTCTTAGTTCACTGGTATTCTTTACCTCTTAGTTCACTGGTATTTCTCTACCTCTTAGTTCACTGGTATTCTTTACCTCTTAGTTCACTGGTATTTCTCTACCTTTTAGTTCACTGGTATTTCTTTAGTTCTCTCCATGAGCACTATATTGGTGATTCTGTCATACACATAGAAAAAAAAACCAACAGGATTCATCAATTCTAATTGGCTTCACCATATGCAATAAATTGTATCTTTGGTATTTGCAGGACAGCCAGTTACGTCTGTGGTCCACTGACATAAGTCATAAAACATTGATATGTGGAGTGACCAAATGGAGCCCGGGGATAACAACATGGGACCTGCAGTCAGCGTGAAAACATTTGTTTTGTTTGACACCGAGACAACAGGATTACCAAGCCCGGGCAATAATCCACGTATCATTGAGCTGTGTTTTATTGCTGTAACTAGGGAGGAACTTCTTACACAGCAAACGTCTCCCCGTGTGCGCCAGAAGCTGGTTTTGTGTTTCAACCCCTATAAGAAAATTGGATTTTATTCATCAGATATAACTGGTAAGGAAAATGTATTCATTGTTTTGTGGATATAGTTTCTGAAAATCCTATTTAGAAAAACTTTTGTTCCAAATAAATGGAGTTCATATACTTTCTCACAACTAAGTCTAGAAGAAAGGTCAGCAAGCATGGCTGAGAGATCTATATATATTTTTTTGGGGGGTTGCATATCCCTTTACAGGACATTGCAGTCAACACCAGCATTTTTCAGCTGCTGTTGATGTAGTAGGCAAGATTACGCTCAGTAGTTTGAGATCTATATTGCTTGCCCGTAAGCTTTCCTTATATAGATGGTGGGGTAGTGGGTTCATTTTACACCCCAGTCAGTTGGACTTAAATTATGACATCTCATGCAAAAGCAGTGGCAAACTTCTGAACATAAAATTGTCCAGAAAATTAATGTGGGATTGATTGCAACATCCTGCAAAAGACGTGCAACATTGATTTTAGTCTGAAATCGTACCTCCACCGTTCCTCAGTATACTATGACCTAGAATATGTGAAAGCTTAACATTCCACACCCACATGTAGTACCTCCATAGCATTGTATTTACAGTAGACAGCAACCTACAGCGTAACATCATTATACAGTAACTCAAACTATCATCATTCAATTACGTGTTGTCTACACATTCAAGGTTGGTTGCAATGAATCTGCAACACTCTTTGTCACACCTTTCATGTATACTCTGACAGGCTCCTGTTCATTCATCTCTTAATTTTATCTACCCACTTGTATTGCTATCTACCTCTGGCTCACCTGCCTTGGACTCTTTCCTCCAGTACATCTTTTACAAGTGCTATGTCTTTATATGTAGCGAAAATATTTTTTTTCCATCAAATTTCTGTTTAATCCCTACCTCTCTATAACCTCATAAGGTTGTTGTAAACTACATTAGCTTGTTGTAAACTACATTAGTTTGTTGTAAACTACATTAGCTTGTTGTAAACTACATTAGCTTGTTGTAAACTACATTAGTTTATTGTAAACTACATTAGCTTGTTGTAAACTACATTAGGTTGTTGTAAACTACATTAGCTTGTTGTAAACTACATTAGTTTGTTGTAAACTACATTAGCTTGTTGTAAACTACATTAGCTTGTTGTAAACTACATTAGCTTGTTGTAAACTACATTAGTTTGTTGTAAACTACATTAGCTTGTTGTAAACTACATTAGCTTGTTGTAAACTACATTAGCTTGTTGTAAACTACATTAGTTTGTTGTAAACTACATTAGTTTATTGTAAACTACATTAGCTTGTTGTAAACTACATTAGCTTGTTGTAAACTACATTAGCTTGTTGTAAACTACATTAGCTTGTTGTAAACTACATTAGTTTGTTGTAAACTACATTAGTTTGTTGTAAACTACATTAGCTTGGTGTAAACTACATTAGCTTGTTGTAAACTACATTAGCTTGTTGTAAACTACATTAGTTTATTGTAAACTACATTTGCATGTTGTAAACTACATTAGTTTGTTGTAAACTACATTAGTTTGTTGTAAACTACATTAGCTTGTTTTAAACTACATTAGTTTGTTGTAAACTACATTAGCTTGTTGTAAACTGCATTAGCTTGTTTTAAGCTACATTAGCTTGTTTTAAACTACATTAGTTTGTTTTATACATTAGCTTGTTTTAAACTACATTAGCTTGTTGTAAACTACATTAGCTTGTTTTAAGCTACATTAGATTGTTGTAAACTACATTAGTTTGTTTTAAACTACATTAGTTTGTTTTAAACTACATTAGCTTGTTGTAAACTACATTAGCTTGACTGAAAATAAGATTGTAACAAGTTGACAAGCTACCAGACTGTAAGAACACCAGACAAGTCAAATGGGGTCAAGCTAGACTAGAGCACCTTGCGGGAAGCTAATGAATAGTCAACCAACACGGAACTGGTGTCTTCAGTCGCTACATGCTAATGGAGATACTGAGAAGAGGATCTAGCACTTATAAACTAATAGTCTGATGTGCAGTAATGGTGATCTTTTGACTAACTAACCAACTAAGTTGACAAGCTAAGAATGTAATATTTGTTTAGTTGTTTGTTTATATTCCAGGCCTGCACAATGATGCACTTGAAGGCATGAAATCATTCAACGAGCAAGCAATATTAATCACCATGTTTTTAAGGAATCTTCCACAGCCAGCCTGTCTTATTGCCCACAATGGAAATAGGTGAGTTATTTCACATGTTTTCCTTTTGTCACCCACCGGTTCCAACTAACAGCTTAATGATAAGAAATATTTGTAAAGAAAAGGAAAAGTTAGCAATGTTGTGGGGATGTGACTTGGTTGAATTTCAAAGAGCCACTGCATTATAAAGTGTGGTGACTAGCTCTCTTCCTCACCACTTTTATCTCATCTTATCTCATCTCATCTCATCATGTTTCTCTTATACCTCTTCAAGGTGAAGTATAACCAGTGGGAGAGTGCCCGCTTATGGGCTTCATGTATCGATATTCCCAATCGACTGTTATTCCCTGCATCCATCGTTTATATGGTCGGCCTCTTCCTCTGCTTCCATCTGGTCTGTACATGATTACTTGTTGGGGTATACTGTTAGTTGGTAACCTACTTGCATGGCCGAACCATTTGACTTGCTGCCTTCTAATAAAATCTAGCACAGCTATAACCCCCACTTTAGTCCTGATTTCTTCATTTCTGATCTTATCTCTTCTTGATACATTGAGTATTCTTCTCAGGAATCTCATTTCTGTTGTTGTAATGCTTCTTTTCTCTTTTTCTGTCATTGTCCAGGTTTGGCATTGGTAACATAGAGTTGGTAGGAAGATTGTGTTGTAAAGTGCTTTCTTTGTAGTTATTGATATATGTTTGTTCTATAGTATTGGTGCCATTTGTCCAATAAGTTGGTTTGCCTTATTGCATCTATTTTCGATCTAGTCTTCTGATTTGCCATTCACCACTATCATGCTCGGATAAATATCTATTACTCATTGTACCAGGTTGTGTAGGACCCTTTCATGATTTAGGCAATTAGGCCTTTATAAATGGAGTTTTGTCACTGTTTAGAGTTGAGCTCACCGTCTGGACCACTGGTAAGTAGCCCATCCTTGCAAAGGTCAAGCTTAACAGAGCACTAATCACAATCTCAGCAGTGTAAGCTGTGAAAACTTAATATCATGACACAGAAAACTATATTTCACCTTCTCAGGCAGTCACTGATAGGTCAGTGGTGAGAAACAGACGTAGTGGTTGGGGTTTCATTGCGAAGATTTATAGAAGATTCTTGAAAAAGGACAGTCTGGCATATGAGACTGACCTCCAGTATGAGAATGGAGGTGGGAGCAGTAACAACGGCATTCCGTTGGTTAGAGTAGACCACTGCAACACACATTGTATTCATTGTGGTCTCCAGGAGTATGCTTAGTAAGGTGGAGAAAGGAATGTTTCATGTGGAATGGCTATCCTCGCTTCAGAGGTCACATATTGTGAGAATTGTATGGATATTTTTGCACTGGCCACGCGGGAGTGCGAGGAGAATGAACAGGCTGATAGGCTGGCAGGGAATGCACCTCTTGGTGGTAGATTACCTATGGACAAGGGAGAGGTGGTCATGCACCTATGGAACCAGGTGGAGAAGGCGGAGGAACATATTAAGAACCCGTGTGTGGAAAGAATGAGATTGTGGAGGATCAGCAGGGGTTCTAGAAGAATCTCAAAACTGAGAGGGAAGACCAGGAGAACTTTCAATCAGATAGCGGTGGGAATGATTAGTAGTATGACTCTTTGCTAGCTGTTGAACGAGGGGATGGAACGCATATGGAAATGTTCTTAGTGCAGTGATGTCAGTTCTTAGCTCAACTCAACTCACAAAGCTTTCTGCTGAATGTGGAGAAGCTAGCAAAAGAGGACATACCAATCTATCTAATAGTAAAACTGGATAGACAGCTGAAACTAGATTGATGTATTAATAATGGAAAAGGTAATAAGGCATCTGAATCTTGTCATATCGCTTGCTTGTACTACTTGAAGAAGAGATAAATACAGTTTGTACCATCCATATCTCAGCTATGTTGGATGAGTGATGGGTAACAGCCTCCCTCTCCAGGTTATGATGAGCACCAGCAGCATCTCATCTCTGAACCAAGTGCAGGACCAAGCTTATTAGTGAGGAATGACTCATGACCCAGGGTCCGTATGCGAGCTTCTAGCTTCTACACCCCCACAACTCCCAATAGTTATATGAACAATATAAACCTGTAGCTACATAACACTTTCACAAGAGCCTCTGTATTGTGCACAAACTTCAGTGTATGGTGGACTGGGCCAACATTTGAAATAGTTCATGTAAGTATTGGCAGTTGTGGGAGTGTGTTAGCTTGAAGATGATATACGGACCCTGTGGAATTAAGTTCTAATCCACATCCGGGCAGATTGTAAAAATTAACCTGAGTTCCCAGGTCGACCCAGTCTAAAATCCATCCATCCATCATGTGCCATGCCGATAAGCGTGGGTGGTCATCTTTCGCCATCTCACTCGATCACCAGAATCGGGGATCAGTTCCTTGTTCCTGTCTAGACCATGCCACATGGCCAAGCCATCCAGGTATTTACTTCTCTGCCTTCCTCTTGGTCTTTTCCTCTCAATCTTGCCAGTTGTCACCAAGTTCTCCAGTTCATTTCTTCTTATAACATGCATAACATGCCCAACAAATTTTGACTGTCTACGTCTAATGTCTCTAATTAGTCTTTGATTTTCGTTTGTTTCTTGAAGGACTTGTTCATTGGTTTTTTTTTCTGTCCATGGTATTCTTTCCATTTTCTTCAGAAACCACATCTCCACAGCCATCAGATGTTTTTCAGCCTGTCTGTTCATTTGTCCACGCTTCACATCCATTACAAAAATACAGGTTCTATGTATCACCTCAACACTCTTATTCTCGTTGCAACTGACATCTTTTTATTGGTCAGTATGTTTTTCATCTTGCAATAGGCTACCTTCGCCATGGCAATTCTTGTTCTAATCTCTTCAAGGCATCTCCCATCAGATGTTATTACTGTTCCGAGATAACTGTACCGATTCACTTGTTTAAAAATGTGCCCATTTACTTGTATATTACATTGTGATATTTCCTTCGTCCCAGTGACGACCATAATCTGTGTCTTCTTACATTTCAATTCTAACCATAGTTGTTCATTGTGTGCAACAACCACATCTACTAAATGTTGCAAATCCTGCTCATTGTCTGCAATCAAGACTGTATCATCTGCATATCTAATGTTATTTATATATCGTCCCCCCAGTGATGATTCCTTCCATATCTTCTATATTTCTGAAAATATTTTCACTGTTTAGGGACAACAGATCTGGAGACATTACACATCCCTTTCTCACATCTCTTTTAATTGGCTGATATTGACTTACTTCATTATCAATTCTGATGGCAGCTTGTTGTTTCCAATATATGTTTTTTTTTACAAGTCTAAGGTCTTTTCCATCAATTTGTAGATCTGCAAGCATCTCTATCATGTTGACATGTCTTATTCTATCGAAAGCCTTTGTGCAGCCAATAAAGCAAAGATGTATATCTTTATTTACTTCTAAAGAACGTTAAATTACTGTTCTCAGCATGTACACAGCATTTACTGTACCCTTGCCTTCTATAAACCCACATTGTTCTTCTCCTATTTTAGGTTTCATTTTATTCCTAACTCTTTGCATTATAATTCTTAGCAAAATCTTTGTGATGTGGCTCATTATACTAATTGTTCTGTGTTGATCAAATTCCAAAGCTCCTGATTTCTTTGGGATTGCAATAAATATAGAATTACATAATTCATGAGGTATATCTCCAGTATCATGTATTGTGTTCAGCAGTATAGTGACTTGATCTATTCCATGTTCTTCTAAAGCTTTAATCATTTATGTTGTGATGTTGTCTGAACCGAGGGGTCTTGTCAGTTTTCATATGATTAAGAACATTTTGAACCTCCATCTTCAATATTGATGGTCCTTCATTATTACTTTGAATATCACACTGTTCTTCTCTATTATCATCATTAAGGTTTTTCACATAATCTGACCAAACATGTTACATCTGATCTTTTTCTATTATGATTTTTCCATCTTTTGTTTTTAGGCAGCCTACGTGATCTTTTATTAGTAAGCTCCTGAATTCTTTTGTGCATTAATTTGGTATTTTTACTGTTGTGTTGTTTTCCAATTTCTATGCAATTTTTCTCAAGCCATGTTTCTTTTGCCTCCTTACATAATGTTCTGAGTTTTATGTGAATTCCTTCATATTTAGCAGGATTATTTTTGTTGTGTCTTCTTGTTTCCATTAGATGTAAAGTGTCTTCAGTCATCCATTTCTGACTCACTTTCTTTAATTTTGGAATAGTTGTTTCTACAGCCTGATTTCTTCAACATTTCCCATTGATTATCCACATTTTGAAATAAGATCTCTAGATCAGACAATATATCAAATTTGTTCTTTACTTCTATGTTAAAATTGTCTTGTATTTCTTTGTCATTTTTCAATGTGCACAAATCATATTAATGTTTCCTGTTGTATCCTTGACTTTCTTTAACTTTACTCTCAATGTCTAAAATAGTCTAAAATAGGTACCAGGAAATGTCTTAAGAGGTAAAGGTGGGTGGTGTGAAACTGACTGCATTAGCCACCAAGTGCCAACTCTTCTATACGAATATGGATCTAGAACCTGATGCTCAATGCACTTGAAGGTGTGTACAAGGGCACTTGACTTTACTTTATATAACTGTTGCCCTAAATTTGTTACTGTTTCTGCTGTTTACGTCTGTTTCATATTTTCATCATCATCATCATCAAGTGCCCTGCCAGCTGGCGTAGGCGTTCATGGCTCTCCACAGATCTCAGTCGTTGGTATTCTGGATCAACTCTGCTGATGATATTCCTCCATGCCACCGTCTCAATCCATCCAGCATTATTTCTCTTGGTCTGCCTCTGCCTCTCTTCTCATCACATGACCAAAGAAAGCTATTTGTCTCTTTCTTATTGTTGGTAGAGTCAGCGGGGAAAGAAGACCCTGTTGAGCTTGACCCTAGTCCGACGTTGTGAAGACACATGAAGGGTGCAGTATAGGTGGGAGCGCAAGCGCAATTGAAAAACCACTACTTTTATCGTTTCTTTACTTATCCACTACTTTTATCATTTCTTTACTTATTCAGTCAGTGGAAGGATGGGAGATTTGCTCGCAATAGACGAGCAATATCTCCTGCGGTATCTCTGGCGGGCCTATTCCCACTGGTTACGGGGTCCGCTAAGGTCAGACGGAGAGTCTGATGACAGTGCACGCTTTACACAGGTCCGGACACTTGTGATTGACTGATGTGCGCGCCTTTACGGTCCAGACGTGTACGAGGCCCTCACCTGTGGGGCTTGGCTGAACGCCTCTAAGCCGGGTCCCTTGGGTTCCAGGGTCTGGCCATCACTCGTGGAGGCGAGGTCTCGGAGGTCTGACGCTGAGCCGCCAGCGTCTGCAGCCTACCTTGTGCCAGACGTATTGGTTACCCATTTGTGACATATTCACCAACCATCATTTGCAGTGCGTCAACATTTTCGCACCAACTACAGAGAACAACATACAATTAACCGCACCATTGAGAATTGAACACAACTTGACACTCGAGATGGACATATGTCGGCTATTAATAGGAATTACAGCGTCTCCAACTACTAAGACGATTGGAAGGAGCCAGTCACATGACACAACTTTGACCCACTCAAGCGTTGATTTCTAAGACCCCGCGCACTTCTTCCAATCCAGCCCTGACGAACGGTCAGAAGCCAAATGTGACCTGTACTTTACATGAAAAACGGCAGTTTGATCGTCGATCGAGTGATGTTCTTGGTGGCAACCTAACCAGCAGAGGGAGGCAGACGGAAAAGATGACACCCACACACACATGAGATGGAAGATAAACTCAAGCCTTGAGCAGAGCAAGGGGAAGCCTTCAGAGTAGCTCACCGGTAAGTACTGAAGCGGATCCATCAGTCCATGGACCCAAGCTTAGCCCATATCTACCACTCAGAGGTGACATTTTTCCATGCCAGCAAACATAATCCCTCCCAGCACCATGATTCATACCACAGTTGAATTGATTCATGCCACACTATAATGTATATTATAACATTATTTTAAGAAGATTTACAACACATAGGATCATCATAATGATTAATGTTTATTGATTGATGAACTGTAATTTGGCATTGATGTGCATTTTTCCACTGAAACATATATGTCATGTCAAAACTTATGAGAAAAGAATGTATTCACAAGCCAAAAGAGAAACAGGCTCAGTCAATAAATGACATCTATAGTAACTAAATCTTATTACTGTGTCAGTTCAACCTGTCTGTTAATTACCTGTTTATTTGTGTAAACATGTTGTCAATGTCTACCTGTGTTTGTTAAATAATTTATTTGGCAAAACAAAATAACTCACAAGAATTTAACATAAAGGGGAAAAGAGGAAACTCTGCATCTCTTGACTGTTCCAGACCCATGCTACATTTCACCTGATTCATACTGAGGAAGTCTTTCAGACATTTCATAGTAGATCATTGGGGGTTCGAGAGCCAATAGATTCATGGTGAAGGGGCAGAGTTAAATCTGGTGTTCACTAATCTCCAAAAGAGGGACCATTAACTCCTAGACAAACCTAAAACAGAGCCTATGCTTGCTTGTGTTCGGTGGCTTGAGCTCCAATGCGAAGTCCTGTATGTCGGATGAAGGCATCCTGTTGTCCAACATCAGTGTGATGTCATACAGGACCTGAATTTTGCGTGAGTATCCGTTGTCCCATGTCTGGCTTATTGGTGTGCAGACTGGTGGTTCCTCGCCGTACAGGCAGACACTCTCCGACTTCGGAGGAAACAGAGCCTATAAAACTTCAAGGGTCGTATTCTTGATTTATTTACATATTGAAAGAGGATGGGGCCCAGCTTCTAAAACCAGAATATGGGTAATGCACAACAGTGATCCCCAGTCCCTTCAGAATATACGACACCATTCCTCTGGAATACACAAGAATAGGCCGAGAGAGGGAACGTGTCGTTTTGGCACCACATGTTTCTCTGAAGCTCTGCCCAGGCATTGTGATGGAATATTGGCCACATTCCAACTCACATATTTTGGTCTGTCAAGACTGCAAGGTGCCACTCATATAATGTTCTAGTTTCATTAGCCTCTTTCAGTCAGTCGTTGTTAGTTACTCTGGCAGTCCAAGGAATTTGCAACATTCATCCCAGGAACCACATCTTTGTTGCTTCTAATTTCTTCTTAATTTGTTCATTTACATTCCAAGTTTCACTGCCATACAGCAAAACTGGTTCTATATGGCATGTCAGCACTCTCTTCCTTACATTCAGTGATAATGACTTATTACATAAGATACTCTTCATTTTTTTTTAAATGCAGCTTTTGCTTGCCCTATTCTGCTCTTAATCTCTGTTGTACATCTTCTATCTGATGTTATAAATGCCTCTAGGTATTTAAAACTATTCACTTGGTTAAGAATTATCGCTTCTATTTTTATGTCACATTTTGGTGTCACCATTTTCTTTGATATTACCATTGTTGCTGTTTTCTTGATATTCAAGGAGAGTCCTTTCCTTGCACTCTCTGTTACTACAACGTCTAATAATTGTTGTAGGTCTGTTGAATTATCCGCCACCAATACTGTGTCATCTGCATAGCGTATATTATTTATATTATAACCTCCAACTAGTATTCCTGGCATCTCTTTGATCTCTCTCATTATTACTTCGCTATACAGGGAGAAGAAATCCGGTGACAAGACACACCCCTGTCGTACTTCTAGCTTTATCTGTTTGTAACTACCCTCTTTATTTCCCATTTTAATTGCTGCCACTTGGTTCCGGTAAATATTCTTTATTATTCTTAAATCTGTCCCATCGATGTTGATATCTTCCAACATTTTAATCAGTTCATCATGTTTTACTTTATCAAATGCCTTAATATAACAAATATATGTCTTTCTGTGTCTCTATCGGTGGATTTTTTATTTACTCTTACAGGTTTGATTTCCCTTTGCTCGTGTCGCATCTGAGATGTGTCGATGAAGCGATACCTGAAAGTATACTATGTACCGATAGCCTGGAAGCCTTGCGTACATTCGATGGTTTGCCCTGCTGTTCCAGAATTTTTGTTGCAGAGAAGAAAAGCAAATAGTTTACAAGCAGTGAATGTAACTGCTGATACTCAAAGTGGTAAGTCGTTGAAGGAGAGACGTGAAGCATCTGAAAGTATGTTGAATCTAAACGGAACACAGAGCACTGAAAGTCATGATGAAACTAACATGAAAACTCATCAGTCATGTAATGATAGCTCTGATAATCTTAAAAGAGCTGCAGAGAAACTTGAAATATCTGATGTAAATTCTAAGCATGCAAAATTTTCCTCTCCCCATGCAGTAGTTTGGGAAAAGGTTGAGCACACACCACGTGTATTCAAGACAACCAAATTATTTGGACCTGAGTTGATTAATGATTCAGAAGAATTGAGACAGAGAACTAATAAAGTAAAACAAAACTTATTTAAAGAAGACAGTGGCAGTGATATTGACAACAACGAGTTGGGTTCAGACCTACATCCAGAGTTAGGTGAGAACATGATGCCCACATGCAAGGAAGATATTCATTTCAGACAAAACATATGTGCAGAGTCTTTGAATGACGGGCCTCTGTTTGTTGAGGGTCATAATACAGGAAATACAAGCATTAAAAATGAAATAGCTCAAATTGGAACCAGGACAGTTAACAGTAGCAGCTCTGTAAGCTACAACACCAGTTATTTGGCTGGGAGTCAAGATAACATTGGAAGAGTAGAAACCACAACGACAAGTGCAGGTGAAAAGGTAGCCAGTAGCCAAGTAGATACTCAGAATCACTATAGTTTAGGAAACACCTCAGCAGGTCCATCAACATCTACTGATTTGGCAGAAAGAAGTTTGAACAGATTTCACAATATACATACAGCTAACAAATTGTCATATTCTTTGCCAAAAGTGTATGCCCGTATGTTTGGGGAGGAACCCATTGGCACGTCATACTGCTGAAGGTGATTGCCTTGCACTTCTAAAAATTCTTCACAGCAAAATGACTGAATTTTCATCCTGGTGTGACAGTTGTGCTGTCCCATTGATGAGCATTAGTCCAATGTATTGATGGTTGGTGGGTGGTTAACCCTCGGGAAGAGTCCAATGTATTGATGGTTGGTGGGTGGTTAACCCTCAGGAAGAGTCCAATGCATTGGCATTTAGATCGTCTCAGCCCAGAAAAGGGCTTGCATCTATCGGAGTGACATTTGTGTAGAAACTTGCCCCCTGAGCAGGTGCCAAAGTATCTCCACCAAGTGGTTGCAGAGATCTCCTTCCCCTCTCCCAGCTCAGAAACTAGCAGGACATGCAATGGTCAGTACTAGAATTCACATCTGCAGATAGGTATGTGAGGAATCAAATCAGTGAACATGAAAACCGTTATTGCTAGCAGGCACACACAAATGCTGACTTTACAAGAGACACAGAAGTCCATGCCCTAATGATCCCTGATAAGTACACTTTATAAGGAGGATTGTTGTGGTTATTTGAGAGAGTACAAGAGACAAAATAACTTCAGAAGTTTGCTTGCATATTTTTAATATAGTTTTTATCATGCTCTATAGCATCGTAAAGCAGTATTATTATACGAGGGTAAGTTAAGTAAGTCACAAATATAACAAAAGTAGCTAAATATGATAACAACTTGAAACCAGTTTATTTTTATACATACATTGTCCCTTTATTTTTCAACATAATTTCCACCAACATAGATTTTCCCATCGTTTTATCAGTCCTCCCAAACCGGCTGCATAGAACTGCGGGCTCTGTTTTCTAAACCACGTTTTCACTTCACATTCAACTTCAGCGTCATTCGCGAAATGTCTTCCGCCAAGGTGGGTTGTCAGTGTTTATGCTAACAATTGTTTGTCCTGTAAAGCAGTGCATAGCTGGGTAGAAAAAGTTACAAGGATGAGTCAATAAGTCAGTCGCACATTTCTGTGGGATGGCCGGTAAATGAAACCAAAGCCCGCAGTTCTATGCAGCCAGTTTGGGAGGACTGATAAAACAATGGGATAAGTGCATCAATGTTGGTGGAAATTATATTGAGAAATAAAGGGACAATGTATGTATAAAAATAAACTGGTTTCAAGTTGTTATCATGTGTAGTTATTTTTCTACAGCCATTTGTGACTTACTTATTAACTTGCCCTAGTATATTATCCTAAAGCAGTCTTCTTATTTATTATCACACTGCTCTATTGCTTGATTCTTTATGATATTTTTGGGTGTTTTTATCAGCTTTTAAATTGTAGTATACAAGCTACACAACCCATCAATATTTCATTGTGTCATGATGTGTGCTTTAAATTTATGAAATTCATTTCGTTCATTCAGTAGCATGCCCTTTTGCTGAACCTCGCTCCTATAAAAACCTTCCAGAAAACCTCTTGATCATAAGCAAGATATCCTGTTCCTGATACACCCAGCTGTAGATCATCCACATCCTGCACCCATCTTCTCTTTGGCCTTCCTCTTCTTCTCTTCCCAGGCATATATCTGTCCATGTTTGTTCTCTCCAAACTTTCGTGATGTTTCAAGTGACCAAAATATTTCTATTTTCTTTATTTATGGAAACCTAGAAATAATTATCATCTGTTGCCTCTGCTGAAGATTGAAAATCCACAGACTTATCCAGCGTGCATTATGTTGATTGAAATACTGGTACAAAAAATTGACCAATGTATTTACGGGGAGATGCTTTTAACACAGTGCTGTAACTGCTCTAAACTACAAAACCTACAGTTCCCAAGAAAATTCACAGACTTTTGTCACTTGAACTGAAAAATATTGTCTGATAGGGTTAGTGCAGTATTGTCGTCATGTAGAATGATTCAGTTGTATAAGTTGTACTGTATTGTATAAGATATACTGTTAAGTTAGTAGCCTAGTTGTATGGCTGAGCCATTTAACTTGCTGTTATCTAATGAAATCTAGTGTTGCTATAATCCCTACTTTAGTCTTGATTTCATAATTTCTAATTTTCTCTCTTCTTGATACATTGAGTATTCGTCTCAGGAATCTCATTTCCATTGTTGTAATTTTTTCTTATCTCTTTCTGTCATTACCCAGGTTTGGCATTGGTAGCATAGAGTTAGTAGGAAGATTGTGTTGTAGAGTGTTTTTTTAGTATCGACTATTAGTTGTTTGTTAGTATTGGTATTATTTATCCAATGAGTTGGTTTGCCTTATTGCATCTGTTTTTTATCACGGCTTCTGATTTGCCATTTGACGATATTATACTTCCTAAGTACTTGAAGCTCTTTACTTGTTTCAGTGGGTGTTCTTTTAAATGAATCTTTGTTCTTTTTATTTTCTTTAATTATATTTATTACCTCTGGTTTACTATGCTCATTTTCATGTTATGTTCCTTACACACTTCGTTTAGACAAAGTGGACTTAATGTTGCTCTAGCAAAATGTTAAGTGGCAGCAAAGATGTTGAAGAATGTGCTAAACAAACATGTATTTTATTGGAGAAAAATACATTAATGCACTTTGTTCGCTATTATTGTTACGATATTTATATGTAACTTATTTTGAGTACATCCGACATCAATATGTGAATTAATGTATAAAACAATATGCATTTGTTGTATGGCATTGTAAAATAATTGTATAGAATGTTGCATGTTAATTTTTATTTTTATTGCATAGAATATGATTTTTGACAGTTATATTTTGCTTTTACAAACAAATGAAGTGTTATGGTTGTATTCCACTCTTCAGCGTAAAGAAAAAGGGAAATTTCTAAGCAATTTATAGCTAGAAATTGCCTGTTCAATGTCTAGCAGGATTCAAAACTATTAGGTCACAATAAAATAAACTAAATTTAGCGATCTCTCAGTGATGTACTCATTTCCTTTTATGGGCCCCCAAAAAACACTTGCACGCATGCACGTACACACACACACACACACTCTCTCTCTCTTTAAAAATAATTTTGAACATTTGCTGTAAAGCTTGTAGCATGATGAAACAAGCTGTAGTATGCCACTGAACAACGTGTGTATTGCCTTGTGTGTGCATGAACCCAATAGACCAGTTACTTCTCTGCGACATCACTAAATTTAGTTTATTTCATTGCGACTCAGGCAGAATTCTGCTGCTCATAATTTACAGCTGGCCTCATTTGTTGCACCAGAATGCATAGTTTAAAACTCTTGATTTAATTATACACATATTTTTATTATATAAGTGTTTTATTGGGGCATTTGGAATAAATTATGTTTGAAAACAGTTTTACATTCTGTACTGAGATTACTGTATTCATTCTGTTTGACATGATGTTGATTAGATGGGCATTTTAGCAATTTTATAAATTTTTAGTCATAGATATATATATATATATATATATATATATATATATATATATATACTGATGTTAGGAATGTTGAGATAATATTAAATTACCCTTATATACATAACATATTTTTATATTATTTACATATCCTTTACAAGGATGTGGTTACGTGTGCAGTTCATGATCTTGCATACCCGTGTTCGAAACACAACTGTGCGCAATTTGGTAGCAGACCACGCTTGTGTTGGTTTTTCATGAAATGCTATGGGTGCCAGTCGTTCAGAAAGAATTGGCAAACTACTGAACGTAAACTTGCCAAGAGATCACAACAGCAAATAATGCTGGTGCTGACTGCAACGACCTATAAAGGATTTGCAACTATAACAGGTCCATATGTGTATTTAGAAACAAAAATCTGATATATTCCATCAGAAAATAAAATGTAAATTACGATAACATTGCAGATGTCTTCATCATGCATAGAAAAACACACACATCCCAGAGTTGGTGGCTTACTAAACACAAGCTATGCAATGTTTGTTTAAACTTAAACTTAAACAATTCAGTGCTAAACAAAAAGTAAGTTTAGCAAAACATGTTACACAATCAAATGAACAAGTATTATCATGTAAATTTCTGTTCACTGAACTTTGCAATTGCGGAAGATACAAAAAAAAACAAAATAAAACACGATGACCCTAGTATGGCAATATATCGTCCTTCTGTCCAAACGGGAGGTCACATTTGGCGATATATTATCCTACGGCACTGAATCTGTTAATTAATGTTAAGTAAAATTAATCAAAATGTGGTGAGTATATTTTGTTTCATTATGATCCTGAATGGGTTGCATTTCTTCATACATGGTGCACAAACACTTGTTTGTGTAAATTGTGTTTTCACTCAGTGATGCTTCTCGAAGAAAAATAAGCCCTCTCACCTGCCATTACGTCATCATCATCATCATCATCATATAGCAAGTCTTCTGCAGAATGTTGCTCTCATCAGAATCCACCAGAATTATTCTCGATTCTTTGTCAGTTCTCCTACCTGATATTTTTGTGACGAGTGTCTTTAATATCCTTGTCTACAATTGTATTAGTTGACTCCTGCCTCATTCATTTTTGTGACTAGTATCTTTAATATCCTGTGTCTACAATCGTATTAGTTGACACCTGCCTCATGCATGTTTGTGATGAGTGTCTTTAATATCCTGTGTCTACAATCGTATTAGTTGACACCTGCCTCATGCATGTTTGTGATGAGTGTCTTTAATATCCTGTGTCTACAATCGTATTATTTGACACCTGCCTCATGCATGTTTGTGACGAGCGTCTTTAATATCCTGTGTCCACAATCTTATTAGTTGACACCTGCCTCATTCATTTTTGTGCCCGAGTGTCTTTAATATCCTGTGTCTACAATTGTATTAGTTGACACCTGCCTCATTCATTTTTGTGACGAGTGTCTTTAACATCCTGTGTCTACAATCGTATTAGTTGACATCTGCCTCATTCATTTTTGTGATGAGTGTCTTTAATATCCTGTGTCCACAATCGTATTAGTTGACACCTGCCTCATTCATGTTTGTGACGAGTGTCTTTAATATCCTGTGTCCACAATCATATTAGTTGACATCTGCCTCATTCATTTTTGTGACGAGTGTCTTTAATATCCTGTGTCTACAATCGTATTATTTGACACCTGCCTCATGCATGTTTGTGACGAGTGTCTTTAATATCCTGTGTCCACAATCTTATTAGTTGACACCTGCCTCATTCATTTTTGTGCCCGAGTGTCTTTAATATCCTGTGTCTACAATTGTATTAGTTGACACCTGCCTCATTCATTTTTGTGACGAGTGTCTTTAACATCCTGTGTCTACAATCGTATTAGTTGACATCTGCCTCATTCATTTTTGTGATGAGTGTCTTTAATATCCTGTGTCTACAATCGTATTAGTTGACACCTGCCTCATTCATGTTTGTGATGAGTGTCTTTAATATCCTGTGTCCACAATCATATTAGTTGACATCTGCCTCATTCATTTTTGTGACGAGTGTCTTTAATATCCTGTGTCTACAATCATATTAGTTGACACCTGCCTCATTCATGTTTGTGATGAGTGTCTTTAATATCCTGTGTCCACAATCATATTAGTTGACACCTGCCTCATTCATTTTTGTGACGAGTGTCTTTAATATCCTGTGTCTACAATCGTATTAGTTGACACCTGCCTCATTCATGTTTGTGATGAGTGTCTTTAATATCCTGTGTCCACAATCGTATTAGTTGACACCTGCCTCATTCATTTTTGTGATGAGTGTTTTTACTATCCTGTGTCTACAATCGTATTAGTTGACACCTGCCTCATTCATTTTTGTGGCGAGTGTCTTTAATATCCTGTGTCTACAATCATCAGTTATCAGTTATCAGTTGGGGTATCTTCATTGGACTCTGGACATGTCCATAGGTGCTCAGATCCTCCCCCCAGCATATGCATCAGCGTCCGGTGGCTAATAGTGCCAGTTCTGTGTTGGTTGACGAGGCACTTTGTTTTCCCGATGTACCTCTCGCGTCTGGCTGTGCCGATTCTTACTCCCAGGTCTTTCATCCTGGACAGCGATGTGGAATCACTGACGTCAAAATCCTCTGTTCTCGCCAAATCTTTAAGGACGTTAATAACATCGGCACGATCCATGGGCTGGCCATCTACAGGGGGTGCAGAGCCAGCCTGTTTGTCAGCTCGTTCATTTCCCTCGACTCCCGCATGTCCCGGGACGAAGATGAAGGTGACTTTACGGACAACAGACTTCCGCAGCGATTCAGACCTTCTGAATCATGCTCATTGAATCACTTAGTACACACACGTTGGTATAATGCTGTGATTCCAGCCATAT
Source organism: Cepaea nemoralis (assembly GCA_014155875.1). NCBI lineage: Eukaryota > Metazoa > Mollusca > Gastropoda > Stylommatophora > Helicidae > Cepaea > Cepaea nemoralis. The sequence continues at coordinate 322,126 of JACEFZ010028312.1, forward strand.
GAAGGCCTGTGTAACTGCCATCACCTCCATCGTCATGCTGCTCGTGGTCATAGAGTGGGCACCACTGGATTCTTGAACGGTTCGGCCTGCTGAACGGGCTGTAAATGCCCACGCACTTCTCTGCTGCTTTACAACAGATCCATCTGTATAGATGAGCACTTTGGGGCTATCTGAGTGTTCATAGATGAGCGCGTTAACCTCTGCATTGACAGCGGCAGGGTTCTGCTCTCTGCACCGTCTGTCGAGTATGATAATGCAGGAGAAAGTGCACTTAAAGGCTGGAGGCACCAGCACCCATTCCTTGCCGGGGTTGATACTGGTAAGACTGCAGACCTGTCTGACGACATCTTCGGCCCGACCCATCCATGATTTGCCCCTCTTTAGCCTGTCACCCTTTTCTCTGAATATAGTGTCATGCAGAGGGTGCTGCTCATCTGCACTTATTTTTAAGTATGCACGAGCTCTCCAGATCTTGATCCTGTGTTCCATTGTCAGGAAGTCAAGGAGGTATCTCATTGCTACACAGCTGGTGTCTCTCGTGCAGCCCAAAATGATGCGCATGGCTTCGTTTTGTACCTTTTCGAGTCTTCCAATTTGTGTAGGGCTGACATTGAGGATGGCCAGGGCATACTCGATGCGTGAAAGTACAAGTCCTTGGAACAGAAGTATTAGCAGTCTTTGCTCGATATTGGCAGTCGCCATGACTCTCATTGCTGACAAACCTTTTCGAGCCTTCGTTATGACATAATCGACATGATCTCTGAAGGACAGGCTACGATCAAGCCTCACGCCAAGATATGTCATTGCCTGGGTTCTACTCAAACTGCTCCCATCCATTCTTACTGCCGGCAGGTCTGCTTTCACAATATGGTTGTTTAGTGAGATCCATGTAACCGTTGCCTTTGCAGGGTTGACAAGGGCATCGGCATCAGCAAACCATGAGGAAATTTGAATAAGTTCGCCCTGCATATCATTGGCAACCACCTGTCTATCTCGACCCTGTCGATACACGAGGATGTCGTCAACGAATGACAGAGTCCTACCCCTCCCGTCCAACTGTTGTTCAGTGATCGGCACCGTATACACGTTGAATAGTACTGGTGACAGTGGTGAACCCTGCGGCAATCCTGGACATATCGTTATCGGCTCAGAAGACCAACTCCCGCATCTTAGCACCACCTTCCTTTGGAGCAGAACTGCAGCTATCCATCGTACAAGGTGAGGGTGCACTTTCAGTCTGAGGAGGGTTTGCGTCAAGTGCTCGAAAGATACTCTGTTATATGCGTCCTCTAAGTCTATGGCGGCCGCACATGTCTCTTCTCTGACCTGAAATCCTTCGTAAACATCTTGAGCAAAGACAGCCGCATTCAGCCATGACTCTTTGTTGCGTCTGTATCCTCCAAGTGTGGGCGGGAAGCAGCCGAGCTGTTCCAAGTCCCAAGCAAGTCTGTGTGTCATATTAGTTGACACCTGCCTCATTCATGTTTGTGACGAGTGTCTTTAATATCCTGTGTCCACAATCGTATTAGTTGACACCTGCCTCATTCATTTTTGTGACGAGTGTCTTTAATATCCTGTGTCCACAATCGTATTAGTTGACACCTGCCTCATGCATGTTTGGGACAGGTGTCTCTAATATCCTGTGTGTGCATGCGTGTGTGTGGAGAGAGTGATTGAGCGAGAAATGGTGGGGGAATGTGTCAGTGCATGCATTCGTACGTGTATGTGTGAGAGTAAGTGAGGGAGTGTGTGCGTGAGTGCATGCGTTCATGCGTATGTGTATGTGTGAGAGAGTGTGATTGAGAGAGTGTGTGTGTGTGCATGAAGGATTGTGTGTGAGGGAGTGAGACAGTGGGAGAGTTGTTGTGTTAGTGTGTGTGTGTGAGCGCGTGCATGCGTGTGAGTGTGTGTATATGAAAGAATACAGAGAGAGAGAGCTGAGCAGATGCATGTCATGTAACACGCATGTTATGTAACACGCGAATCCATATGTTTGTGTATTCTCATCTGTCATTTTATCAGTTAAATACCAGTTGATTTTATCATGTATAATATAAACTTATGTTCATTACTGTAGTTTGAGTGAGAGAGTGAGTGAGTGTGACTGAGAGACAGAATGAGTTAGAGTGAATGAGTGAGAGTGATTGAGTGAGCGTGAGAGTGAATGAGTGAAAGTGAATGAGTGAGAGTGAATGAGTGAGCGCGAGAGTGAATGAGTGAACGTGAGAGTGAATGCGTGAGAGTGAATGAGTGAGCGTGAGAGTGAATGAGTGAGCGGGAGAGTGAATGATTGAGCGTGAGAGGGAATAAGTGAGAGTGAATGAGTGAGCATGAGAGTGAATGAGTGAGAGTGAATGAGTGAGCGGGAGAGACAGAATGAGTGAGAGTGAATGAGTGAGTGAATGAGTGAGCGGGAGAGTGAATGAGTGAGCGAGAGAGTGAATGAGTGAGCAGGAGAGTGAATGAGTGAGCAGGAGAGTGAATGAGTGAGCATGAGAGTGAATGAGTGAGCGGCAGAGTGAATGAGTGAACGGGACAGTGAATGAGTGAGCGTGAGAGTAAATGAGTGAGAGTGAATGAGTGAGCGGGAGAGACAGAATGAGTGAGCGGGAGAGACAGAATGAGTGAGAGTGAATGAGTGTGCGGGAGAGTGAATGAGTGAGAGTGAATGAGTGAGCGTGAGAGTGAATGAGTGAGCGTGAGGGCAAATGAGTGAGCGGAAAAGACAATGAGTGAGAGTGAATGAGTGAGCGGGAGAGTGAATAAGTGAGAGTGTGTGTGTGTGTGAGTGAATGAGTGAGAGTGAATGAGTGAGTGAGAGTGAATGAGAGAGAAAGAGAGAGAGTGTGTGCGTGTGTGTGTGTGTGTGAGCGTACGGCAGCGTGTGAGTGTGTGTATATGAAAGAATACAGAGAGAGAGAGAGAGAGAGAGAGAGCTGAGCAGATGCATGTCATGTAACACGCATGTTATGTAACACGCGAATCCATATGTTTGTGTATTCTCATCTGTCATATTATCAGTTAAATACCATTTGATTTTATCATGTATAATCTAAACTTATGTTTATTACTGTAGTTTGAGTGAGTGAGTGTGAATGAGAGACAGAATGAGTGAGAGTGAATGAGTGAGCGTGAGAGTGAATGAGTGAGAGTGAATGAGTGAGCGTGACAGTGAATGAGTGAGCGACAGAGTGAATGAGTGAGCGACAGAGTGAATGAGTGAGCGGGAGAGTGAATGAGTGAGCGGGAGAGTGAATGAGTGAGCGTGAGGGTAAATGAATGAGCGGGAGAGTGAATGAGTGAGCGGGAGAGTGAATGAGTGAGCATGAGAGTAAATGAGTGAGAGTGAATGAGTGAGCGGCAGAGTGAATGAGTGAGCGGGACAGTGAATGAGTGAGCGTGAGAGTGAATGAGTGAGAGTGAATAAGTGAGAGTGAATGAGTGAGCGTGACAGTGAATGAGTGAGCGAGAGAGTGAATGAGTGAGCGGGAGAGTGAATGAGTGAGCGGGAGAGTGAATGAGTGAGCGGGAGAGTGAATGAGTGAGCGTGAGGGTAAATGAATGAGCGGGAGAGTGAATGAGTCAGCGGGAGAGTGAATGAGTGAGCATGAGAGTAAATGAGTGAGAGTGAATGAGTGAGCGGCAGAGTGAATGAGTGAGCGGGACAGTGAATGAGTGAGCATGAGAGTGAATGAGTGAGCGTGAGAGTGAATAAGTGAGTGAATGAGTGAGCGTGAGAGTGAATGAGTGAGCGTGAGAGTGAATGAGTGAGCGGGAGAGTGAATGAGTGAGCGGGAGAGACAGAATGAGTGAGAGTGAATGAGTGAGCGGGAGAGTGAATGATTGAGCGGGAGAGTGAATGATTGAGCGGGAGAGTGAATGAGTGAGAGTGAATGAGTGAGGGTGAATGAGTGAGCGGGAGAGACAGAATGAGTGAGAGTGAATGAGTGAGCGGGAGAGTGAATGAGTGAGAGTGTGTGTGTGTGAGTGATTGAGTGAGAGAGTGAGAGTGAATAAAAGAGAGAGAGAGAGTGTGTGTGTGTGTGTGCGTGTGAGCGTACGCATGCGTGTGAGTGTGTGTATATGAAAGAATACAGAGAGAGAGAGAGAGAGAGAGAGAGAGAGAGAGAGAGAGCTGAACAGATGCATGTCATGTAACACGAATGTTATGTAACACGCGAATCCATATGTTTGTGTATTCTCATCTGTCATATTATCAGTTGAATACCATTAGATTTTATCATGTATAATCTAAACTTATGTTTATTACTGTAGTTTGAGTGAGAGAGTGAGTGAGTGTGAATGAGAGACAGAATGAGTGAGAGTGAATGAGTGAGCGTGAGAGTGAATGAGTGAGAGTGAATGAGTGAGCGGGAGAGTGAATGATTGAGCGTGAGAGTGAATGAGTGAGCGGGAGAGTGAATGAGTGAGCGGGAGAGTGAATGAGTGAGCGTGAGAGTGAATGAGTGAGCGTGAGGGTGAATGAGTGAGCTGGAGAGTGAATGAGTGAGCGTGAGGGTGAATGAGTGAGCGTGAGGGTGAATGAGTGAGCGGGAGAGTGAATGAGTGAGCGTGAGAGTGAATGAGTGAGCGGGAGTGTGAATGAGTGAGAGTGTGTGTGTGTATGAGTGAGCGTGAGAGTGAATGATTGAGCGGGAGAGTGAATGAATGAGCGGGAGAGTGAATGAGTGAGCAGGAGAGTGAATTAGTGAGCGGGAGAGTGAATTAGTGAGCGGGAGAGAATGAGTGAGCGTGAGAGTGAATGAGTGAGCGGGAGAGTGAATGATTGAGCAGGAGGGTGAATGAGGGAGCGTGAGAGTGAATGAGTGAGCATGAGAGTGAAAGAGTGAGAGTGAATGAGTGAGCGTGAGAGTGAATGATTGAGCGTGAGAAGGAATGAGTGAGCGGGAGAAGGAATGAGTGAGCGTGAGAGTGAATGAGTGAGGGTGAATCAGTGAGCGGGAGAGTGAATGAGTGAGAGTGAATGAGTAAGCGTGAGGGTGAATCAGTGAGCGGGAGAGTGAATGATTGAGCGTGAGAGTGAATGAGTGAGCGTGAGAGTGAATGAGTGAGCGGCAAAGTGAATGAGTGAGCGGGACAGTGAATGAGTGAGAGTGAATAAGTGAGAGTGAATGTGTAAGCGGGAGAGTGAATGAGTGAGCGGGAGAGTGAATGAGTGAGTGGGAGAGTGAATGAGTGAGCGGGAGAGACAGAATGAGTGAGAGTGAATGAGTGAGCGGGAGAGTGAATGAGTGAGCGGGAGAGTGAATGAGTGAGTGGAAGAGACAGATTGAGTGGGCGTGAGAGTGAATGAGGGAGCGTGAGAGTGAATGAGTTAGCGGGAGAGTGAATGAGTGAGCGGGAGAGTGAATGAGTGAGAGTGTGTGTGTGAGTGAATGAGTGAGAGTGAATGAGAGAGAGAGAGAGAGTGTGTGGTGTGTGTGTGTGTGTGGGGGGGGGGGGGGGCACGCTGGCATCACTACTTTTAAGTCACATACTTTTTATGTACATATTTTTTTCCATGTTTAGCCTTGTTTATGTTTACAACATTCATTTCACAATGTTTATTTTTCTTCCTATGTAAATGTATAATGCTCTTGATGAACGAAAGACGAGTGATTGGAAGGGCCGAATGTAAGACGGGCCTGCGCGCCCAATTTGTGACCCTAATAAAGTTGATTTGATTTGATTTGATTTGATTTGTGTCCACAATCGTATTAGTTTACACCTGCCTCTTCTTCCAGAAACATTGCTCCCCAGTTCTTTCCTATCTAAGCTAAACCACCGTGATGTTTAATAGTCAAAAGCATTTGTTTCCTTCCCAGACCTGATATTGTTAAAAGCCAGTTTTCTTTCATGTTCAGATTTTGTAGAATATTAGGTTTTCTTCTTCTTGTTTCGCGGTATTCTAAGAATTTTTATGTATTTTAAGTGCAAAGCCTCTTTTCTTCTTTAGTGGCTGTAAGATGGTGTTGGATTCACATCTATGTTGCCACAGGGAAGATGTTTGCTGGTGTTAGGCTGAGTTGTTGCTTTATCTGTAGTCATTATCTTTATTGTTTTGTTTTTTATTTTAATATTCAGAAAAGGATTTTCAACTTCATTGACTTTTTACAGGTAGAATTAGCTGTTCTAATTGCATTATGAGGAGGCAGAACTGGGACATACACATGTGTATATGTATATGCTCTTCCCAGAACATAGTTGTGATTAGTATATTAATATAGCCTTGTAAAATAGTGGCTGTCTAAATTATTAGGAAATAAATGGTCTGATGAGCTGACCACCTTTTGTTGGTTTTTTTTAACAAAATGGTATATATGCTGGTCGTTCAGAAAGCAAAGACAAAAAAAACTACTGAACGTAAACTTGCCAAGAGATCACAACAGCAATAAATGCTGCTGTTGATTGTGACATCCTGTAAAGGATATGCAACGTTTAAAAAAAAAAAAGGATGAGAACAGGGATTGGTGTATTTGTGAGTTCAGTAACTGAGAAACATCTAATGGCAGTAGAAATATGGTTTCTGGGAAAACCGCAAAGAAACTAAAATCCGTAAGTTGATTAGGGAAATTAAGCTGTAGGCAGTCAAAATGTTTTGGGCACGTTATGAGGAAAAATAACAAAAACTTAGTGAAACTAACAAAATCAATGGGAACAGGGAAAGCCAAAGAAATAAATATTTGAATTGCTTGGCCGCATGACATAATGAGGAGAAGAATACAGACCTGGTCCAAAACTCTGGCAATCATGTGAGATAGGGAACCATGACCATTCATACAAGGCAGCTTCTGTCAAGTGATAATAATGTACTGTTTTATTTTGTACTGCTCCTGTAAAGCATTTACATTTTTTGTTTTGTTTAAATAGTTGTTATAGAAAGTTTCACTGGTCAGAGAGGTGCAGAATTACACAAACAAATACATAAATGACACAAGATTATTTTGTTAAAAACTAAAAAATATTTATTGACAAAATTATCTTGTGAACATGAAAAGAAAATGTAAATTACAGACAATAGATTACATAGCTCTTGCTATTCCTGATAAGTTAAATCTTGTTCTGTCTTCAATGGTTACTGTTCATTAGTTTAGAATTAACTCCAGTTTGACTCGTGTAAACATGCTTGGTTTACTATAGTAATACATTAATACATTTCCCCTTGGCATTAATGCCAAAACCCCTGCTCCAGATGGTCTTGATTCAAAAACATGTCCCATGCAGTGTTTTGGCAATTTGTTATCTATGATAGAAGAGTCCACAACTTGTGAACACAGGCTAAGATCATAAATACAACTCTTTCAGTATTGACTGCAGTTAGTTTATGTTCATTGTAATGTATGTACTAATCTCATAATAGTTTCTTTGATGTTGGTGTTGTTAGGTTTTTAAACCAACAAGTATTACATTACTCTATTCATGATATGAAATGGTACACATATTTGTTTGTCTTTACTCAAATGGAATGGTGTCATGTCTTTATCAGTCAAATTATTTCTTTTAATTAGTCTGTTCATTTTTAAAATAAATTTTTTTAATAACTATACAAACTGGCCAATATGTAAAATTAAAAGTTTTAATGTATAAGTTTATTGTTCATTATAAATAAAAACAAAATATATTTTACGGTAAGCTTACAGTATGTGTGATACTATGATTTGAATATCAGAGATATGAGAAAATGAAAATTCTGCTGTCTATCAGTTGATTCAATATATCATAACATTTAGATGTTTGCTTAAGCAGTTTAGTTATGATCTATGAAAGATGTAATCATTAAAAGTGTGTATAGAAAATAATGAGACATATTGTGTTGAGAGATGATGATTAAAAAAACTCTGCACCTGCCTGTGGCAGTCAAATGACAGCATAAAGAGGTAACTCTGTCCGTCCTAAGTACTGTCTAAGTGACTCTAATCAATTGTACAATATATTGAAGTAATAATGTTTTTGTTGGGAGTTAAAACAAATCAGTTGTGCATGAAATAATGTTTTGTTTGGGAGTTGAAACTAATCAGCTGTACATGAATAATGTTTTATTTGGGAGTTAAAATAATAACATAAATGGGACATAACATTCCGGATAGGTTGAATTTTTTTCTGTCCCAGAAAATTCCAGATGTGCCAGTTCATATGTGATTGTGCTGCTTATGTTTAGTCAAGCGTATGCTAAAGACACCCAACAATGCATTTGTTTTCTACATGGTGTACATGTGTTTGGCCCCTGGTGAAAGAACCTATTTGTGATTTTATTGTGTTTTGGCAGCTATGTGACTAAAATATGTTCAAACATAACATCTCTCTGGGAAGATCAAAATAGAACAATATATCACATATGGAGTAACCAACAAGTTAAGGAGAGTTGCTTGCTAGAAAATGGGTTTTCTTTTTTTTTCTGAATATAAAGATGTGCCTTGCAAAGGGACATAGATGTTATTGTATCTCCATAGGTCTTGGTCCTTGGTTGATGCCATCATCTTAGACCGTGAAGCATCATTTCTCATGGCCAGTTATCACAATGTTTTCCCAATGTCTTCATCTCATTATATGACCAAAGAACTGTCTCTTCCTTAAAGTTGTGTATGATGTTCTTCTTTCATTAGCCTCTTCCAGCTGATTGTTGTTAATTATACTGACTGTCCAGGGTATTCACAACATTTGTCTCAGAAACCACAGTCCACTGCCCCTAAGCTTTTCCCAGTTTGTTCCTTCACATGCCAAGATTCACTGTGATACAGCAGAACAAGTTCAAAATAATTTTGCTTGTTTGTTACAAGCATGATAAGATTGCAGTTATACCCTTTCTTGTAAAGCTAACCTCACAGAATATTGTTAGTCCTATTTTGTGATTATATGTCATTGTCAAATGATCACATTTTCTTACTGAGTAAACATATATATCTATGTATGTAACGTTAAAAAACAATAAGATAAACGTGGCACTGTAATTCACAAGAGGTACTGGTAGAAAGAAGATCCTAATAATCTGTGGGTTAGCATTACTTTGATACCAGAAGGGGAAGAGTCAACGTTTTGGCCATATAATGGGAAGAATTAGAAAACACTAATAAATAGAAAGATTTAGGGAAACGAAGGAATCATGAAAAGACTAATAAATAGCAAGATTTAGAGAAATGAAGAAATCATGAAAAGACTAATAAATAGCAAGATTTAGAGAAACGAAGGAATCATGAAAAGACTAATAAATAGCAAGCTTTAGGGAAACGAAGGAATCAAGAAAAGACTAATATAATAAATAGCAAGATTTAGGGAAACGAAGGAATCATGAAAATACTAATAAATAGCAAGATTTAGGGAAACGAAGGAATCATGAAAAGACTAATAAATAGCAAGCTTTAGGGAAACGAAGGAATCAAGAAAAGACTAATAAATAGCAAGATTTAGGGAAACAAAGGAATCAAGAAAAAATTATGGGCAGAGCTGCATCATGGTGTGGAAAGATATGAAATAATGCAAACTACCAGAAATGCATTATGGAGACGCATGATTGCCTATGTCAGTTGTCAAGGCATTATTGATGATCCTAATAATAATGTGTATAAGCTTATATAAGTATCCACAAGTAAACAGTTCTAAAATCACATACATCTAAATTTGTATGTATTAATATATATTATTTATTGGTGCAGAGTTTGATAAATCTGTGTGAATCATTTGAAGCCTGACAGTTTCAGGAATCTCAGTTGATATGCTTCTGCAGGTTTACAGTTTCACTTTCACAAATTTAGAATCGTCTGTCTGGTCATACAGGTGATTTGGAAACAGGAGAGCTGGTTTTCCAAAAGGCATGGCTGAGTCCTGGTTGTTGGTTAAAAACAATAAATAGGCAAAATAAGTACTGGTCAAATCATCGCTTGTTCCTGCATGTTATAATTTTCGGCCATTGACTACGACTTTGAAAGCTGTGACCATCAGACATGGTATGCTCACTAGCCTTTTTTGTTACAAGTTATAATTGTAAAATTGTAACTAACATGGTCAGTATAACTGATGGACTATGCAGCATTATTACAAATTGTATAAATCATGGCCAAATTAATTTGATGGAATTTTGTAACATTATTTACAAAGTGTCAATATCCACCAAAATAACTGCCTACTTATATTCACAAGCTGTAATTTCTGTGTCAAAATGTTTTACCAGCTGTGATAAGCACAGTGGCAAGCAGGCATGCCTGCAGGCCTAGCAGTCATATGTTATATATATATATATATATATATATATATATATATATATATATATATATATATATATATATATATATATTTATATATATATATATATATATACCACAGTGACCTGGGTTGCCAGATCTACCTGGCCTAGAATGTGTGCTAGGATATTTCCTGGCAAGTAAAAGCGGCTGGAGTGATTATAGTGACCACACCACCCATCAAGTGCCCATTGGTCTAAACATATGCATCATGGAGTGGAAAGTGGTCTTTATTCATATACAAGATTTTGATAAAAGCTGCAAATCATATATCTCAGATGTTTTTTTTAACATTCTACTTATAAGATATTTTTAAAAACATTCTAGCACATATAATCTAAGATGTATTGAAAGCATTTCAAATCATATATCTAAGATTTTGTTTATAGAAGCCGTAATTCAAAACTAAAATCAGTTCATTGACAGTTTAATATCTTTAATTCCGCAGCTAAAGCAGATTTCACTAAATGTTTTATGATTTAATTTTACTAAGTATTTCATAATTTAAATTTACTAAACGTTGTGTAATATAACAAGTTCACTAACAGCTCTTTTGTAAAAGGATATACCTTTTAGCACACACAAAATTAACTGACCGCATCTTTTTTTGTAAGCAAGATATATTCACAGATAAAGTCAAAGTAAATTCACTAATGTGTTTTTGTAAGCTATAACTTGCAACATAAATCTGCAATAATTCCTACTTTTATCATCAAATAAGTTCACTATTTTCAGTGACATAAAATGTTTACATCTCTTAACGAAGGTAGTCATTTCAGATACTACTCTCCCCTGGATGTAAGTTATCTATTGTTATTTTATTACACACACACAAAACACTAACACACAAAACAGTATAAAAATAAAGTGAAGTGTAACAACATTCTCTCTATGCATCTTTCTACCCTATTAGTATCTAGATGTCTTGCTCCGCCTTCCGTAAGCTGCGGTGTTAAAGTCTCACTTTCATGCTGTTTTCATCATCTTCGTAAACCTGGTTGTACACAGGCATTGGGCTGTTGCTGGGTAGTAGTTTGCTATCCTGGTAGGTGTAAACATGCAAATGAAGAAGCAAAAATAATGGGTGCATGGTGAAATTTCAAGCAAACTAACATGTCATAATGGTCCATTCTGTTGTATTACATGGTGCTTTAGGTGACAAGGAATAAACATAATGAACTAACTTACTTATGTAATACTTATTGGGATAATGCGCTTCTTATGTAATACTTTGTGGGATAGTATGCTAACTTATGTACAACTTCCTGGGATAATGTATTAATTATGTAATACTTTTTTTGGATAATGTACTAATTATGTAATACTTTTTGGAATAATGTGTTAATCATGTAATACTTTTTGGGATAATATGCTAACTTTCAAGAATTCCGTGCCGATTAAATCTATGTGGGTCTAGCCTTAAGGCATGAAAAATGGGTCTTTTACTGACTGTTACGATGATAGACCCGAGGAGAATGTTGCGTGGAAAGTGATAACTTATGTAATAATGGTACTGTTTTGGATAATTCCTTATGTATGTAATACTGATATAGTTCAAAATAATGCCCTAATGTATGTAATACTGATACAATTCAAAATAATGCCCTAATGTATGTAATACTGATACAGTTCAAAATAATGCCCTAATGTATGTAATACTGATACAGTTCAAAATAATGCCCTAATGTATGTAATACTGATACAGTTCAAAATAATGCCCTAATGTATGTAATACTGATAGTTTAAATTATTAATTCCCTAATATATGTAATACTGATAGTTTAAAATAATTCCCTAATGTATGTAATACTGATACAGGTTTAAAAATAATGCCCTACTTTATGTAATACTAATCCATTTTGGGATAGAGCACAGACTTGTGTAGAACTGATACAGTTTGGGATAATGGCCTAACATATCCAATAATTATACAGTTTGGGGTATGGCAAACCTCACCACCAGCCTCATAAAAATGAGTACCAGATGTTTTTCAGAACTTTCTAGAAGGGAGAATATGCAAGGGCCTAACACCTCTCAGCTTGCAATGGGATTTTTTTTTTTTAAATGCTGCATATCCCTTACAGGATGTTGCAGTCAACACCAGCATTTTTTAGCTGCTGTTGATGTACTAGGCAAGTTTTTACGTTCAGTAGTTTGCCATTGCTTTCTGAACAACTGGCTCCCATACGAACACGTTATAACACAACGCGACATGGTCTGCTGCACAAATTGGTCACAGCTGCGTTTCGAACGCCTGGTAAGCGGCTCACGAACCGCGTTCGCAAGCTTTTGGACATGGGGATGGTCAATGGGATTTACCTTTGTAAATACTGGATACCTGGCATATTCAATCACAATGGTATGACAATAAAATTTCTATTATCATCCTCAGGCACACAACAAAGCTTAATTAATGTAGGCTTCTAGGTCTAATGCAAATGAATACATGAAAGTGCATTCTCAGTTCAATTCAACTCAGTTCAGTACGTAATTATTTATAGATTTGCATTCACTTTTAGTTTTGTGACTGAATTTACATCAGCACTGGGGAGTCGGCGTAGAAATGTGGTCAAGTCACCCGCACCATATTCTGAAGGTCGAAGGTTTGTTTTCAGACTCAGCCATTTGGTTCACGGGTGATGTTGTTTCTAAGACTCCTAGGGGTTGTTACTGGAGCTACAGAGTTTGCACTTTGTCAGGCCTTTTGACAGGCTGCTCTGCGGAAAGAGGCAAGCCATGTGGGATAAAGCCTGGTGCAATGAAGTTGATCTTCTTTCTTTTTTTTGCTTGCTCACTTTGAACTCAAGCGTAGTCCATACACACTGCTAGTAGCACTGCACTGAATTATGCGTGTGGATTAGCTGACCCTATTACCATTTTAAACACCAACATAGAAGTCAGCATGGCCGAATAGATAAGACCGCTCATTCTTTAACATTTGTTGTGCTGATTCCGAGGTAACAGGTTCAACCCTTACACCAGACAGTTGGACTAAAATGTTGACTTCTCATCCTTGACTTGGGGATGCAAATTACAAGTATTCTGAAGTCGGAGTGGGTTCACCTGATGGCGTGGGACACTGGCAACAGGAAAACTAATCCACACAAAAATATCAGTCCAGTGTAATAGAAGCATGTGTATGGACTACGCTTGAGTTCCAAGCGAGTGAGCGCCCCAAAGATAACAGGAACATTATGTGATTACATTGAGACTTTTCTCCCTTTAGAAAAGAGTATCTATTTCAAATGGGTTTCAAATCCCTGAGATTCAGAGCTTTACACTTCAACATTGGCAAGTGAACTACATACAGACAGGATGGGCTCAGAATTGTGTAAACATACAGAATGTGCTGCGGTTAAACAAAGTCATTTTATAAAGTTAGTTACATGTCCTTTACAGGGTTTTGCTGTCAACCCCGGCACTGTTTGACTGTTTGCGATTTCTTGTTAAGTTTTACATTCAGTAGTTTGCCATTCTTTTATGAACGACTGGCACTCATACTATTTTATGAAAATCAGCGCGCAGTGGTCTGCTTCCAAAGTGCCCTCACCTGTGTTTTGAATGTGCGATTATGGACTGCGGTTGTAATTCTTTCGCAACAAAACAGTAAAAATATGCATTAGTATGACATAATTCAAAACCTGTTGGTAGTAATTCTATGAAAAGAAGAAAACTAACTATTGGTTGGTTTTACTCTTTAAAGATTAAGACTAATATGCTACAATAACAATCAGGGCGCAGCAGCTAAAACACTCAGAACAAGCGGAAAATAAACTGAGCGATTTGAATAGAAAGATAAACGGAGATGCCAGCTGTGACCTCATGATATACAATAGAAAGGATGAAGCAGATGCCAGCTGTGAACTGATGATGTACAAGAGAAAGATAAAAGTAGATGCTTTATGTGAACTCATGATGCACAGTAGAAAGATACTTAGAATTCCACCCTGATACTTGTTTCAGCAAACAATACTCTTTAGACTAGATGTGCTTTCTTGTCTAATTCTAAAGTAAAAATGTAAGAGTTTTAATTTAGAATGTAATGTAAGTTAGTCATAACATCTGATAGGAGATGTATTAGTACAAGAATTGCCATGGCGAAGGTAGCCTTTTGCAAGATGGTAAACATACTGACTAATTAAAAGATGTCAATTGCAATGAGAAAAAGTGTTTCTAGGTGCTATATAGAACCTATGCTTTTGTATGGATGGAAGCGTGGACAATGAGCAAACAGGCTAAAAAAAACATCTGATGGCTGTAGAAATGTGGTTTCTGAGGAAAATGCAAAGAATACCATGGACAGACAGAAAAGCCAATGAACAAGTCCTACAAGAAACAAATGAAAATCATGAACTGATTAGAAAGACATAGTCAACATTTTTTGGTCACATTATGAGAAGAAATAAATTGGAGAACTTGGTGACAACTGGCAAGATCGAGGGGAAGAGAGAAGTAAATACCTGGATGGCTTGGCCATGTGGCATGGTCGAGACAAGAACACTGAGCTGCTCTATGACTCTTGTGATCGATTAAGATGGTGAAACATGACCGCCCACACTTATCGGCATAGCACATGATGATAATGATGAATGTCAGTAAAAATTAAATGACCCTCGTGCACGCCTTGAGGCAGATTGATTGATTGATTTAGGAACCGACATCACAGCATTCGGGACATTCCCATAAGCGCTCCGTCCCCTTGAGGCAGATTAGGTAAATGGTGCTGGCCCCATATTTTATAGACCAATGATCACAGGGTGGGTGATGTGGTCAGTATCATGCTGTTTTTTTTCCAGTACCTTCTTCTTCTTTCCTTCACTATTTCCAGTACCTTCTTCTTCTTTCCTTCACTATTTCCAGTACCTTCTTTCCTTCACTATTTCCAGTACCTATTGTAGGCTGGGTCAACCTGGAAGGTCATGTCAGTTTTAAACATCTGTCAATGGGGAGATGAACATATTGCCACTGGGCCAGCAGACAGGCAATACGCTACGGCTGGTCACATTTATTTTAGTGCATACACGTTTATGTGGCGAGTCCCCCATTATTGGCAATCCAAAAATGAACGGTATAGTGTTGCAAAAATCCAAAAGCAGCAGGTGTGAAATAAAACAGTGTACTTATACTACTCATCTACAAGTAAATAAATACTGTTGTGTTCAACAAACTAAAAATCTGGCAATTTATATATAGTAAACCATGATTGCAATGAATAAAAACTAGTGAATCAACAATCTACACATCTACAAGTAAGTAAATACTTTTGTGTTCAACAAACTTAAAATTCTGCAAGTTGTATATTGTATATGTTAAATCATGATTGCAATAAATAAAAGAAAAACAAAACTAGTGAATCAATAGTCTACACAAATAGCTTTAGCATGCAGGGGAAGGGGGAAAAAACTTGGGTACTGCGAATTGTAGCTCTTATAATTTTTCCAAGTGGCTATTTTTAAATAAGATATTAATGACTAAACCTTGAAAAGTGCTAAATGAGAGTACCACGTTCCATTCGTATTGCCAATTCATTGATTTTAGGGTTAACAGTGGAAGATTAACAAAACAGTAAAAGACATTTTTTAAGTCAAACAATTGAAAGTGAAATTTATGCAAGAAAAATAGGCCTGTCTTGTAGAACAAGTAGACACCACACAGATCATAACAGAGTGAGACATCAATTTTTCAGTAAGCTAGAGATAGTTCTCTGCAACTCGCAAAATGACAGATAATATTTGCTAGTTCTCTGCAACTCACAAAATGACAGATAAATATTTGCTGCAGTCATGCCCAGTGTATAGTGGACATAAAAAGCTTTAAATGCCTACATAGCTCTATACAGATACATCAACATGGGAGTCTCTGTGGCGAAGTGGTCAAGCCGTTTGACTCGTGCTCCGAAGGTTGTGGGTTCGATTCCGGGCCGCACCCTTCGGTTTACGAGTAAAATGTTTCAGAGACTCCCGTGGGTCGTCGCTAAAAGCTACGGAGTTCGTGCTTTGTGCGACGCTTTCCGCGCTGCGGAAAGGGACCAAGCCCTATGGGATAAAAACCCGGTGCGATGAAGTCGACCCTGTCGACTTTTAAGCGACTTTTTTTTTTTTAGATACATCAACAACCTTCACTTAAATACTGGTTTCTGTGAATGATTCATGGGACACTGAAGGTGTCTAAAAAATAAGAAAATAGCCAGATACCTGAAGGTGTATGAAGACAAAGAAAACGATAGGCAAGTGTGACAATTCTTTTTCTTTTGTATCTTGTAAATTTCTTTAATTAGTAAATTATTAAGTATTCGATTTTCCCATACAGAATGTAGCAATATATAATGAGATCAGTTTTATTCCCTAAAATGTATACATTATTCCCCCCCCCCCCCCCCTCTTTTTTTTAAAGTAGGAAAATATGCTTAAAGACAAATACAAATAAATAAAAAGCTACAACATCAAAGGTCTCAGAACTTACGTGTACTCTGACATGTTCAAATGAATCATCCAACGCCTTTTTATGCTCCCTTCGCTTGTAGCATAAACACTGAAGACGGAAAGAAGTAATGAAATATGTCTTCCTGGCAGTGAGAATTAATCAAACTGTCTTACAAGGCACCATTTTATAAATACTGATTTTTATACAATAAATATATTCTCAGAACTTTTTGAAGCTATGCTGTGTAACTTATTATAAACATATTAAAGTTCAGTGAATGGACATTGCAGATCTGTTTATGAATATTTTATGCTCTCTCTCTCTCTCTCTCTCTCTCTCTCTCTCTCTCTCTCTCTCTCTCTCTCTCTCTCTCTCTCTCTCTCTCTCTCTCTCTCTCCTCTCTCTCTCTCTCTCTCTCTCTCTCTCTCTGTTGTTTTTTGTTTTTTGTTTTTTTATAAATACTGATTTTTATACAATAAATACATTCTCAGAAGCTATGCTGTGTAACTTATTATAAGCAGATTAAAGTTCAATAAATAGACATTGCAGATTTGTGAATATTTTATGTTTTGTTTTGTGCTTCTGACAAAAATCTCTCTCTCTCTGTGTGGCCGAACTCTAAGGACATTGATAATGTTGATTCGATCCATTGGTTTATTCTCCAATATCGTAGTAGCTAGCCTATTCCCCCTTTAATTGCTAATAACGCTTGTATGCCCTCAGATAAGATAAATGTAACTTTATTATTTCTGGACCCCACCAGAGATTCAATCAATAGCTCGAGTCTGAAGCCTATCTCAACTTTCTGGATCACACCCAAGAAATCACTAAGCATCCTTCAGTCAGTGGGCTTAATTATAAGATATCCATGCCAAAGTAAAGTAATGTCAGCTGAAGAATAGTGACATACATATTACCACAGAATACAGTAAGTAGTAAGCAGACGAGCAGGAAGAAGCATGGGCAAGGCCGATATTGTCAATGCATTATTGATTCAACTGGTCAATAGTGTGAAGTCTCTTGACGCTAGATTGATTACACCTGGAAGTGATACATGGCCAAACACATCAATGCCGTTCTTGAGGGCGAGAGGGGAGATATTATAACCAACACCTCATAGGAACAATGAGTATGTATACTTTGTGATGCCTGCTACATCGAAGGACTGAGCACATAAGGGAATATGCAGGGATTTCGATCAAGATAGCATAAATACAGGGTGTATTTTTAATGACTGTGCAGTGTTTGAAAATATTGCTGGTTAAAGTTTTGTATTCGTCCTCTATAAAGTTCATACAACATAATAGCTAAATACGAAACTTGGACCAGCAATATTTTCAAACACTGCACAGTCATTAAAAATACACCCTGTACAAGAGTAAGCATTTCTTCTTCTTCTGCATTCATCCGGATTTTTTTCCGGACGTAACTGCGTTGTGTCTTTTTACAGCAGAGCTGCGTTCTTGCGCCGTTAGGCCAACACATCCGACTTCTGCAGGCATTTGTTTACTGGGTTAACCTTCCCGAGGGAGTAAGCATTTGAAAAGTGAATCTTGCTATCATGTTTTCCTGCTTTGCTATGCTATTACTAAGATCTAGGTTAACAGACCGCCTTACGTTGGTTTTTTACGAAATTGTATGGGTGCTGGTCGTTCAGAAAACAATAGAAAACTACTGAATGTAAACTTACCAAGAGATCATAACAGCATAAAATGCTGGTGTTGACTGTGACGTCCTGTAAAAGGATATGCAACTAACAAAGATAGGGAAACACCCCATTACACTGAGCCAAACAGCTATGATTTACCAATTTAAATCGCTGCTTAATTACTACTGAAGCAATTTCAAACAGTTTACTTACAAATGTGATAATGCAAATGATAAGTAAGCCCACAGCACCACAGACAACTCCAATGATTATTTTCTCGGTGGTGTCCAGACTGTCTCCGTCGTCATGCGTACGCTTCTGCTGACCCTCGTTCTCTGCTGCCAGCTGAGACTTAGTTTTGAACTCTTGAGTGATATTTGACAAGCCAACATATTGACTGTCTATGGTCAAATCCAGTTCTCCATTTCTAGCCTGTTGGACAGTCAGAAACATACATGGGGATGACATTCATAATTTTAAAGGTTGCAAAATGAAGAGAATGAAGGAGCATATGTGAATACCAAATATACAATTTTAGAACTAACATTTCATCCAAAAGCTTACTTAATAGGCTATGTGGTGAAGGGTTATGAATGCAACTGTAATCCTGCTTACCGCATTCAAAACACAGTTGCGGGCGATTTGGAAGCAGACCGCCTGGGTTGGTTTTTATACAATGGTATAAGTGCTTTCATTCAGAAAGCAATGGCAAACTACTGAATGCAAACTTGCCCAGGAGCCAAACAGCCAAAAAATGCTGGGGTTGATAGTGATGTCCTGTAAAAGACATGCAACTAACTAGCACATATTTGGCTCATAACATGCAACTCTCAGCTCAACCAGACAAATAGACCTGGAGATGTTTTAGATGTAATTCTGTGGCAGGTTGCAAAGAGTGAGCCGAACTGAAAAAATAAGCAAGTTGTTAAAAGACAACTATTGATACTTTGAGAGCAGAAGCAAAAGCTGCAGTTCAGAAAATGAAAAGTATCTTATGCAATAAGTCACTATCATTGAATGTAAGAAAGAAAGGTGCTGAAAGTTGCTATGGTGGTCTGAATGGCTCAGCCTAAAATTGAACCTATGACCTTTCAGACTGAGGCAGACAGCTTGACCGCTTCACCAACAGAAACCCCAAAGAAGGGGACAGTGATGTGACATGATCAGACTTCAACACCACTCTTGGGACTGACTAATGTGAAGATAATACAATATTTCTGAATGAAAGGTGGTTGAAATGGAGAGAGAGAGACTAGTTTGAGAGTCTCCTTGTGGATGTCCATAATTTTTTCATGGAAATGATCCGCTATCTTCCTGCTGGTTTCACCAATATATGCTGTTACATCTTTGGCAGATGGGATAAATTAGATTGCAGGATTTGCATGAGAAAACCTCCCTAATTGGAAACATTTCCCTCGGGAAGCTGTCTGAAGGGCTCTGAATAACAAACCGAGATGTTTTGCATCTAGAGTGGGGGTATTTGGTAGTGCCTAAAGGAACTACTGAATTAACAGTCTGCTTCTAACAAGTATATCATTCAGGTTGTGGTCTCACATGTAAACCACTAGCTTCATCATCTCCATGTGCTATGCTGATAAGCATAGTCAGTCATGTTTCGCTATCTCACATGATTGCAAGTCATGGATCAGCTCTGTGTTCTTGTTTCAACCATGCCATGTGGCCAAGCATCCAGATATTTACTTCTCTGCTCTCCCCTTGCTCTTTTCCCCTCAATCTTGTCAGTTGTCACCAATTTCTCTAGTTTATTTCTTCTCATATTGTGCCCATAAAATGTTGATTGTCTACATCTAATTTATTTAATCATTTTAAGGTTTTCATTTGTTTCTTGTAGGACTTTGTCATTGGTTTTTTTTTTGCATGGTATTCTTTGCATTTCCTCAGAAACCACATGTAATTGCCATTAGATGATTTTGCTCATTACCCATGTTTCCCATCCATACAAAAGTACAGGTTCTGTATAGAATGTATACTCTTTTTCTCATTGCAACTGACATCTTTTTATTGGTCAGTATGTTTTCCATCTTACAAAAGGATATTTCTTTTTTCTTAGTGGCAACCATAATCTGTCTTCTTACAATTTAATGTTAACCCTAGTTGCTCACTGTGTGCAACAACCTTATCTATTAAATGTTGCATTATCTGCAATCAATACTGTATCATCTGCATATCCAATGTTATTGATGTTTTATCCCCCAATAATGATTCCTCTCATATCTTCTAAATTTTTAAAAATATGTTCACTGTATATATGGGTTCTATAAGGTTTTCAGTGAAAGATCTACTGGTATCTATATCAAAAGGGGGAATTTTGAGATGGTGTTGATCTTCTTGGAAACAGCTAAGTTGTTGGAATGAAAGGAATGAGTGGGACGGGATTTAGTTGGAAATGCCTTTCGTCGGGTGATGGATGGTATTTATTGAAAGCTGTTGAGAATATATTTAGGATGAAGATGGGCACACAAACCCAGGAGCTCATTGGCCTTTGCTCCTAAGTCAAATTTATCAGAGTGTAATCTACACTAATGAAGAAGTTGAGAGTGAAGTATTAGAAGTATTACATGTTTGCAAATGAGTGGGTCGGAGAGCATACAGGGATATTAACTGAGAATCTGTAGTCTTATAGAAGGCTGCAGTGGTTAGGGCGGGGAAAGATTTTGATATCCAAGAAATTCACAGACGTTGCAGAGTTCTGGGAAGTGAATTTGACAGTTGGGTTGAAGCAGTGGATGAAATGGTCAAGTTCATCTTTGGAGGTTTCAGTGACGCTAACACATCAGGAAATGTGTCACAGTAATCAGCTGGTGTTAGAGGTGACTTATAAAGAGACACGCACAACTGGGACCTCTATGATAACAACAGCAACAACACTAATCTGGTCAAAGTATACAACTTGGTTATTTTCAAAGTGTGAGAAACATCTTATAGTATTTTCCCCCCACTAGTTGTTTGACTGTTAAATTAATTTTTAGTTTCAGTTCTACACAAAAGAGCTTGCTACAAAGTATACTCACCATCGTATCCATCTTCTTTGATACCATTGCCAAATCTTTGTTATTCGAGGATTCATTGTCTTCAAAAGTCATATCAACCTTGATACTCCCTTCATATGGGTCACCAGTGTTCTTAATTATCATTGGATCAATTCCTGCATCTGTTAGCCTTTTCACGAGCATTCTAAAGATGTGGAAAATTGCAAATTTAGAAAAGTTATGGAACAGTATTTTTTTTTGTAAAATAATATCTTGGATAATAAAAGAAACAAATGTTTTATTAAATTGGTGTGACATGGGCAGACAACCATGTACTCCCATCCTTACAATCATCTTCCATGCCACAGTGACCCACTCATCAAGCATTTGCACCTTCTGTCTCTAACACCCTCATTCTTGCCAGCTGGCACGTGTTCTATAAGCATGATCTGAAAGATTGAGGCAGGTTCTGTACGTTGACAGTGGATTGAATCGCTGTGGTCTGTTGTCCAAAGAATCACCTTCACCTTCATCTGGGAGTTGAGGGAAATGAACCAGCTGATAAACTTGTTGGCTCTGCATCCCCTATAAATGGCCAGTCCATGGATCATGCTGATGTTATTAAAGTCGTTACAGAGATGTCGATGGTGGAGGACTTTGATGTTAGTGAATCCACATCGTTGTCCAGAATGAGAGACCTTGGAGTAAGAATTGGCACGGCCAGGCATGAGAGGCATATCAGGAGAACGAGGGGCCTTATCAACCAACACAGAACTGGAACTATTAGCCACCAGGCGCTGATGTAAATGTTGAGAGGAGGATCTGAGCATCTATGGACTTGTCTGGAGTGCAAGGATGATACCCCAACTGATAAAAGTTAACACATGTTCTGTAATTCTTGCCTCATCACCTCAAGTGATAACTGCCTTGTCCTTGTGTGGGTGATAATCTGCTGTTTTTTTATTTGCCTCCTGCAGCACTTGATATTTGGTTCTCATATCTATCTATATGTTGCTCAATCACTTGATCATTGGTCCTCTTATCTATCTATTTCATTCTCAACGTTCTTCACAGGTGCATGACTCAATTACTACTAGCCTCTTTTTTCTTATCATGTTTGTCCACAGCCTCCTGTTTCATATGAGACCAAGAATTTCTGATAGAGATGTTTCTCCATCTCATGATGCCATTACCTCTCTAGGTCTTCCGTCAATTCTCTCCCCCAGCAATTTTCCTGTTGTCGGAACATTTTCTAGTTTACTCCATGTGCAAGGAATGTGGATATTTATGGTCAATAGTTAACATTGTGTGACTATTTTTCTCATTTGCATAAATAAGGGGTATATTGTACAAAATGAATGTGGCTTTGCTTGAGCAATAACTTCATGGTTATCTCTGTGTCTGTTTTCCCATCTGTTGTTTTCACTGACCCTAGATGGTTCATCATCATCATCAAGTGCCCTGCCAGCAGGCATGGGCATTCATGTTTCTCCACATATCGTGGTCTTTGGTGCTGTGGATAAACTCTGCTGATGATATTCCTCCATGCCACCATCTCAATCAATCTGGCATAATTTCTCTTGGTCTGACTCTGCTTCTTTTCCAATTGATTTTTCCAATGCTTCTCTATCCATCACATGCAAAGAATGCTGTTTGTCTCTTTCTTAATGGTGTATATATGCTCGTTTCATTAGCCACTTTCAGGCAATCATTGTTAGTTACTTTGAAAGTCCAAGAAATTCACAGAATTTGTCTCAGGAACCACATATATGTTGCTTCTAAGTACTTTCTAGTGTGTCCTAGATGGTTATATCTCTCAAATTGTTTTAGGACTTGTTGCTATACTTTTCCACTGACACTAACAATTGGCGCACTGTGTGTTGGCATTCAGGCAGCGGCTTTATGCATGTATGCCAGTGCATGCTGTTAGATTATCAGGACTGCTGTCTGTTCCACTTTTCACATGGGACAGTAAAGAGCATGTTGTGTGATATTTACTGACACAGGAATGGAGCATTATGGGGTGACTCTTTAACATGAAGTTTTAACCTTGAGTAACGACTAACTAACAAGCTATATTCCAAATACATGCTGATCTTTTATGGATCAGTAACTTTTCTTCATCTCATCTCATCATGTTCCTCTTGTACCTTGTGGTGTCGAGGTGAAGTATAAACTTCGTGAGAGTGCCCGATTATGGGCTTCATATATCGATATTCCCGTGGACTCTGCTATTCCCTCCATCCAACGTTTACGTGGTTTGCCTCTTCCTTTGTTTCCATCACTTTTTCTTCAATCATACATTAATATATATATAAAAGTATAAGCTACAATGTGAAAATAATTGTTGACTGTCATGTGAGAAAAATGTAGACATAGATACGCTGAAGTGAAATGAAAATACAAACAAACAAATCTTGGCTTACTCTACAATGGTCTGCAGTCTATTGTTGCTCTTAAAATTATTGAAGTCTGCTTTGTATGTAAATGTCACTTTAATTCTCTTGAGTATGTCAATAGCTGTGAACAAATAAGATTATACTTCATAAAAATAAGTGAATACATTGTTTACTAATGAGGAAAATAGTTATACATTATCAGCAATTGAGACTGTATATCTCTTGTCACAAACATTTAAAATCTGATAGCTGTATACCTTCTTCTTGTATCATCTGGGTGCTACAATGCATGTGATTAGTGTCAAGGTTTTCCAGTGCCTTCCTACCGTAAACAATATGTCTAAGTTTGGCAGTTCCTTATTGTGTCCATTTGTGGGTTTGATCAAGGCATCTCTTTCATTGCCTATGGATATCCTATAACAGCTCCAGTCTCCTCCCATAGATCACACATGGATATCTTATAAATGTTCCAGATTTGGCAGCAGACTGCGTGGCACTGCGTTTTAACGAGTTGGTATGGGAGCTGGTTGTTCAGAAAGCAATGGCAAACTACTGAACGTAAACTTGCCAAGACATCAACAACAGCAGTAAAAATGCTGGTGTTGACAGCAATGTCCTGTAAAAAGAATAATGCACACACACACACACAAATGGTTTCATAGGCACCCTCTATAAAAAAAAAAGATAGAGTTAGCTCCCTCCCTCCACTAGCCTACAGGACACCCTTGGGCAAGGTGGAGTTCTGTTTAGATAAACGGGGTAAGTGAAGTGTGCTAAAATACAGAGTGTTGATGTTTCCATCATAGTGTCTCTATGAACCAATATTGAATTATGGCTAGATTTGCTGTTTTGATACTATTTATAGAACATTCATACTAATCTAAATCTAAATTCTAATCTAAAATGGTATTAAAACAGGGGGACAGTATATAATGTAAAGAGTACTCAATACAAGCAGTCATTTTAGTTAATGATATCAGTTTAGCTAGTCTAACAACAATATCATGTAGGTAGTTTAGTACATATTTTTTTTCAATACTAAGAAAAATGATGAGACCAGCACTAGATTGACAGAAACTACAGTCATCCCAACAGAACCTCACTGAATTCTTTTTGTTGATTTAAAATGGAGATGTTATTTGTTTGTTAATTTAGTTTCTGGAAAATTAAGTAACAGAGATTTTAGTAGAAGAGACTAAAGACCAGTTTGACAATAAGTAAATACAGCAAGACTATTGAGTTATGTAGTTGACAAGGGGTTACACTGATGATAATATGAGTGCGGTCGGACAAGAGTTAGATGCTTGCGACCATCGTCCGCCAACAGAGGAAAAAGACTGGCCACTGATTCCTCCCTGCCTACAAAATCTCCTGGCCCTATCATATCACAGACTCACAGCAGGTTCCTGCTTAGGGACATCAATCAGGTGCCATCTCCACAATGAAAGTTGGCTACAATGGATCTCCAACACTGTCTGTCTCTCACCCTGACTGTACATTCTGTCAGATTGCTGTTCATCCATCTCTTGATGTTATCTTCCCACTTGTATCATTGTCTACCTCTTGCTCGCTTGCCCTTAACCTTGCCCTCCAGTATGGTGTTATGTCTTTTAACCTGGTCGAAATATTTAACTTGCCTCTTTCTATCATCAATTCTCTTTTCATTCCCAGTTTTTCTAGAACCTCTTTATTTGATTGGTTTTGTTTACCATGAAAAACGACATATTCTTCTGTAAATACACATTTCCAGGACTTCTTTATCGTCTTTCTAATTGCTTGTTCAATGTCCAGGCTTCCGTGCCATATAGTAGTGTTGAATCTCATCTCATCTCATCATGTCCCTCTTGTACCTTGCGGTGTCGAGGTGAAGTATAAACAGCGGGAAGTGCCCGCTTATGGGCTTCATGTATCGATATTCCCATGGACTCTGTTATTCCCTGCATCCATCGTTTACGTCGTTGCCTCTTCCTCTGCTTCCCTCTGGTCTGTATATCCATTGAATGTTGTGGTATACTGTTAGTTTGATACTTACTTGCATGGCCAAACCATTTGAATTACTGCCTTCTAATAAAATCTAGTGCAGCTACAACCCCCACTTTAGTCCTGATTTCTTCATTTCTGATCTTATCTCTTCTTGATACATTGAGTATTCTTCTCAGGAATCTCATTTATGTTGTTGTGATTTTTCTTTTCTCTTTTTCTGTCATTGTCCAAGTTTGGCATTGGTAACATAGAGTTGGTAGGAAGATTGTGTTGTAAAGTACTTTCTTAGTAGTTATTGATACATGTTTGTTCTTTAGTATTGGTGCCATTTGTCCAATGAGTTGGTTTGCCTTATTGCATCTATTTTCGATCTCATCTTCTGATTTGCCATTTGATGATATTATACTTCCTAGGTACTTGAAACTCTTTACTTATTTCAAGGGATATTTGTTTAGGTGAAACATTGTTGCTTTTCTTCTTTAGTTACAATCATTACCTATGTTTTACTTGTGCTAATTTTCATGTTATGTTCCCTACACATTTCATTTGGACTATTCATGTGGTCTTGTAATTCAGCTCCCGATTTTGCTATTAGTGCTTGGTCGTCCGCAAACATGAGTTCTCTAATGGTTAGATTTGCAGATGATTCTTTTTCTGTGTTCTCGTCATGTAGTGTTCTTGTGGTCTCTGTTTGGCTAGTTTCTTTAAATATGTTGTCTATATATGTTATAAACAAGAGAGGGGATAGGACACAACCTTGTCGTACTCCAGATCTTATGGTGAAGGGTTCTGAGTGTCCTCCAGTTGCTCTCACTATGCATTCACTGTTGTTGTATAAGCTTCTACATAGGTTTGTTAGATGTGTACTCACTCCATATTGTTTAAGGATTTCCCACAGCTTGTTTCTATCTATTCTATCCAAAGGCTAAGAAGAGTGTCTCATTGAATTCAATTGATTTTTCTATAAGTTGCCTAAGAGCAAAAATCCAAGTTGTGCTTTGCTTAGCTGGGGTTCTATAGTAGTTCGTAATCTTTTCTCAAGAATTTAGCAAAATATTTTCCCAGTATGACTCAACAGTGAAATGCCTCTGTATTGTGTGCAGTCTCTTTTGCTGCCTTTTTTTTCCAAATTGGGATAATTATGGCATTTCCCCAGTCTTTTGGTGTCTGTTGTTCTATGTAAATATGATTGAATAGTTTATGTAGCCATGCTGTTCCTATTTCTCTTGCTGTTTTAATTAGTTTATTTGGTATTTCATCTTGTCCTGGCGATTTGTTCAATGGGGCTAATCTGAAAGCTTCTATAATTTCTTCTTTCAGTAAGTCTGGTTCTGGTTCTTCAGTGGTATCTGTGGTTCTTGAATTCTTGTGAAATCTCATGTATGTTGAGAAGTTGTTCGAAGCACTGTTTCCATCTTATTAGGATTTGTTTTTGTTCACTTATTGGTTCTTCATTTTCGCTGTTAATTATTTCAGTTGGGTCAAAGGGTTCTCCTCTGGTTCTCATTGCACTAATCTTTTCATAGAAGTTTCTAGTTGCCTCCTTGTAGTTTTTATTTAGGGTTTCTCTGTACTCCTCCCAGTCTTTTTGTTTTTCTCTCTTTACTATTCTATTCACATGGCTTCTTGCTATTCTATATTCTATGTAATTGCATTCCTCTCTGCTCTAAGACCACTTTTTATATTTTTCCTTTTTGTTTTTTTACAGCTTTCTTTACTTCTGCATTCCACCAACTTGTTATTTTCTTTATCCATATTTTTCGTTGTTTTGTGGTTCCACATCTTATTTTTTCAGTTTTAAAATGCTTGATTTGAACACCTCCCATTCTTCTTCAACTGTCTTTCTTTCGATAGGTAATTTTACAAAGATTTCAGTTACCTCTTTCTCATAATTTTCCCTCAGTGCCTCGTCTTTGAGGTTTTTTAATTTTACTGATTCACACATGGCATGTATTTGCCTGGTCTTTGCTTTCTTCTAATGATGGTTCTTTTTGTGGCAACAACTGCTTTGTCTCCTGTAAGTTGGGCACTGGCCTTGCATCTAATATACCCATACCACCATTGAGTCTAGATGTGAGGATGTGTGAGTGTGTGTGGAGGATGTGTGTGAGTGTAGGGATATGTGTGGGTGGGGGATGTGTGGGTGGGGGTATGCATTTGGATGGGTTGGGGTGTGTGGGTATTGCTGGGTAGTGATATTTGTGGGTGTTGGTGGGAGGTGTAGATGGATGTGTGGGGGTGAAAGTAGGGGTCTGGGAATGGGTGTGGGGGATGTGTGTATGGGTGGAGGATGTGTGTATGGGTGGAGGAAATGTGTATGGGCCGGGTGCGGGGGATGTGTGTTCAATTGGGGGATATTTGTGGGTGGGTGGAGATGTGTGCATGGTGTGTGGGTGGGGGGCATGTTTGTGGTGGTATGGGTGAGGATAGTGTGTGGGTGGGGGATAGTGTGTGGTGTGGAGGATGTGTGTGATGGGTGCAGGGAATGTGTGTATGGGTGGGGGATATGTTTGGGTGAGTAGGGGGTGTGTGGTGGTTGGGGGAAGTATGTGTGGGGGGTGGGGTTGTGTGGGTAGGGGATTGTGTGGGTGGATTGGGGATGCAAGGGTGGATGGGGAGAAGTGTATGGTGTGTGGGTTTGGGATATGTGTGCAGTGTGTTGGTGGGGGATGTGTGCATTGTGTGTGGGTGGGGGGGGTATGTTTGTGTGGGTGGGGGGTATGTTTGTGGTGGTATGGGTGAGGATATGTGTGTGGGTGGGGGTTAGTGTGTGGTGTGGGGGATGTGTGTGATGGGTGTGGGGAATGTGTGTATGGGTGGGGGATATGTGTGGGTGAGTAGGGGTTGTGTGGTGGTTGGGGGAAGTATGTGTGGGTGGTAGGGGGTGTGGGGGGAGATGTGTGCATGGATGGGGAATGTGTGGGTAGGGGTGTGTGAGTGGCTTAGGGATGTGTAGGTGGGTGAGGGATGTGTATGTGTCGGGGTGGGATGCAGGAGTGGGTGGAGAATGTGTGTGGGTAGGGGTATTGTGATCGAGAGATGTTTTGTTGGGGGTGGGTGGGTGGGGGTGTGTGGGTGCATAGTGGAGGATGTGTGCGTGAGTGAGTGTGTGTTGGTGGATGGGTGGGGAATGCATGTGTGGGTGGGGAGAGGTGTGTGGTGTGTTGGTTGGTGATATTGTGTGGGTGGGGTATGTGTGTGTTGGTGGGGTATGTGGGGTGGATGGGTAAGGTTATCTGTGTGGGTGTGGATGAGAATATTGTGTGGTATGTGGGTGGGGGGATATGTGTGTGGTTTGTAGGTGGGGATGCATGGTGGGATGTGTTGGTGAGGGATATGTGTGTGGTGTGTGGGTTGGGAATATTGCGTGGTAGAGGGTGTATGTGATGTGTGTGGTGGGGGATTGGGTTAGGGCATGTATGGGTGGGTGGAGGGTGTATGTGTGGGTGGTGGGGTGTGTGTGAGTGGATTGGGGATGTATAGGTGGTTAGGAAGACGTATGTGTGTGTGGGGGTAGGGAGATGTCAGTTGGTGGGGATGTGTGAGGGGATGTGCAATGTGTGGGTTGGTGGGGGATGTGAGTGCGTGGGTGGGGAATATGTGGTCAATGGAGATGTGGCTGGGGGATGGTTGGTTGGAGGTGTGGGTGGGGAGAGGATGTGTGGGTTAGGATGTGTATGTGGGTGGGCATGGGATGTGTGGGTTGGTGGGGGATGTTTGTGGGTGGCGAGTATGTTTTGGTTGGGGGAACAGGTGAGGGCAGTGTGTGTGGGTGGGGGATGTGCAGGAGGGGGATGGGTTGGTTGGAGGGGGATGGGTTGGTTGGTGGGGTATGTATGTGTCCCTTGGTGTGTGTGTGTGTGGGTAGGTGTGTGTGTGGGTGGTGTGATGTATGGGTAGGTGGGAGATGGGCCTCATAACATGGTAATTTGCCTTGATTATGTTTACAACATTCATTTCACAATGTTTATTTTTCTTTCTATGTAAATGTATAATGCTCTTGATGAACGAAAGACGAGTTTGGACCGAATGTAAGACAGGCCTGCGTGCCCAATTTGTGACCCTTGTAAAATAAAGTTGATTTGATTTGATTTATATTTCTCTTTCTGTTATTTCTTGTTAATATAAAGTCAATTTGGCTTTTAGTATCTAGATCATCCCATTTATACCAGGTTTATATTTGTGAGTCTTTGTGTTTATAGAATGTGTTTGTTATATTGAGGTCATGTTGGCTGCATAGCTCTATCAGTCTACTTCCATTATCATTTCTTTCATTATGTTGGTCTGCAAATGCTCCAAGATGTTTTTCTATGCCCGCTCTGTTGTGTCCTAGTCTTGCATTGAAGTCTCCCATAACTATGATGTTGTCCTACTTATCTATTTTATTTAGCACGTCATGGATATCTTCGTAGAATTTCACTCATTCTTGCTCATTGTTGTTTGTATTACATGGTGCGTATATTTGTACATATGTTGTAATTGCTTGTTCTTTTATTCTCACTGTTATGATTCTTTCTTATATATATTTTATTTCTAGTATTCCTCTTGCTAGCTGTGGTTCAATGACTATTCCCACACTGTGTCTTGCCTTTTGTTGCTGTTCCACTCCAGAGTAGACACACGTGTAAATGTGGTGTATCTCCTTGCATCCTTCCCCCTTTATTCTGGTGTCCGCTATTCCCATCAGTCCAATTTTCCTCTCTTCCATTATTTCTATAAGTTCTTTTTCTTTACTATTAAAACCACAGATGTTCATTGTGCCTAGTTTTTGATTCGCTGATCTATCTCGCAGTCCATTAACATTGCCGGGTCTATATCCATTTGGGTCAGTCCGTTTATACTTCTTAGTTTTTCTACGAGCAGTATGAAGATCCCCTGCCGGCTTGCTAGGCCAGTCACAGGTTTAGGACAAAAATCTGACCATAGGGAGTCCATCCCCTCTGGCGAGCCATAGCCCCGTTAGCCCATGACCTTACAGTCATGGTTTCCTAGTCTACACCGTGTGTAGGTGGGGTTGACTTGTGTAGTCTGCAGGTCATCGGCAGGCTACTAATTTTCACTTTTCACCCCTCCTGGGAGAGGTTAGTCAATCCTAACCCTGCTGGCTGCACAGCCAGGCACAGTCCACACCTTGTTGAATATACATAACATTTAACAAATTAAATTTTAATGTAGTGTTAATCTCTCTAGATGTTAATACTGATTTCGTGATATTGAAAGGTTGGGACATGTTTATGTTTTATTTAAGTAAAGTAAAGTAGACGACCCTTTTACACACCTTAAGGCCATTGGGTATATGGTGCTAGACCCATATTTATATTGACCAATCAGCAGGGAGATGGGGTCGGTATCACACCAACTGCCTTTTCTTCCCAAGACTTTTCCTGGTACCCATTTCAGGCTGGGTTGGGCTGGGAGTCTAAATCAATTTTCAAAATGAGGCTCTATGCAAATTCTAACCTAAGACCACGAGCATCTAGCCACTGCCACAGATAAAACAAGACAAGACTTACTACATGAACCGTCAGCATTTCTGACCGCAGTCTTGCCAAATTGATCTACACACTGGCAAATTGAAGCCTTGCACTGTGTGGGCTCGAATATACCCTTTCCATCACAGTTAGGAAGATCATTAGCAGACAAGTGGTTTTCTCCCTCATTCTTATTTAAGATAGCACATTGCTCCTCCTCACATAAGCCCACAGACACTGTGGAAATAAAGATAACTCAATGGAGATCAAAAATGCACTACTGTCACTGTCATTTACAGCCAATATAAAACCTTGCGGTGTACAGCCTAAGGAATAAAGGACGCCTGGCTAGTGTAGTCATCATGAACTGTGCAGGTTAGAGTTTTTTTTCTGCCCCCGACAGAAAAAATCTCCACACCTTTTTGAAGATTCGAACCCGGGTCTCCTGAAGGAGAATCTGGCATTCTAGACACTCGGCCAGCCCAGTCGTAAATAATGAGATGCCTTAATTTCTGTCAAATCCACACATGTTCTAAAAGAAGTTTATTGTTATTTTTTAAAACAAGGACAAGCACAGTAACATTTTAATAACAGTTTTATATTAATGTTTGTCATCTGTCTAAATGTAAGACCACAAGACAGGTGGATTGATAACATCACAGATATAAAATGACAAGCCATCACACCAGCAAACATATGAAAGTGGGCGCTATTTTGAGAAAATGCATCTTTCCTGTGATAAGATGCAGACATGAGTGGAAGTCAGCACGGCTAAATGGATCAGAGCGCTTGCTTCAAAACTTCACTTATGCTAATGCCGAGGTAGTGGGTTTAACCCCTACACAGGTCACTTGGACTAAAATGTTGGTTACTCGTCCTTAACATGGGGGAATAAATTACAAGTACATAAGAAGTTGGAGTGGATTCCCCTGATGGCTAGGGACACTGATAATAGGGAAAGCTAATCTGCATGCAAAAATTAGTCCAGAAAGCACATGTATGGACCATACTTGAGTTGAAATTATTTTACAATTTGAAAAGCTACACACAAATAGTAGAGTCATAGAATATTTGGTAAAAGTATATACACATTTGAAAAGCTACCCACAAAGAGAAGATTCATAGAATATTTGGTCTTAGTATATACATTTGAAAAGCTACCCACAAAAAGAAGATTCATAGACTATTTAGTTCTAGCATAAACATATTAGGAAAAAACCCACAAAAACAAGATTTATAGAATATTTGGTGCTAGTATACATGCATTTGAAAAGTTACCCAAAAAAAGAAGATGCATTGAATATTTGCTTCTAGTATATATACATTGAAAAGTTACCCACAAAAATAAAACAGAAGATATTTGGTTCTATTATACACACTTTTGAAAAGTTACAAAAAGAAGATTAATAGAATATTTGCATCTAATATACACACATTTGAAACCTTGCCAGTGCTAAAACGTTCAAGCACTGAGTTGAGGTGACTGGTGCATTTATCCAGGAATATTTGTGAAATTAAGACAATCCCTTACATGCCAAACCAAAGCAATAGGTGTAAATGTATATCAACAAGCAATATGAAATAATAAAATCATTACAACAAACTAAATAAATACTCACAGTAGGTGCATTGGGTCTTTGTCAGTTTGTTTTGTGTTCTGGCGTCAACAAAATAAGGCTGGCATGTGCAAGGATCAAGCATGCAAACAGCACAAGGGTTACTGCTGCAGTTCTGCTTGAGGGCTGATTCACAGATGGATTCTGAGCAGGTTTTCACACTCATTCCAGGACATGGTATTGGCTCTGTTTAACATATATGAGAATTACAATGATTCACAGATAGATTATGAGCAGGTCTTTACTTTAACGCACAGACAGATTCTTAGCAGGTCTTAACACTCATCCCAGGACATGGTATTGGCTCTGCTTAACATATACGAGAATTACAGTGATTCACAGATAGATTCTGAGCTGATATTAACTTTCACACACAGATAGATTCTGAGCATGCCTTCACTTTCACACACAGATATATACTGAGCAGGTCTTCACTTTACACAGATATATTCTGAGCAAGTCTTTACTTTAACGCACAGATATATACTGAGCAGGTCTTCACTCTCACACAGATATATACTGAGCAGGTCTTCACTTTCACACACTGATAGATTCTGAGCAGGTCTTCACTTTCACACTCATCCTAGGTCATGGTATTGGCTCTGTTTAACATATACAAGAATTACAGTGATTCACAGATAGGTTCTGAGCAGGTCTTCACACTCATCCTAGGTCATGGTATTGGCTCTGTTTAACAGATTCAAGAATTACAGTGATTCACAGACAGATTCTGAGCAGGTCTTCACACTCATCCTAGGTCATGGTATTGGCTCTGTTTAACAGATTCAAGAATTACAGTCATTCACAGATAGGTTCTGAGCAGGTCTTCACACTCATCCTAGGTCATGGTATTGGCTATGTTTAACAGATTCAAGAATTACAGTGATTCACAGACAGATTCTGAGCAGGTCTTCACACTCATCCTAGGTCATGGTATTGGCTCTGTTTAACAGATTCAAGAATTACAGTGATTCACAGACAGATTCTGAGCAGGTCTTCACACTCATCCTAGGTCATGGTATTGGCTCTGTTTAACAGATTCAAGAATTACAGTGATTCACAGACAGATTCTGAGCAGGTCTTCACACTCATCCTATGTCATGGTATTGGCTCTATTTAACAGATTCAAGAATTACAGTGATTCACAGACAAATTCTGAGCAGGTCTTCACACTTATCCTAGGTCATGGTATTGGCTCTGTTTAACAGATTCAAGAATTACAGTCATTCACAGATAGGTTCTGAGCAGGTCTTCACACTCATCCTAGGTCATGGTATTGGCTATGTTTAACAGATTCAAGAATTACAGTGATTCACAGACAGATTCTGAGCAGGTCTTCACACTCATCCTAGGTCATGGTATTGGCTCTGTTTAACAGATTCAAGAATTACAGTGATTCACAGACAGATTCTGAGCAGGTCTTCACACTCATCCTAGGTCATGGTATTGGCTCTGTTTAACAGATTCAAGAATTACAGTGATTCACAGACAGATTCTGAGCAGGTCTTCACACTCATCCTACGTCATGGTATTGGCTCTGTTTAACAGATTCAAGAATTACAGTGATTCACAGACAGATTCAAAGCAGGTTTTCACACTCATCCCAGGACATGGTATTGGCTCTGTTTAACATATATGAGAATTACAGTGATTTTAATCGGTCAACAGAAATTATTTTTTGAAGTTAATTGCATATCCTTTATGGGACATAGCAGTCAACTCTAGTATATTTTGAGTGTTTGTGATTCCTGGGCAAGTTTACATTCAGTAGTTTGCTGTTGCTTTCTGAACGACTGGCATTCATACCATTGTATGGAAACCAACTCAAGACGGTCTGCTTCCAAATCGCCCGTAGCTGTGTTTCGAATGTGGGATTATGAATTGTATTCGTAACCCCTTCAACATAGAGCCGGCAGGTCAACAGAAGCATGACAATAAAAATGATAAGTTGTTGGTAAGTTTCAGCATTAAAACATAAGAGCTGCTTACTAAATAACTTTGAAAGGCAACATTATATGGATTAATGATATTTTGCTAGTAAACATCCTACATATGACATGATATTTGTTTTTCTTGTTCTGC
The DNA here is from genome assembly GCA_014155875.1 of Cepaea nemoralis. Lineage (NCBI taxonomy): Eukaryota > Metazoa > Mollusca > Gastropoda > Stylommatophora > Helicidae > Cepaea > Cepaea nemoralis. The sequence continues at coordinate 356,973 of JACEFZ010028312.1, forward strand.
TTTTTATCTCCCTGTAGAGCATGGGCCCTCAACCAACTCACACCAAGCTCTTTATAGACTTGCTGTTGATTGGTTGGGTTTTCCAGCTCAGTTTTCTGTGGGATGGGGTAGCCAGTGTCATGCATGGTAGATTACAGAGTTACTATTCTTTGCTTCTCTTATGAGCCTCGGTAACATATGGGCAATGACGCAATATAGGAAACAGAAAAATACATGATTTAAAACAAATAAAATATTTATTCAGTTGTACTCGTGAATTGTCTAGCCATATGAAATTATTTAATAAATAAGTTTAAAACAAATTATAGAAACTATATGCAAAATTATGGAGATGTATTAAACTTTCAATATATTCACTATCTTATTACAAACAAGAGTGTTGAAGGGCAATATACAACTGGTACTTGTGTATGGATGTGAAGCGTGGACAAACTAAAAACCATCTAATGGCTGTGGAAATGTGGTTTCTGAGGAAAATGTAAAGAATACCATGAACAGACAGAAAAACCAATGACCAAGTCCTACAAGAAACAAATGAAAACCGTAACCTGATTAAAGAGATTAGATGTAGGTAGTCACAGTTTTTTTAACACGTTACGAAATAAATAAATTGGAGAACTTGGTGACAACAGGCAAGATTGAGGGAAAACAAACAAGGGGAATGCAGAGAAGTAAATATCTGGATAGCCTGGCTATGTGATATGGTCGAGAGAAGAACACTGAGCTGATCCATGACTCTGGTGATCATATGAGATGGCGAAACATGACCGCCTACACTTATCAGCAGGGCACATGGTCATGATGATTAAAAATATGCACACAGTTAATGGCTGTGGAAATGTGGTTTCTGAGGAATATGCAAAGAATGCCATGGACAGACAGAAAAACCAATGACCAAGTCCTACAAGAAGCAAATAAAAACCATAAACTGATTCAAGAAATTAGGCATAGATAGTCGCAGTTTTTTGGGCACGTTATGATGAGAAGAAATAAATTGGAGAACTTGGTGACAACGGGCAAGATTGAGGGAAAAAGAACAAGGGGAATGCAGAGAAAAAAATACCTGAATGTCTTGGCTATGTGGTATGGTTGAGATAAGAACACAGAGCTGATCCACGACTCTGGTGATCATGTGAGATGGCAAAACATGACTGCCCACGCTTATCAGCATGGGACATGATGATGATGATTACAAACATGCACACAGTTGGCATACCTGTGCACTCTTCTGATGTTTCAAAACTGAAAACTTCACAACGATCATCTGGAAAACAAAATATTTAAAAGAATGTCAATGAAACTACAGGAAACATAAATTATATGAAACTTAACACTAAAGTTAAAAAACAATAAAGTATATAATAGCACCTGTCTGTAAAAACTGTCATTTACTGCCAATATATGCGGTGTATGGCAGAGGGGTCTTGAGCCTGAGAAATTAAGACTGCCTGGCTATTGCAGTCACCGTGAACTGTGCAGGTTAAGAGTTTTCTTTTTTGCTCCCCGACAGAAAAAAAAAAAACGCCTTACCGAGGAATCGAACCCAGGTCTCCCTTAAGGAGAATCCGGCATTCTAGCCATTCGGCCAGCCGCTCCTCTATATAATAACACCAAAAGCACAAATATAACCATATCAGTTAATCTGATATTAAACTACAATGCTTGAAGCTTCAAAAATAAAAATGATGTATCTTTTCTGTCTTGCCTCCCTCATGATCACAAACTGGAATATCCAAAAATGCCGCTTTTCCGTAGTATGCATGCAGAATTAATAGGAAAATACCATAAAATATCAACAACAACAAAAGAAACAATGGTTATATCAAAGAAAAAAGATAACACCAAAATGAGACATAACAACTAAAGGGAAAATGCTCAACCAGGATAATAAATTCAAATTCATAAGGACATTATAACATCAACATGAAGATACCTGACAGTGATTAAAAGCAGAATAGGCCAAGCAAAAGTTACATTTCAGAAAATTAATAGTATGTTATGCAATAAATCATTATCAATGAATGTCAGAAGAAGAGTACTGAAATGTTAAATAGAACCTGTTTTGCTCTACAGCAGTGAATTATTTAACATGAACAAACAAACTGCGAAGAGCTTTGAGGCAATGGTGGTGTAGTTTTCCTGACCTTGAACTGCCAGAGTAACTAACAAGTGTCTGGAAAAAGTTAATCTTCTGCGTTCATCTGGAGATTTTTTTCGGATGTGATTGCATTGTGCCTGTTTACAGCAGAGCTGCGTTCTTGCGCCGTTAGGCCGACACATCCGACTTCTGCGGGCATTTGTTGACTGGGTTAACCTTCCCGGGGGAAAAGGTTAATGAAAGTAGAACATTATATAAAAAATATATATATAAGAAGACAATTTTCTTTCAAATAAAAGAAGGAAATTAGTTCTTTGATCACGTATTGAGAAGTCAGACATTGGAAAATGTGAACAGCGATAGAAGGGGCAGAATGAGAGATATGATACTGGACAGACTGAGATGATGGCATGGAGGGACAGACTGAGATGATGCCATGGAGGGACAGACTGAGATGGTGGCAATGTAACATCATGCATCGAATCATCCAGAGACCATAAATAAAGTGGTTTGGACATCATATGAGAATGAAACATCGTCAACTACTGATAAGACCACACAATACAAAAAGAACGGTTACAATGCCAGAAGAAAACCAAGAATACATCAAGGATTGATTAAACAAACCCTGATATGATGCAACCAAATCAAAACGTCTGGCTTTGGAACATAAATTTACACTTCCAAAATGCCTGTTAGTTGCATATCCTTTACAGGACGTCGCAGTCACACACCTGCATTTTTTGCTGTTGTGATCTCTTGGCAAGTTTACTTTCAGTAGTTTGCCATTGTTTTCTGAATGACCGGCACCAGTACCATCTCATAAAAAACCAACAGAAGGTGATCTGCTACCAAATTGCCTGCAGCTGTGTTGGGTATGTGGGATTATGAACTGTGTCCGTAACCTCTTCGCCACGGAGCAAAATAAATGCCTGTATTTAACAGCAAATGTTGAAAAGAAAGACAGACATCATCCACCTGGAGATAGATAATAGACAATAAACTGAGCTTTGGTCAACTAAAGAGCCAGGATGATGTTTTATACAACTGCACATATACAAGGAGCAGAGGTAGCGTAGTGGCTAGATGCTAGCCTGCCAAACCGGTGGTCATAGATTTGAAACCACATCAGGGCAGATTTTTTTAATTGGGTTATGCTCCTAGGCTGAAACAGCTTAAACTGGGTATAAGGAAATGTCCTGGTAGTAAAGATCTAGTACCATATGGTCACTGTACCTTAAGTTACGTACATGGGTAATTGTTTTTCACGTATGGAGGAGTGTTTAATTGTATATATAAACGGAGAACATGTCCAGGAATCATATCTATACATGCATTCACAAGAATTACAGCAATACCTGTACACTTCACTTCCTGGTCTTGTGCATCAATGAACTTTGTAGTGCAGTTGCTGGAACACAGGTCAACCACGCAAATGGCTTCCGGGTTGCTTGGACACACTTTGTTTGTGCAGGCACTCAAGCAGGCCATGTTCAGCATTTGACCACTAGGGCATGCTATACAGAATATACAAAATAGTGATATGCTTACATTTAAGAAACATCCAAATTCATTAGTGATCAGATTGAGTGAAACTGAATCTATTCAATATGTTAACATCTGTTACATGAAATTTAATCTGAGATTGAAGGCGCAGCTAATGAGATAAAAACAGTCCATGATCATTTAGTGATCAGATGGAGTGAAACTGAATCTATTCAATATGTGAACATATTTTACATGAAATTTAATCTGAGACTGAGGACACAGATAAAGAGATAACAAATAGTCCAAAATCATTTAGTGATCAGATTGAGTGAAACTGAATCTATTCAATATGTTAACATTTTTAACAAGAAATTTAGTCTGAGATTGAAGACACTGCTAAAGAGATAAAACAGTCAGTGACTCAAAGCTTCATCACTTGGGTAGGGTTGGTGATATGAAGATAACATTCAACCCTACTCCACCTCCCTGTGATGGTCCTGAAAACAATATCTTTTCAAATCTCTAGTGTCCTTAATATCTTGTGTCCGTTGTCATGCTGATCAATACTGGCCTTGTCATACAGAAGCAATATCTTCCATTACTGTTCTTTGTAAACATGTTACATTAATGTGGCCAAAGTAATTTAGTTTAAAGACGTGATACTATTCACGAACCAGTTCTCTTCAATGTTCAGATTTTGTTAAATGTCCACGTATTTGCTTTCCTTCTTTATCCACTGTATTCCTAAGAATTCAGATGATCTAATCAGGTAAAATTGAAATCCACTGGTGTCAAAGACAATAATAAGATTTTGGTTTAATAATTTACAACAATGTTTTCCCTTTGTGAATTTAAATAATGAAGACCAAACACTATATTACACAATTTATTGCCTGTTTATGTATTTTGTTTATCTCATCAAATACCAATTTTGATGTAAATACTAAATGCCAGTCCATTTATGTAGACTGAACAGAACATCAGTTAGAAAATAGAAACCATAGAGCACATCCCTAAATGGATTAGGAAGCTAACCGAGAAAATTATGACATGCTGGCTAACCCTGGTAACTGCTGGATGGAGCCACTATCTTCAACAACATGCCAATATTATAGAATTTTGACATGTTGCAGACAATGAAAAGTTACTAAAATATGCCACCGTGTCTGATATATACTTGGATAAACCAAAATTATGTAAAGAGAAAGATATGATAGTCTCTATAAAACTACCATGGTGATATTTAAATATGCGTTTTGTTTATTTTGGTATAAAGGATTCATTACACTACTTCATTGTAACTTTTTCCTGTAGCTTACACCTGACAAAATACAGCAAAATATGCCAGGCAATAAATTGTGTGATATATTGTTTGTGTCTTCATTATTCAAATTAACAAATCATTAATAATTGTGAGCCAACAGACAACACATTTGTTTCAAAGGTCATTGGGAAACTCACTTCCATCAGCTGTCGATATCTGCTGACTTGTTCCTACAGAAACAGAAAAGAAAATACATGATATACAGAGGGTGGCAACATGATGCTTAATGAACATATTAAAAGAACAATATTTGACAAATATATTATTATATGTTTATGAGTACAGTTAAATAATTACAATAATACTATAGAATATCAATAATGTCCAGTTTAGTAACACTCATATAGCAAATCCTTTGTAGATAGTCTCTCTCTACCCTGACTATTGAAAAGATTCTTGAAACTTTTCCATTTCCTTTGTATGCATGCCCAAGATGTCTTCAATGTCCTCTGTCCATCTTCATGCTGGTCAATTCCTGCCTTTTCTTCCAAGAACCATACCTTCCATTACTGTTTTTTTTCCAAACCATTGTTGCATTCAATATGGCGAAAATATTTCAGATTCCCATTATGTTGTTTGATTTTATATGTGACAGTTTTCTTCGAACATAATGTCAGTACTGTTCTTCTTCTTGGTCCAGAATATTCTAAGAATTTTTCTGTAAAATTTAAGTTTAAATGGCTAAATTTTCTTCACTGGTGATAAAAAATGGTCCTTAACTCACATCCATATGTTACCACAGGAAGGATCCATGCCCTCAGAAATGTTACTTTAATTTGTTTACTGATATCGAGCAAACAAGGCTGTTATTTTTGTCTAACCTCTGCATTGTCATGGCCATCTGACTGCATAGCTGTTGTTTATGGGGCCATAATAAGATGTTGAAATATGTTCTGATATATATATATATATATATATATATATATATATATATATATGTGTGTGTGTGTAAGTAAGTATAATAAATAAGTAAGTAAGTAAATAAGTAAGTATATATATATATATATATATATATATATATATATATATATATATATATATATATATATATATATATATATATATGTGTGTGTGTGTTCTAAGATGTTCTGGCCACTATTCCTTGACCTGTCCAACAAGGGAAAACCTACCTGTAGCTGTGCTACCATCAGCATATCTCTTGGGGGTGATGCCAACAAGCCCCTCTGCCACATTAAGGCAGTTATGCAAGAAAAGTCAAACTAAAATACTAAATGCAACTGTCAAATAACACTCTGGTAAACTTACCATTTTCAGAGCACACCAACAAGGCAGACTGTTCAATTGTTAGACCATTTACATAATGACCTGTACTATCAACACACCAGCAATAACTTCCTTGGCACTGTTTGTAGTTGTATTCTCCTGTTTCCTGGCAACTAGGTACATAGACGTCCTTCAACAGATATGGATCTGGTTCTCTGTCTGTGAATGAATGAATGCAGTATTAGTAGTATTTTAAAAACAAACAACAAACAAAGCCCTATCACTATTAATGAGCATAAATTGTTTTATCAATTATCATCTAGCGAGTCACTTACAGAGTGTGGCTCACATCACCAGTGTTTGATAGAAGAGAAAATTGACTGACTGGCACCTGGCCGTCTTATGGACTATAGTTTGTAAAATGGAGTCACATCTCTCCATAGCACAAAGTCTGGACTGAATTTAGAGATCTTGTGTAGCCCATGCAGCATGATCCCACTCTCAGCCTGCCTGGTTTACTCCAGAGGAAAGGTAACACCAATATATCTGGAACAAGACAAGCTGCAGAATTTGCTGGATCAGCAAAGCATTGCTCTAACAGTCTGCCTAGCAGAGCTTCAATCCTAGACCTGTTGCCGACCAAGGATTAAGGGCCTGGTCTGCCCTGCCTTGACATTTAGCTTTTAGGTTGCATTTCCTCGCACTAGGGTAAGGCTTGTACCCTCCCAGTTGCACTCCGTTTGCACACAGTATGATGTTGGGTTTGGTGAGTGCCGCCCAACATTTAGCGCTAACAGAAAGCAAATAGTACTGTCTATTGTTATATGGTAAGTCAGTCATTTCTGACTAAGACCTTATTTTAAAAGAGAAAATTAAAATACTATATATTGTGATGATGATGATGATGATGATGATGATGATGATGATGATGATGATGATGATGATATAAACTAAACAAGCACAACAGGAGGCTTCTGATCTTCAGATGAGGTCTCCCTTCCATGAATGTTTACCATTCAGGCCATGACTCTCAGATTCTTTTTCCTGTTGTACATCATAACCCTATAGACCTGACATTCTGTTCACTTATTCCATAAATTCACCACTTCATGCATCATAGTTTCGTACATCAGATGAAAGTTGTTCTGCATTTCACCAGCTACAGCATACATTTACAAACACTTAGGCTTCTGAACTATTTCATTAATGCATTACTGGATTCATTTGCTGGTGACTTTCTATAAGTTTCACCCATTTTCTGTTCAAAACATAAACAAAGTACGGCTCCACTTTGGTGCATGTCACTAGTTCAGTGGCCATCTTATACTCCTATTATAATATCATGTGGTTCACCTGCACTGTGATGCCACCTTACACGAAACACCTTGATGTCTTTGATACTATGACAATGGTGCAGTACTTTCAACTCATATCACAAACTGAAGGACTTCACTTGAAGCCTACTGGTAAATTAGTACCTAGTTAGGAAGTTCTCTGTGGAATAGTGACTAGTACACTGGCTTACAAACACTGTCTCAGTAGCAGGATTTGTTTATTACAAGTACAGCTCTGTGTCTGCCTGCTGCCCTAGTGGTCATGTGTTTGAATCTCAAATAAGGTAACATTTTAAAATTGACCTAGGCACCTGGGTAGACCCAGTTTAAAATGGGTACTAGGAGATGTCTGAGGAGTAAAGATGGCCAGCGGAATACTGACCACATCACCCACGGAGTGCTGACTGATCTATAAAATAATGGATATACGCCCAGAGTGCCTTCCTTCAGTTGTGTAAATGGGTCTTTTAATTATACTATAAATCTGTCTGCGTATTACAAGGGCCAAAAATGGAGACAAGGAATAATAACACTCCTACCTTCCATGCATGTCATAGGAGGGGACTAAAGATGGTTGGGCTACTCCATCCAATAGAAAACTTTAGCTGCAATATCCAATCCAATCATGAACAAGTCTACAATGGGCTTGGTGTGAGCTGGTTTAGGGCCTATGCTCCATTAGAAAATGAAATGCAACAGAAGAAGAAAACTATAAACCATTTGAATTTACTTGCTGGATATAAAGTTTGTTAGAAGACAGAAGACATGCAGACTATATGAAGTATAGTATATTTCAAACCAGTATTTCAAAACATTACCTTATACCTCATGTTCTTACAACTGGGTGTATTCACCTTAATCTTAGTTAATTGTTTTCAAACAATTCACACATCAAGCTTTGATAGGTGATAGGGCCTTCTACGCCTGCTTAGTTTTGAGCTAGAATATCAAGAGATAAACAAACTCACCAATACAGATTGATGTCACATTGCAAGAAGTGTTGAAAGCATAACAGTCTTCATTATATTTGAGCTTGCAGATCGTATTATTGAAACTGCAAGACGAGTTCTGAAAAACAGTTTGAAATCTTGAATTAATTATTTTAGAGGGCTTCCCATTTTGACATCTTCATTCATCAGAGATAGAAAAGAATTCATTATTAACAACAGTTTGGTGATGTTTGATGACATATGTGAAGGAGAATAATGGAGTATTCAATCTTTATGCTATGTGTTTGTTTCATTGTGATTGAATAGGCCAGAGTTTTTTTTATACAAATCAGAAAAATATTAATCATGTAAGAAACAAGTATGATTTAAATATCAAGTATGTGATTTTTTATGTAGACTTTAAACATATATAACATTCTTATGATATATTGTTATAGAATTGGCAATTTGGTTCTATTCTAAAACATCAGGGTATCAGAACAAATTTTACCAACAAATTGGAACACTTGCTGTGTGAAGATTACTAGAATTATTATTTATTTACTCATAATTTTTCATGGACATGAGTTTACTCAAGAATTTATTTACATTAATGAAACAATAATTACTTGTCATCACTTATAGAGAAACATTTGCTCATACAACAAAAGAGTATCATATTATTCTAATCAAATTGTTTCTGGAAAAATAAGGATGGAAACTCTTTGGTGGCTTTTAAAGAGGGAGTGTAATGTGTGGGATTTCCAGAGTGCAGTGATGTTGATTCTTAAATTCAGTGATTATTTCTATAATTTTACTTTTAAACATTGCTGTTAATGGTGATCATTATTATCCCCATGAACCCCAGTGGCAGTACTGAAGTGTGCCTTTCCTTTTGCCCAACAATTTTTGATAACTGCTTTGATCATAACCTCTCAATCTCCTGATTATCTTTCCCTTCCCCATTTATCACTTCGTATACTGATATGCATGTACAGATTAAGGGATAAGGAAGCAAATACAAACTACAATATAATATAATACAAAATAATCAAACGGAAGCACAGTAAATGGTGGTCATTTCAAACCTGAATTCAAGAAGTGCTTCAAAGTAAAGAAAATTGCCAACATTATTCTATCAATTTCCAAGTGGACTACTGCATAGCTGGTAGGAACTCAGCTTCTTTATGGCCAGAGTTTAGAAACATGCTTGAGAGTTAGTGCTAATACTAACTACAGATTACAGCAGTCCATGAATGCTTACCTGACATGGATTTGAACTTGGTGAACCTGAAATAGTTGAAAGATACATTTACAAATAAAAAACAAATGCAAGAGATGTTTTATTTAAAGTTACTTTAATGTGTTTATTAACAGAATGCACAAATGATTATTTTGTCTGGTATAATCTTATTTAAAATAATATTTAGAAGTTATTCATAATTACATGAACCAGCCAAACTCAAGTCTTTGCCAGAAAAAAAGAAGGTAAAAACTGTCAGGCATGAATGGTGAAGCACTAACTTATTACAGATGCAAGTTTCATTTAATCATCACATCATGTGATGACCCAGACATTGCTACTGATCATGTTTCTCAACAATTCTTTTTTTTTCTATTTAATGGCTGATTATCTTCTCTGCCTTTCTGTCAACCCACCCAGCATTTTCTCTTTTTGTTGTTTTCTGTCTCTAACATCCTCAACCTCAGTTTTGTTTAAGTAAACTCAACACAAGCATGCAAATAATCAGAGTAGTGGGTTGACTAGAAACTCATGAAGCAATCTAAATAAACCCCAGTGAATTCAGAGGTGAGGAAAGGCTGCTGACGCTGAATGGGACACACTGAGAAAACCTGTTAATAGCATATCAAGAAAGTCCTTCCTTTGGAAGCAACAAGGCAAAGGAAATAGAGAGAGACATAAAATACAGAGAAGAGAATTATGAACAGAGATGAATAATATGGAGATTACATGGAGGAAGCTAGAGGAGAGAACAACGAATATGAGGACATGAAGTGAGTTGGTTGAGGACCTCTGCTCCATTGATGGATAAAAGACAGAAGAAGATAAGCAAAAGACAGAAGAAGATAAGCAAAAGACAGAAGAAGGTAAGCAAAAGAAATAAGAAGATAAGCAAAAGACAGAAGAAGATAAGCAAAAGAAATAAGAAGATAAGCAAAAGGCAGAAGAAGAAAGCTTACTGGAAATTGCTAGATGAAGAAATAGTGCTTGCTTTTTCTTACTGTTTTCCGTTTCTTCTCATCTTTTTTTCTCTTTGTACATTTTGTACCATACAAGTCTCAACATATTGGTTTTCACAAACATCACCAACCTCTCTGTTTTCTTCCATCTTTCAATCCCAAACAGATCCACTGTTTTCTTCATTCAATGCTCTGTTCTAATTGTTGAATTAATTTCTTCAGTTTCTGATAGTTATTATTTTAACTCCATTTGACTCAAAATATTATTTAAAAATAATAATTTTCGAAGAGAAAGAATTATATATCATTGGTAAAATAGTTATATTAGTTGTCTAAACATCAGTGAAAACAAACATTTATGTCAATTCTTTATGAACATTTTTGTATGTTGTAGATTTGTTTCTTTTAAAAAAAAAAACATCTTTTAACATCCCTTGAGGCACATTGTAAGAAGACACAGATTATGGTCGCTAGTGGGAAGAAGGAAATACCACAATGTAATATACAAGTAAATGGGCATATTCTTAAACAGGTGAATTGGTACAGTTATCTTGGAACAGTCATAACATCTGATGGGAGATGCCTTAAAGAAATTAAAACAAGAATTGCCATTATGAAGGTAGCCTTTTGCAAGATGCAAACATACTGACCAATAAAAAGATATCAATATACTGACCAATCAAAAGATATCAATTGAAACAAGAAAAAGAGTGTTGAAGTGCTACTTAGAACCTGTACTTTTGTATGGATGTGAAGCATGGACAATGAGCAGACAAGCTGAAAAACATCTGATGGCTGTGGAAATGTGGTTTCTGAGGAAAAGAATACCATGACCAGACAGAAAAACAAATGAACATGTCCTTCAAGAAATAAATGACAGTCAAATTTTTTTTAAGTATATTATGAGAATAAATGAATTGGAGAACTCAGTGACAACTGGCAAGATCAAAGGGAAGAAACCATGGGGAAGACCGAGAAGTAAATACCTGGATGACTTGGCCACGTGACATGGTCCAGACAGAAACACGGAGCCGATCCATGACTCTGGTGATTGAGTGAGATGGCAAAACATGATCGCCCACGCTTATCAGCATTTCACATGACGGATTGATGAAGGCACATTGGCCATATAGTTTTAAAGACTTAAAGTTTTTAAAAAACAGGATTGACTACATTGCACCAAATTGTATCCCATATGAATCTGCACAAATTCCGTAGCTCCAGTGACGACACCCCAGGAGTCTCTGAAAACAAAACTATTGAACAGAGTGATGGATGTGCAAACTGATCCCATGACCTTTAGAGCATAAGGCAGGCAGCTTAACCACTTTAGCCATGGTGAATATCCTGGGCATATGGTGCTAGTCCCATAATTTGTTAGACCAAGTGGCCCAAGTTGGATGGTCTGGTCATTATCGTGTGAGATACCTTTACTTCCCATTTTTCTGGTACCCATTTTTGGCTAGGCTGGCCTGAGAGCCCAAGTCAGTTTTGTTCTAAAATTCACCTCGACTGAGATTTGATCACATGGCCTCCAGGCTGGTAGGCAAGCATGTTACCCACTGCACCACACGTTGGGTTTATTGAATAGATTAATTTTTTTTTCAATCTTGCATATTCCTTGCAGGACGTTGCTGTCAACATCAGCATTTTTCAGCTGCTGTTGATGTACTAGGAAAATTTTATGTTCAGTAGTTTGCCATTGCTTTCTAAACGACCAGCTCCCATACCAACACGTTATAACACAACACGACACAGTCTGCTGCACAAATCGGTCGCGGCTGCATTTCGAACGCCTGGTAAGCGGCTCACAAACCGCGTTCGCAAGCCTTTGGCCATTAATTTGGCAATAGATTAATTCAAAATAAAAGTGTTCTATCTCTGTTTGTTGCTCCATTCTTCTCCAGGGTGCAAGAGAAAGAAATTAAACTATTGCGCCCACAAGATGTAAGAAATGTGAATGGTCAATAACTAAAGCCTAGTACTGTCAGTAAAAAAAGATATGCTGGCGACAAAGGGATGAATGCAGTCAGATAAGGAAAAGGAAAAACATTTCATGTATTTTTCATGCACTCAGGTCAACAAGATTTTTTTGTGTGGCTTTCACTCACCTTGAATTCAAACGTAGTCCATACATGCTACTTTTAGTAGCACTGAACTGAGATTTGCATGTGGATTAGCTGTCCCTATTACCAATGTCCCTCGCCATCGAGCAAACCAAACCCACTCTGACTTCTGAGGTACTTGTAATGTGTACCCCCAAGTCAAGGACACTAAGTCAACATTTTAGTCCAGCTGACCAATGTAGGGGTTCAACTGTCTAACTCGGCTTCAGCACACTGGATGTTTAAGAATGAGCGGTCTTACCCATTCGGCCATGCTGATCTCCAACAGGATATAATTGTCCTATCACTTCACATGGCCACAGCAGATTCTTACTACAGGACTCGTTTTTTTTTCCTTTTTTTTAAAAATATGTATAAGACCTGATCCTCCAAGGTTTAAAAATGTGGGCTTATGTTACACAGTGAAATAATAGTCAGCCCACAGTAGCATGCTTATGGATTCACAGAGTTGATATACAATTATATAATGTTTAGACCAAATTAGGAGCAAACAGCTTCTCCATTCCCTACATAAACTTATATAGTGTAAACAGATAGTGAACAGAATGAACACTTACAGTAGGCATAGCATTCTTCAGGCGAGTTAAAACGGTTGTCATTGCCCGAACACATGCCCCACACGAATCTATCACAGGTGCCAGAAGCAGAATCAAAGTACCACTGAGGCATAAATCCTTTGCAACGACCAGTCGAAGGAGGCAACTGACACCTTTCAGGGTAGTCTAAAATACAGTGAAACATAAGCAATCAAATGAGTGCACAAAATAACATGAGGCAATATAAAATCCTATAGAATGAATCACTCTTGTAAAGTATAATCCTCATCATAATGTGTCCTGCCAACTGTCCTTGGCGTTCATGTCTTTCCACAGATCTCGATCCTTCAAGATAAATGATGCTGGGTGGACTGAGGTGGTGGCATGGAGGAATATCAGCAGAGTTGATCCAGAACAGTCTGCCTCTGCCTCTTTTTCCCACTGAATTTTCCAGTTGTCACGATGTCCTCAAAAACCTCTGTTCTGACTAAATGACCAAAGAAGTATGATTTTCTCCTTTATATAATTGTATGTAATGTTCTAGTTTCATTAGCCTCTTTCAGGCAATCATTATTAGTTACTTTGGCAACCAAAGGTATTCACAACATTTTTTTGCAGGAACAACATTTCCTAGCTTCTAAGAACTTCCTAATTTGTTCATTCACACTACATGATTTACTGCCATACAGCAATATAAAACCCTATATTCTATATAACATTTCAGCACTGTCTTTCTTACATTCAATGAAAGCATAAGTACTTGTTTTCAAACTTTTGGTGAAAAGCTAGAAATAAAACAGATAAGCAGACAGAATATATGAGAGCTATGATGACTAATCAAGCATGCTGATGATTGATGCTTGATGACTAATATTTGATCATTAGTGTTAAGTGATGTTAGTACTTTATAACTTGTCCTTAATGGTTGGTATTTGACCATTAGTATTGAGTGACACTTGGTACTTTGTAACTTATGCTTGAAAGCTTGATGATTTATTGTTAATAATGGAAGACTATAATGATGATGATATGTTTATCTTTAGTTTTCATTGGCAATTAATTTTGTAACCAATGACATTAAAACATGTGAAACTGTAGATTAATTTTACTTTCCTTCTCCAGATTTTATTTTATCAGGAGAACTAATTTGAAAGGATCCTACTTTATATTAATCAGTCAATCAATTAATCAAGTGTCATCACCAGATTGAAGGTTAACCCACTTAATCCATAACCCACTGTCCTGCATCGTCATGGTGAATTCATAGAAGCTTCTTATAGTCCATTTCTTGATGTTGTCCACTCACCTGTAATATATTCTTCTTGCATGCTTCTCCTGCACCTTACTTCCCAGCATATCCTTTAACAAGGTAATAGTGCCTTAACTGTCTGACATTGATCTCATTCAGTAATATTTTCTCAAATACCCATTTATTGTAACACTTCTTTCTTTGTTTTCTTCTCTTGACATGAAATTCTTCTTTTTCATCTATAACCACATTTTGAAAGCTTAAATTTTTCCCTCATATTATTTTATATAAGAATTTTTATTTACTAAAATGTTAACATTTTTGCACATAAAGACAAAAGGAGCAGGCAATGTTCAACAAAATGTTGAACATTGCTGGAAGTTTTACAACTGTATCTTTAACAATATGAAATATTAAATCAAGAATCAATATCACTGCAATTGGAACATTCCCATGTGTGCCCGTCCCCTTCTTCCGAAGCCAGCAAAGCATTCTGATACCAGTGGCAGCCTGACTGAACAGCCGCCTGCAGTATCCCCCAGACCCTCTACACTCCTTTCACCCTCCAAAACTGAATCAGCCTCTCCAGGTGTGGGTCCTCTGTTTTGCTACTGGATCCCAGGCAGCCTTCATTACCTCAGCCTTGACATAATCTAGCTCACTACACAAGGAAGCTGCAGTAGCCTGTCAATAAGCCTGTTTATTTCCTCGCACATTCACATGTCCTGGGAATATGCCTGACACAACCACATGTCCCTTATATGCCCTTGACCTGTCTCTTTCAAGTGATGCAAGCTGACCCACAAGGAAAATACCTATTTCACTTCTACATGGCATGCTTTGCAAGTATTTCACAAATACAAACTTTGTTCTGTGCTACGTACTGGTTATCCTTTCCTCTGAAGATATCAAGGCAAGGCCAAGAAAGGGATCACGCTGCATGGGCAACACATGTTCTCTGATTTAATGCCCAGGCATTGTGCTTTGGAACTCTAGCTCTGTTCCAATTCACATACTTTCGTCTGTAAAGATGGTAAGGTTCCACTCACTCTCCAGCCTTCATTACAGCCTCCATCTCAATTCTTATGCTAAAATTGGGATATCATATACCAGACATGCCTTTTTAGCTTTAACAATGATAATATCCTGCCTAGCACTCAAAAGTAACATCCTTACAGATGTTTCAATAAATAAACACTTCATACAATGTGTGTGACAGTTTGAGAAACATTTCCCCAGTTATACCCAACAAAATGAGCATAAAAAGTTAGTCTCGTCATTGTTCTCCCTTTCTCCTCCCCTTCTTCTTCCTCCTTTCATCTCACAATGGAGCATATTCCCTCAAACCCTTTGTAGACTTGTTCAAGATTGGCTAGTTTGTTTTAGCTAAATTTTCAATGGGAAGGGGTAGCCAATCTTACGCCATCTCTCCTTAGCTACTACACGCCATCTCTCCTTAGCTACTTCACGTCATCTCTCCTTAGCCACTGTGCCATATGAATTGCATCACAGGTTACACTGTTACTATTTTTTGCTTAACTATAGGTCCCCAGTAACACACAGACTAAATAGTAGCCTCAAAGAAACTAATAGCTGTACAGATTAGATTAGATTAGATTAGATTAGTTGTGTACTAATACATATACTAATGTACTAATACATACACTAATACATAATAGCTGTACAAGTAGCAGATACTCCTGAAGCTACAAAGAGACACATAACACCATGTGATTCATTGTTGCTAATGTACCTTTGCTGAGAGACCTTGATTTTGAAAGCCCCTGAGAACTTTTAGAAGAATTAGCCACATCATCGATGTCTACACCATAGGACAAAGCCACATTTATTTGACGCTCTTGAATAACAGTTTTGGCCTGTTTCTGTTCTAGTTGACAAGTTTTTAGACCTGTAATTAAATTAAAATAAAATTACACTGCTCATGAATAGAATGGAAAATATATTTCAGTAAACCATCATTATGTAGAGGGTCCTATCACTCTCATTACAACCCATAGAAATACTCTTGATTCTTCACCAGCTCCTCCATCTCATCCATTCTCATGCTCAGGGTGTCATTAAAGTTCTATGTCCATCGCCATGTTAGTCTATGCATGGCTCTTCCAGGTACCGTGCCTTCAATTACTGCTCTTTCAAAGTCACTGATGTTTGATATGGCAAAGTATTTTGGCAAAATATTTAAGTTTCTTAGGCATGGTGCTGTTTATGAGCTAAGTTTCTTCAATGTTCCCATTTTGTCTATTATTTTTTCTGTTTCATATCATGTGGTATTCTATGATTTTTCTTTTTAACATTTATGTTCAATGAATATATTTATATTCTATGAATTTTTTCTTAAGTTTTTATAACATTACAAAATGGTTCAAGATCCACATTTATATATTGTCACAGGAAAGATGCATGTCCTCAAAATGTTTATTTATATTTATTTGCTGGTGTTGTGCCAAAGGATCTGCATGCTTTATAACCTTCTTCTGACTTCTTGTGAACAATCCTCATTTCCGTTAATTATGGAGCCAAAATATTCCATGTTTGTGATATTTTCAATTTTGTCATTGATTCAGTGCCGAAGGATAATATATCGCCACATGGGACCTCCCATTTGGACAGAATGACGATTTGTCGCCATACTAGGTTCATCATGTTATTTGTTTTGTTTCATGTGTCTTCCACAATTTCAATGCTCAATGAACAGAAATTTACATAATACTTACACATTTGATTGTGTACCATGTTTGGTCCAAGCCTAATTTTTGTTTGGCACTGAATCAGTTAATTGTTGATTTTAATTGTTGGTTGACAATTAATGTTGTCTGTGGACATTAGTTTTTGCTTGTTTTATATCCATAAAAAGATTTAGATTATCACAGTGTTATTTGACAGGCAAGGTTCATTGTTCAAATCCCATGGTACCATTTTAGAGGTGGACTGGATCATCTCCAATGAACATACTTGCCAAAAATACAATGCAAACAACAGGGAATTTAAAATTAGACATAAACAAAAAAATACAAAAATGCATGTTCTTAAAGACTATACTGATAAACTGATGTATATAGTTACCATCTGACTATTAGAATTATAACCAAAGCAAAACAAACTACAAAATTTGAAGAAAAGTTATAAGCCAAACTGGTATCCTAACATAAACACTTGGAAATATGTGTCCCAAATATTTGCCATCAAATCCTATTTATATTAATAAAATTCCAGCACTTCTCTAACAAAAAATGTTACTATATAAGAAACATTTAGACTATTATTTACCATATCTTGACTCATTAATAGGCATTAGACTATTATTTAGTTCCTCACAACTAAATAAGAGGCATTTAGACTTGTTTATTTTCTCATAACTAAATCAGAGACAATTAGACCGTGCACACAAGTTTAGTTTCTCATAATGAATGGTCTAAATAATTAGCTAAACTTTACCTTCATTGCAGTCAGCCATTTGTCCATCAGATGTGTAGAACTCAGCTGCACATCCATTACAAGGATTGATGCGACATACAGCTTCAGGGTGTGCCCAGCACATTTGTCTACACAAAGCTTTATTGCAGCAGTGGAAATCCTGATCACTATTACAAACTATATCAGGAAAAAATTAAGAAAGATTATTTTAAAAAAAATTAATTAATTAATATTCACAAAAATTTGAAACTCTATGTAATTTATTTAATTTGATAGACAGTGGTTAATTATTAACTCCTTAAGTGCATTGGGATGATAAATTGGCATATTCAAACTTCCCATAACAGCCATGGGCTTATAAACCAAACTATAGTTAAAATCTCAATAAAGTAGTTTTCCATTTACAACCCCCTTTAATTTGACATATAATATCATTTTAACAACTTTTAAGTCATAACTGTGATACAATTCGATACTCAACTACTTCCATTTTCCGCCACCAAATGTTCTTTAGTCGAAACCTACATTTTGTTTGGCACTGAATCTGTTATCTCATTTTATGGAAACACTGTGGTTTAGTGGTTAATGTTAGAAGGTCAACCCAGCATAAATAAAGTTAGTTGAGTTGAGCTAAGAACCGACATCACTGCACTCAGGACATTCCCATATATGCTCCATCCTCTCGTTTAACAACCAGCAAAGAGTCACACTACTAATTGTTCCCACCGCTATATGATTGAAAATTCTCCTTGTCTTCTCTCTCAATTTTGAGATTCTTCCAGAACTCTTGCCGATCCTCCACAATCTCCTTTCCACATACGGGTTCTCAATCTGCACCCCATCTTCTTCACCTGGTCCCACAGGTGCTTAACCACCTCTCTCTTGCCCATAGGTAATCTATCACCAAGAAGGCTCTCAGCCAGCCTATCAGCCTGTTCATTCCCCTGCACTCCCACATGGCCAGGGCAAAAATCCATACAATTCTCACAATCTGTGACCTCTGAAGCGAGGATAGCTATTCCACATTAAATGTTCCTTTCTCTACCTTACTTAGCATATTCCTTGAGTCCGTAATGAATGCAATGTGGGTTGCAGTGGTCTCCTCTAACCACCAGAATGCAGCTGTTACTACTTCCACTTCCATTCTTATGCTGGAGGTCGTAGTCTCATATGCCAGACTCTTCTATTTTTTCAAGCATCATCCATTAGCCTTCACAATTAACTCCCAGCCACTACGTCTTTTCTCACCACTGACCCATTGGTGTAGATCGCTATGTCACTTTGATGTATGTTGCCCTGGATCAATTGTTGCACCTCAAATTCTCTGCGGCCCTCTGCCCATTCTTTGCACTCATGACCCAGTGTTCCTATTACCTTATGCCAGTCCAAGTCTTCCGGTACTTGGAAGAATACATTCTTTTCACGATTAATGTTCTCTACATTAATGTAGACTTGTTTATAGCTGGTCAGATTTTGCAGCAAAAGTATTCTACAGAATAGGTAAACCAAACCCATATCAACATTGCTTAGTCACCTGTTACGACATACAATGTAGGTTACAGTGCTAGTATTCTTTGCTTCACTTATGGGCCCCATAAGACATGTGTTACTAGAAAGTCGAATAGAGACCCTGGTGACGTGGATAAACAGATGAATATGTCGTATTTCATGGAAACAAAACCAATCAAATACAGAGGTTCTAGAAAAACTGGGAATGAAAAGAGAGTTGATGAAAGAAATTTAAAAAAAGGAAAGTGAAATATTTTGGCCACGTTAAAAGACGTGATACTCTTATAAAAAAACCATACTAGGGGGTAAGATTGACGGCAAGCGAGCAAGAGGTAGACAAAGATACAAAAGGAAATATAACATCAAGAGATGGAATAACATCAATCTGACAGAATGTACAGTCAGGGCGAGAGACAGACAGTGTTGGAAATCCGTTGAAGCCAACCTTCATTGCGGAGACGGCACCTGATTGATTGATTGAACACATGTGTGGTAAATAATTGCAGTCAGACTAAATGAGGTTGTAAACAAGATTTTTAAAATCTTTACCAGAAAAGTTCACTTGAGAGACATCTGTCTGAGACAAGTCGGCAGCAGCAATCATTGATTCTGATACTGAAAAAAAGAAAGAATCAGAGAATTATGACCCAGTTCCAAATGTATCCATTTCAGTGTATCTGTATTAAAATGCTACTCACAAAATGAATTACTGCTTGAAGATGCGTGCATTATTTATTTTGTGGTAACTGTACAATTTATTATGTTGACTTACAAATATGTTTAGTGAACACTTGTACACTTGTAATATTATACTTCACAGAGAGAGAGAGAGAGAGAGAGAGAGAGAGAGAGATAGAGAGAGAGAGAGAGAGAGAGAGAGAGGAGAGAGAGGAGAGAGAGAGAGAGAGAGAGTGTGCACGCGCGTGTCTACGTGAGTGTGTGTGTGCATGTGTGTGTGCATGTGTGTGCATTTGTGTGCATGCGTGTTTGTGTGCATGAGTGTACATGTGCATGTACGTGTGTATGCACACATATGTGTATGCATGCATATATATATATATATATATATATATATATATATATATATATATATATATATATATATATATATATATATATGCAAGGAAACTCTATGCTTGTCATATTTTGCTGTTTAGTGTACAGAAATCATCTGATAAAATTATCCACTCACTCCTAATGAAATAAAATTTGAATAATGAGGGATATCACACACAGAATATTTACAGCACATGTGATTTCGGTAAATACACACGTCTGGATCCTTGCTGGTGTCACAGAGTTTGTGCACAGTGCTGATATTTTACTTATGTGATCTACGAGAAGAGACTGGAGCACTTGTGGAGATATCTTTGTGCAGTGAAAGTGATCCTTTTCCAAAACCAAAATCAGTTGCAAAACAGATTTATAATTGCAGTTTTTATAAGAAAAAGGGTTTAAAAGTGTTTAAGTAATTCACTGCCGTGCACCATTTTATTGACACAATGGAACTCTCTATGAATGCTGTGCGCCACTTTATTGACATAACGTTGACAGTTCGTTATTTGTTTCATTTCTCTTATTTTCAGCAATTTTTAGTGCCCGGTAACTGAAAATTTACACACAAAATAGATAATTCCTTTGAAATTTATCTGACAAGACACATGGATTAAGCTTTGTGAAAGTGGTTTAAGTGGAGTAAGCTTTGTGAAAGTTGTTTGTTTTTATTATTTTAGTAATGGCAACGCCCTATGGTTCTCGACACATTGATTTACGACGGATAATAATGTTAAATAATTTTAGATTATAGTTATTCTGATTTAATGTAATTTGTGAAAGATTGTAGAACTGATAGCACATGCAGTAATGTGGTTATTCAGTTAAATTATTTAGCATTATGGAAAACAAACCTAGCAGTGAAAGTTCGTCATCAAATGATGGCCCATGTTGAATTATGCTTGCTCTAATGGGCCACACTTGTGCCCCTAAGTTTGCTTTACCTATCACAAATAAGCTGAGGAGTATTTAAATAATTAAATTGAAAAAAATAATACTTATAACTAAATAGAAAATGGTGTATATATTGTAATGAGTACAAATCTGCCTCATGTTTTCCTGACTTTCCATTTTGTATGAAAATGATGTGCTTCAAAATATGATGTTTTACTTGTGTTTTGATGGTGTTAAGGAGCAGTTCTTGTGATATTGGTGAAGAAAAGTGGTGTATTTATCATTATTCAGTAAATTTAATTGGATTATCATCAAAAATTGAGGAGTAGTGCCTTAGTAAGTGGAAATAGTAAATAATTGTCACCCCTATCTTCAAATTTTCTTTTAAAAAGTCTAACATTATTTCTATTATATTTCTAACCTATAGCAATAGTAGCAATACTAATGTGTTCCTTGTGCAATCCCCTTTAATTTGATATATAATACAATATAATTGCTACCATTTTAACAATTTTTAGATCATTACTGTGACACACCCCTACTTCCCATTTTCTGCCATCAATTTCTGTTTGGTCCAAACGCACTTTTTGTTTGGCAGTGAAGCAGTTAAAAAGCAAGAGGATTGACTTCATTGCACCAGGTTTTACACATGGCTCGGTGTCTTTCTGCAGAGCAGCCTGCCAAAAGCATCACACAAAGCATGAACTCTGTAGCTTGAGCGACGACCCCCAGGGATCTCTGAAAAAATTGTACTTGTGAACCAAACAATGTAACCTGGAATCAAACCCATGACCTTCAGATTGCAAGACAGGTGGTGTAATCACTTCACCACAGAGACTCCAGTATTGTAAGAATGAATGACAGGACTTTTAGAAAACATTGAATAATATGGAGGAATACATGTTTTATTTAGAAAGGCAATCTCTGATAAAACTGTTCATAATTATATTTAAAAAAAACACACAATTACTATGATCACTGACCTGTTTGGCACTGTGGCACACTTTTTGTCATTGTGTTATTGATGTAATGCCCTTTAGGTGTGACACACCAACAGACACCTAGTATAGAATTGCATTGCTCTCTACTCCAAGTGCCATCTGCTTCACACCTACATCATGAACAAGGTAGTATTATAGAAAACCATTATTTCTTCAAGAAATTGATATCAAAACTATTATACATTTAAAATGCAGTTACAAAATTAGTTGTATATCCTTTACAGGACATCGCAGTCAACGCCAGCATTTTTTGGCTATTTGTGATTCTTAGTAAGCTTATGTTCAGTACATTGCCATTGTTTTCTAAATGACCGGAACACATATCTTTGCATTGGAAACCAACGCAAAGCAGTCTGCTTCCAAAACACTATGCAGGATTACAAATTACATTCTTAACTACCCCCCACCACCACCACCACAGTGCCTGCAAATGCAGTATCTTTCATTAATTTTCTTAACAAGATTCTTTGGATCATGTCACCAAACATGCAGAACTATAAAAGATGGCGATATATATATTTATGAATATTACATAAATATTGGTAAGAACAGGCAAATGTGCTGGACTGCATGCCATGAGGGAAGAAAAATGGATGGAGATAAATAAAACATTTAAGGAAAATGACTAAAGCCATGCCACAAAATTACAAGAAGACAATTGAGAAGAAGCAATGATGTATAGCGGGAGTCACACTAACACATGGCTAGC
Organism: Cepaea nemoralis; assembly: GCA_014155875.1. Taxonomy (NCBI): domain Eukaryota; kingdom Metazoa; phylum Mollusca; class Gastropoda; order Stylommatophora; family Helicidae; genus Cepaea; species Cepaea nemoralis. The sequence goes on from JACEFZ010028312.1 coordinate 380,084, forward strand.
ATGCTAGCCTGCTGGCACGGTGGTCATGGGTGCGAGTCCACATCAAGGGGCATTTGTAAAACTGACCTGGGCTTCCTGGTTGACCCAGTTTAAAACGGGTACCATGAAATAACTTGGGAGATAAAGGCAGCCAGTATGCTGTCGACCATATTGCTCAGTGAGTGCCGATGGTCCTATACAAATATGGGGCTTGCACCTTGTGCCTGATATGTCCCATGGCATGTAAAGGGTTCTTTATTTTTTTTTCCCTTAAACTTTAGGATGTAGAGAGACTGTTGCAGCCTTGTGTTCTATCGGGAACTCTTTTGTGTTACACAGATGCCGTACCGAACTCTTCAACATTAGGAAATTAGAAACCTACATTCACTTACATTCTGCCTCGCGCTCCGAAGATTGTGGATTCGATTCCAGGCTATGTCTTTTGGTTCACGAGTGCATTTTTCAAGGAGACTCCTGGGAGTCGTCGCTGGAGCTACAGAGTTCATGCTTTATGTGACAATTTTGGCAGGCCGCCCTGCATGTGGGATAACAGCCAGTGCAATGAAGTTGATCCTCTCGACTTTTAAGACAACAAAAGTGAACAGATTATACAATATCAGAATAGTTCGAAGTTGATAGAAGTATTTCCAAAGGGTAGTTGCTACTTACGCTGGAACATGTGTCATTCCACAGTCATTGTCACTGATGTTTGTTGTCTTTAAACTCGATCTCACAGCTTCTCTTTGCTTGGACATACAATCTGAAATTATTTCTCCTATGGAGAAAAAAAAGTTTTTTTTTTAAATGTAATCTCACATTTTTTACAATCTTTCATACAAAAATTAGGTCAATTAGATTGACTGAGGGACTAATTAGAACCATTACCATTGCACTTATGACAAATTCAAATGTAGATATGTTACAATAAATCTAAGATTAGTAAACTAATGTGAATGATTAGAGACGCCTGCTGGTGACAGTAATTGCTGTGATAATCAAACATTCTCTTAGTGATGGTGTCTTAAAATATCAGTGAGGTGCATATATGTGTGTGTGTTTATGTATCCAAGGTTTACATTTTACAAATTCTCATCAAATATTGGCAGTTTAAGGAAGAGTTTAGTTAGTTTAGTTAGTTAGTTAGTTAGTTAGTTAGTTAGTTAGTTAGTTAGTTAGTTAGTTAGTTTAGTTAAGTTAAGGTAAGGTAAGGTTAGTTTAGTTTAGTTTAGTTAGTTGAGGAGCATTTTGTGTGATATTCATTGGCACAGGAACGGCGCATAATGAGGATGACCCATTGCCGTGAAGTTGGAACGGCGGCCGACCGACCGACCGACTAACTAACTAACTAACTAACTAACTAACTAACTAACTAACTAACTAACTAACTAACTAACTGTTAGTTAGTTAGTTAGTTAGTTAGTTAGTTAGTTAGTTAGTTAGTTAGTCGCCGTTCCAACTTCACGGCAACGGGTCATCCTCATTATGCTCTGTTCCTGTGCCAATGAATATCACACAAAATGCTCCTCAATGCCCAATGTGACAAGTGGAAAAGACAGGAGTCATGGCAAGCCAACAGCTCACACAGGTACACTGTGCATAAAGCCGCCGCCAGAATGCCAACACAAAAATACAGTTCATCGTCAATGGAATCGGCTGTCACCAGAAAGACTTCATTGACCCGGGTTTTATCCCAAAATGCTTGGTCTCTTTCTGCAGGGTGACCCGCCGAAAGTGCTGCACAAAGCACAAACTCAATAGCTCCAGCGACGACTCCCAGGAATCTCCTGAAAAATGCACTTGTGAACCAAAAGGGCAAACCAGTCAATTCAGCGACAGCCAGCCATTGTTCCGAACATGCAGTTCACTGTGCAAACAACAGCGGACAGATGTAAAAGTATTTAATATGAATCTTACAGCTCACAGTGTTGCACCACGCACTCACTCAGTAGCAGGGCGATGGAACTATGTACTGCCAGTCCAACATGAGGAACATGTGAATGCAAACTGTAGCCACAAGCATAAACACACCAGAAGACTTAACGGTTCAATGCCTAACCATCATGTTGGGGACCGGAGTTTAAGGTGAAATATTTCATGATAATTGATCTGGAAATTTCAGTATGGGTTAGATTATTTGTAGTTATTTATGTTGTACAGATGTGTGACACAGACTCAGTTTCTTTTCCAAGAATTTGTCTGTAAGATTAATTATTGGTCAGGCACATATCACGGTGCCTAGTGCAGAATGTATTGATTAATTCATTTGTTAGAATTATTTGATTGCACCCAGAGCACACACATATATGTGCTTTCTTCCAGGTCAATGAAGGAGCCCAATAACTTATGTTTCAGTTCAGAACTCTCTTGCTGCATCTGGCCATGCAAATCTATGTTCACTGGGTAGTCCTGAAAGATGTGCTACGGGTTCTAAATTCCAGTTTCACTTGGACATGAGTCTGTATAGAAGATTTTGAGACAGTATGAATGGTCAAACAGACTGCAGCAGTCAGTTCTTAGGTGAAAGACAGCAGTTTTCATTTGCCTTTGGGATTAAGTCTATTGTCCATGTCTATAGAAAGGTTGCAGATTATGGTCTTTGTATTCCAGTATGGCAGTGGGTAATTCAACTCTGCCTGATGCTGTTTTAGTTGGATATATAATCATCTGTCCTTGCACCATCTGCAGCAGCCCGTCTCATGTGTATAAAGTAAAAAGTAAAGGATCCTTTAGCACATTCTGTGGTGTTTTGGCTATATGGTAATAGCTCCATAATTTAAAAAAAAACCAATCACCTTAAAACATGTTAGTTAGTTAGTTATTTAGTGAGTCGAGGTTCCAACTTCACAGCAGCGGGTTGTCCCCATTATGCTCCGTTCCTGTGCCAGTGAAAATAATACAAAATGCTCCCCACTGTCCAATGTGAAAAGTGGAACAGACAGGAGTCTCGGCAATCTAACAGTCCGTACAGGTACATAATGCCGCCACCTTAATGCTAACACAAAAGTCCTCCACGAAAACCACAGTTCATCGTCGAAGGAATTGGCAGTCACCAGAAAACCTCACTGACCCGGGTTTTCTCACATGGCTCAGTCTTTATCCGCAGGGTGACCCGCCGAAAGCGTCACATTAAGCACGAACTCCGTAGCTCCAGTGCCGACTCCAGAAGTCTCCTGAAAAATGCACTCGTGAACTGAAAAGGCAAATCAGTTAATTCAGCAACAGCAGGTAGCCATTGTTCTGAACATGCAGGTCATTGTACAAACAAAAGCGGACATGTGAATATCACAGCTCACAGAGTCACGCCACGCACTCACTCAGTAGCAGGCGACGGAACCATATACTACCAGTCCAACATGAGGAAAGGAAGTCTCTTTTGACCTCGAAACATGTAAAGGTGTTCATTACTTTTTTTTTATATACCTCTGCATCTCAAGGTAAAAGAGAGCATACTGTAAGGTACTTTAACATCTCAAGGTAGTAGAGGAAATACTAGAAGGTACTGACATATCTTAGAACAGAAGTAGAAATACTGTAAGGTGCCTTCATAGCTTAGGTTTTAAAAAAAAGTAAATACTGTAAGGTAAAGCTTAATCTCAGGAGCTTGCCAGAGCTAGTACACTCATCTGCTGGCATAATGGTCATGTATTTAAATTTCCATCCAGGCAGACATTTTTTTTAATGACCTTGACTTCCAGGTCAGCCTAGTCTAAAGCAACTTTTCAGAGAAGTAAAGACAGTAAAAGTAAACGCAAATTATTCCTCCCCACGACACTTGACGGCAGAAGTGGAAGATGATGATGATGATGATGATGATGATGATGATGATGATGATGATGATGATGATGATGATGATGAAAGACAGCTGGCATGGCACTGACTATATACATGAATATTGTGTGCCAATTGGTCTAAAATAGTTGGGGCCAGCACCACATATCCAAGGTGTAAAAAAGAACCTTGACTATTGATTGATTAATTGATTGATTGATTGATTGATCTAGGAACCGACATCACAGCATTCGGGACATTCCCATAAGCGCTCCGTCCCCATCCTCAGCAACCAGCGAAGAGTTCCAACACTAATTTTACTTATCTCTGCATCCAGGGTTGAAAACAACAAATTTAAGGTGACAATACATACTAGGCAGATGAGTAAATGCTACAAGGTACTTAGCACCTCAGGGTAGAAAAGAAAGAAACTATAAAAACAATGTGACAGATGTTCGGTAATTATTTATATGAATGTGAGTGAAATTTAACTAAATTATGCCTTACAGACCATGACCGCCTACCATTATCATCATAGAACAAGATGATGATGAATTCTTACATATTTATTTACAGCTGAGTGATATCTAAAGAAATGTTGCATTCCAAAGATTTTAACAATCATATGGGAATAGTCTTCAACAAGTGAATCGGTACAATTATCTCAGAACAGTCATAACATCTGATGGGAGATGCCTTGAAGAGATTAGAACAAGAATTGCCATGGCAAAAGTAGCCTAACAAGATTAAAAACATTTTGACCAATAAAAAGATGTCAATTAAAACGAGAAAAAGAGTGTTGAGGGGATACATAGAGCCTGTTCTTTTGTATGGATGTGAAACTTGGACAATGAGCAGTCAAGCTGAAAAACATCTGATGGCTGCAGAAATGTGGTTTCTGAGGAAAATGCAAATAATACCATGGACAGACAGAAAAACCAATGATGAAATACTACAGGAGACAAATGAAAATCGTAAACTGATTAGAGAAATTAGACGTAGACAGTCAAATTTTTTGGACATGTTATGAGGAGAAATGGATTGGAGAACTTAGTGATAACTGGCAAGATCGAAGGGAGCAGACCAAGAGGAAGACCGAGAGAAAAATACCTGGATGGCTTGGCCACATGGCATGGACGAGACAGGAACACTGAGCTGATCCATGACTCTGGTGATCGAGTGAAATGGCGAGTCATGAACGCCCACGCTTTCCTGCATGGCACATGATTGATTGATTGATTGACCATAACTAACTTTGGAGAGCATGAAAATATATATCCTGTTGGTGCATCAAGAATGCAGAATTGCAAAAAATTCTCTCATGATATCTAAAACAAAGCCAAATAAGAAAGAACATCAGCAACTTATAGTTCCGGACATGTAGCTCATAAAAAGGATAATTATGTAATGCCATCATGCTGCAAATATCTTGGTCTGCCAGAGTAATTAACAAGTGCCTGGAAGATACTAATGACAATTATATACAAATATCAGAAAAAGACAATGTACTTTAGTCATATAGTCAGAAAAGAGTCACTGCAAAATATCGTGACATCTGGCAATATCAATGAGACAGAGAAAAATGAGTGATGGCCTAAGATGTTGGCATGGAGGAAGACAATTGAATTGACCTAGAACACTATGGACCAAGATCTGTGCAGATACATGGAAGCCCCATGCCATTTGGCACAGCATATAATAATAATCTTTTTTTTTTTTGTGACCATGAACACAATATTAACTAACCTTTGTCAGGTGGACAGCAGTAGAATCTGCCATAAGTGCTGCGCTGACAGACATATTCCTCAGGGCATTCACCTTCACCTTCACACATCTGAAGGTCACCATTGTTTCCACGATAGGCTTCACCATGAGGACAAGTCATGTTGTTACCTAGTTCACATTTAAAATGAAACAATTATAGAACATGCTAGTATACCCTTCTAGTGGTCTAGTTACAAATTTTATGAAGATTTTCATCATCATCATTAATTAGTGGCTTGTCCTGTGCCTGTTGCCATCGTAACAATTTCTGGGAAATTTCACTCTATCATACGCCAGATGTCCTGAATGGATAAATTATCAATCCTGTCTTTAATTCATGTTTTTGTAGTCTTCTTCTTCTCCACTTCTCATCAAATTATCTTTTCTAGATATGATTATATTTTTACATGCCCAAAATATTTTATTTTCCTCAATGTTATTTGTCTTAACAAACAATGTTCCACAATACTGAGATCTTGTTATAAAGATCTGTGTGTTCTCTTTCCATTAAATAATTTGCATTACTCTTTTGTAATACTTTTATTGAAAGGCACATATGGGCTTTCAGTTGATTTGTTAGATATCCACAGTCCATACCTGTATGTTATCACAGGAAACATGCATACTGTTAGTACTCTCACTTTTGTTGTTCTGTATGTTCAATTCCACACAGGTTGTAAGTGCTTTAGTTTTTGCAGATAAGAAATGAAATGCTATTTTTATGACACAATTTGATGAGTGTGCTGCCCTATTTGAATGACAAACACACAAAGCTAAGTAACTTGTGTATATTTTGTATGTTCTTGTATTAGTGTCTGTTTGTTAGTGTATGCTGATGAAGGGCTTAACTGTAACATCCATTCTATCGCTTATGATTGTGTTTTTGTAAAGCTAAACAATTCCACTTCTCACTTTCAGAGCAATGTTTATTCTTTTAATTTCTGTCATCACATTTTCATCGCTCATCAGCAGTGATTCTAGATATACATCAATATTGGACAGAAGGATGTAGACCTAATGGTGACCAAAGTCTTATAGAATGCACTAATATATGTTTAATTTTGTAAATGGTAAATGTCTATTAAGTTTGTCTATATACTGAATAAAATGTATGAGTTACCTCCACAGAAAACAGATTGGCCATCAGATACTGGTTTTCTAGTCCCAACAATTTCTGTGCCATTTTCAAAAACACAGAAATACTGCAATGGTGAATCCATGTTGTGAGCATTTATGATAGACTGCTTGGGCTCGAATCCTCCATCTGCGGTACAGTTGTACATGACTGCACTGATGATACTGATCTGTTCCACATAAAAATGCATGTAGGTGAGCAAGAGGGAGAAAATCCTGCCTTTCAACATAATTTTCATAAATGGCACAACTGGAGTAAATTTATAAAAATCATAATCATCATGTGCCATGCCAATAAGCGTGGGCAGTCATGTTTCGTCATCTCACTCGATCACCAGAGTCGTGGATCAGCTCAGTGTTCTTGTCTCCACCATACAATGTGGTCAAGTAATCCAGGTATTTATTTCTCTGCCTTCCCCTTGTTCTCTTCCCCTCGATCTTGCCAGTTGTCACCAAGTTCTCTAATTTATTTCTTCTCATTAGTGTCCAAAAAATGTTTACTGTCTACATCTAATTTCTCTAATCAGTTTACGATTATATACAATTTCTATATCAAAAGATTGGAACAAGAACTGCAATGGCAAAGGTAGCTGTTTGCAAGATGGAAAACATACTGACAACAAAAAGATGTCGCTTGCAATGAGAAAAAAGGCTTACGGTAATACTGTACTTTTGTGTGAATGTAAAACATGGACAATGAACAGACAAGCTAAAAAACATCCAATGGCAGTGGCAATGTGGCTTCTAAGGAAAATGCAAAAAACACCAAGGTTAGACAGAAAAACCAATGAGCAATTCCTACAAGAAACAAATGAAAACTGTGAACTGATTAGAGAAATTAGATGTGGACAATCAAGATTTTTTGGGCACGTTATGAGAAGAAATAAACTGGAGAACTTTGTGACAACTGGCAAGATTGAGGAGAAGAGAACAGGTGGAAGGTAGAGAATTTTTTTTTTTTGCACTCACTCGCTTTGAACTCAAGCGTAGTCGATACACACTATTTATAGTAGTGATGGATTGAGTTTTGCGTGTGGATTCGCTTTCCCTATCAACAGGGTCCCTCACCATCAGGTGAAACCATTCCAACTTCTGAGGTACTTGTAATTTACGTCCCCAAGTCAAGACGACAGGTCAACATTTTAGTCCAGATGTCCGGTGTAGGGGTTGAACCGCTTACCTCGGAATCAACACAACAGATGTTTAAAAAATTGCTTTCTAATCCATTCGACCATGCTGACCTGCAAAGAAGGAATTATCTGGATGGCTTAGCAACATGACATCGTCAAGACAGAGCTGATTCACAACTCTTGTGATTGTGTGAGATGGGGAAACATGACCGCCCTCGCATATTGGCAAGGCACACGATGATGATGACACCAACAAATATGAGCAGTGGGACTTGACAAGCTCACAATTACAAGTGAAAGAATAGATGTTACGGCTAGAGCCTTCATCAGCACACAAGCAATAAACAGATCCTGAGACAAATACATAAAAATATACAAAAGTTAGCTGATGTGCTTCAGTGTTCAGAATAGGCACAGAAATGAAACACTCCTTGAGCATACACATCAAAGTGAGAGCTCCATGCCTGACTAATTGCCCTTTTTATTTTCATTGATTTACTTGACTTTTAGAACATCAGAATTTGACTGTTGAGTTGACAATTTAATAATATAAAATACTACTTCCACCTTATCATTTTTTAATAATTGTAACATAAACAAAATCATAAACATATTGTAACATGTGTGGTTATTTAAATAGCACATTCATTTATATTTCAAATAGTATTTCACTCATTAAAATATATTTTAAATTAACAAAATTAAAGCTGAAATGATGGACACAAGTATAGTTGACAATCATCATCATCAAGTGCCCTGCCGGCTGGCATATGCGTTCATGGCTCTCCACAGATCTTGGTCTTTGGTGTTCTGGATCAACTCTGCTGCTGATATTCCTCCATGCCACCGTCTCAGTCCATCCAGCATCATTTCTCTTGGTCTGCCTCTGCCTCTCTTCCCCTCGATCTTTCCAGTTGTCACGATGTTCTCCAATGCCTCTCTTCTCATCACATGACCAAAGAAAGCTGTTTGTCTCTTTCTTATTGTTGTATATAGTGTTCTAGTTTCATTAGCCTGTTTCAGGCAGTCGTCATTAGTTACTCTGGCAGTCCAAGGAATTCTCAACAATAGTTGACAATATTTAAATTAATTATGCTGCGGTGTTTTATTAAAATCAAGCAGTAAATTTGCTAACCAGATTTTAAAAAACGTCACTTAAAAGTCAACAGGGTCGACTTCATTGCACTGGGTGTTTATCCCAAATGGCTCGGTCTCTTTCAGCAGCACAGACAGCATCGCACAAAGTACAAACTCTGTAGTTCGGCGACGACCCTCAGGAGTCTCTGAAAAAATGCACTCGTGAACCAAAGGATGCGGCCCAGAATCAAACCCACAACCTTCAGATCCTGAGGCAGACGGCTTGACCACTTTGCCACGGAGACTCCCTAACCAGATAAAAGAACTAATATAAATGGTCATTCTGCTGATATAATTATAACTTTTACTTATAAACTACATTTCACAGCCAAGATTCAGACAAATTCTATCAAACTTGCCTGCATGTCATCAGAGGCTGGAAGACGTTTGTTTAATTTCAAGGAACTGTTCATGCCATCGAGTTCTTTGAGAAACTCCTGAATAGCAAGGTACTTCCTCTCACAAGTGGTTCTTGGCACTTCCATGACATCACTGACTGAAAGCTCACAGAAAGGTCCTGTTCTGTTGTTTGGACATTCACAAGCTACTCCTGTATCATCCCAAGCTCCAACACACCGAGATCCACCTGCACAATGGACATTGTAAACAATTATTCACAATATATAATGTTTGTTAAACATTAAGTTTTTTTTGTCTTCTTTTTGCATATCCTTTACAGGACATCGCTGTCAACACCAGCATCTTTCAGCTGTATGTTGATTTCTTGGCTCAGTAGTTTGCCATTGCTTTCTGAGCGGCCGGCTCACATACCCCGTAAGTTACTGGTGCGATTCGAACCACTGCTGATTCTCACCGTCATCACATTACCCACGAGCAATGTTTTTTGTTCGCTCGCTTTGAACCCAAGCATAGTCCACACAAGACTGATTTTTGCATGTGGGTTAGCTTTTCCTATTACCAGTGTCCTTCACCATCAGGCGAATTCACTTTGACTTCAGAGATACTTTTAATTTATGTTCACAATTTATGGATGAGAAGTTAACATTTGAATCCAACTGACAGGTGTAGGGGTTGAACCCGCTGCCTCACCATCAGTACACCTGAAGTTTTGAGAGCAAGCACTTGTATCCAATCAGCCATGCTGACCTCCAAGTTTGCAATGATCAAGAAAGTGGACAGAAATGTTTAACCTTATGGTCTTTTTCCTCTGGGCATGGAGTCTGTTGGTAATGAAATGCCTAGCCCCTGTTGAGAAAACATGACTAACCTATGCCTAATCTCAGCATGTTTAACCTTATGATCTTTTCCCTCTCTGTTGGTAATGAAATACCTAGCCCCTGTTGAGGAAACATAACTAACCTATGCCTAATCCCAACCAGTTCATATGTGTTGCAGGTTTTTGGACTTTCTTCTCTTCCTCTTCTTCTTCTTCTTCTTCTTCTTCTTCTTCTTTTTCTTCTTCTTCTGTATTCATCCAGAGATTTTTTTTTCGGATGTGATTGTGTTGTGCCTGTTTAGAGCAGAGCTGCATTCTTGCACCGTTAGGCCACACATCCGACTTCTGCGGGCATTTGTTGGCCGAGTTAACCTTCCTGGGGGTTTTACTTTCTATTCTCATATGTTGAAAACGTCACAAGGACATATGAGCAATCAAATTATATTTCCATGAGAGGTAAGAATTAGTCATACATTCTGCTCTTTCAACTGCTTAACTATATATTTAACATTAAGCATAGTAAATTGACTTAGCGGCAAATACAGAAATATTAACATTGAATTATATGCGATAAATTGCATAATGTATGAAATGCAAAACTTAACATCCCTCTCTCTCTCTCCATCTCTCTCTCTCTCAGAGACAAAAGTACATAGACAGACAAACCACACACACAAACATACGTACACACAAGCACTCACACAGATTGACCTACACTTACATGCAAACAGGACAAATCAGTTATATTGACTCACCTTGGCACATATCAGCATTGTTTTCACACAGAGTGGACATGAAAGTGCCAAGTGTAGTGGCTAATGTTGATGCATCCACCGGCATCTGACAAACTTGACTCCCATCACCACCACAACACTTCTCATTGCCATCACAATCAAGGTCTCTACTGCAGGTTCCGGCTGTGTTGGAATATGCATCTACAAATGGGCAGGTGTATGGTTTTATGTCACAGCTGGATGGGTCAGATGCATTAGCATGTGCTCCTTCAATTCTTTTACCCCAGCGGTCCACACAAAAACAGGATGAGATGTTTCCCAGTCCATTTGAATTAACGTCAAACTCACACTGGGGAAAAATTATTCAAACACATGTAATAATTCACTCAAGAGTGTATTCTAACTAAGTCAAGTCTTAGATATAATTGAGCTACCATATAACAGTAGATGGTACAACCTGCTTTCTGTTAGTGCTGAATGTTGGGTGGCACTCATCAAACCTGACACCCCACATTGTGCCAATGGCTTCGGGAGGAGGAGCGCAATTTGGAAGGTACAAAGCCCTATCCTAGTGTGAAGAAATGTAACCTATAGACTAAATGTCATGGCAGGGTAGACAAGGTCCTAAGTCTTGGTCAGTAACTGGTCTAGGATCAAATCTCTGACAGGTGGACAGTTAGAGCATTGCTTTGCTGATCTGGCAGCTTCTGCAGGTTATCTTGTCCCAGATGTATTGGTTTTACCTTTCCTCTGGAGTAAACTAGGCAGGCTGAGAGAAGGATCATGCTGCATGGGCAACACATGGTCTCTACAATTCAGCCCAGGCTTTGTGCTATAGAGAGGTATAACTTCATCTATGGTCCCCGCCATGGATTGTAGTTATTACGTCCATTTTAAGCACAATGTAACAAACTATCACTTGTCAAGATGGCAAGGTGCCAGTAGAAGTAATTTTTAAATTGTGTAATAATTTTTATAAACAAAAATAATATTGTGCAAGCTGCAGGTTGTACAACAAGTTTCAGATAATCACTCTCCCACATTTCCTTATCACAGGACTGCAACAATTGCTCATCAGGAGCATATTTGATAAGATGGATAAACAAATATTTCTCCTCTTCCATCCCCTCTCCTTCCCCCAAAGCCGGGTTGGCTACCGCTGTGGCACAGGTTTTGGGCAAAAAAGTTTTCAGCAAACTTTACAATAATGTCAACGAAAATGCCATCATAATTATCCAGAGACTCTGGTATATTTGAAAATGAGAACGCAGATACAATAATTACTAAATAAACAGAAGACAGTGCGCATATGAAAAATAAATAATAATTTCAAAGATTGACTGACTGGCGAGAATAAAATTTCTTTCTTTCCTTTTCCACAAATATTTTGTTCAACCCTTCTGGGCTATATGTAGGATATATAGTATATATTTTTTTTATTTAATTAACGTATTTAATAGTATATTTTGTACAATACTGATTTTGAATTTATGTTTATTGTAATGTTGTGGAATAATTTAATTATACTAAAAGTTTTCAAAGAAATTAGCATAATGTTAGCATTTGATTAATTCTTTTTTAAAATTTAATGTTTAACTTCCCTTATATACCTCCTATTTAGAATGTTATGTATTGCTTAATCTTTCCACGCATGTCTCTAAAGCCATCTGTCCAGAGTAACTTTTCTACTGTCATAGATAGTTCAATATAAGCAATGGTTCACATATTCTATAATTGGTTTTCATCTTAATTCACTTATAGAACAGAACATGCAACCAAACTTTAGACTACCTATGACAGTGGACCACCTATGACAGTGGACCACCTATGACAGTGGACCACCTAGGACAGTGGACCACCTATGACAGTGGACCACCTATGACAGTGGACCACCTATGACAGTGGACCACCTACGACAGTGGACCACCTATGACAGTGGACCACCTATGACAGTGGACTACCTATGACAGTGGACCACCTATGACAGTGGACCACCTATGACAGTGGACCACCTACGACAGTGGACCACCTATGACAGTGGACTACCTATGACAGTGGACCACCTATTACAGTGGACCACCTATGACAGTGGACCACCTATGACAGTGGACCACCTATGACAGTGGACCATCTATGACAGTGGACTACCTATGACAGTGGACTACCTATGACAGTGGACCACCTATAACAGTGGACCACCTATGACAGTGGACCACCTATGACAGTAGATTACCTATGACAGATGACAATTTACTAAAATCAAATTCAAAGCACTCAGAACATTTAAGCGTGCCGCCTCACTTTGTAGATGGTGAGCAGGAAAGAGACGCAGAAAGAAAAGAGCCAAAGATCAAAGCAGTAATGAGTCCTTCTAAACACAAGTCCTTGTCAGGATTACAAATGAAAAGCACATTAGACATGTGAACAACCACTGATGAATGAAAATGTAATAAAACAGCAATAGAGAACAACTAAAAACAAGAGTACATCTGAAAGAAGCCCAAGCTAACAAAAAATGCATCAATTACACAGAAATCAAAAGAAAAGGGAAAACAATAACCGTGAACTGATTTATTTGGTTATTTTGGGATTTGAGGTTTAAAAATTAAGCACATGAGGCGGGTGTGTAACCACTTGATCAAGCGGCTCACTCTAGACACGACCATATTATCACACTAGAATGTCACAACATCAGCCATCCACCCGCCTCACAATCCAGTGATCCAGAGTTCCAACCCGGGTCCAGTCAAGGATATGCACTATTGACGAGCTCAAACCAGAGCGAAACTCGAATCTAGTGTTTCCAATCTGACGTGGATAGGCTTTAGGTTCGTACCAGAATACGATCAGCGTTGTCATTAATGGGTTGTGCTCAATCTTTAAATAAAAGTAAAAACTGGAAAATCTATAAATAATAAGCAACATGGCAACCACAATTATAAACCAGGCAGAGGAAGCAGGTTGAGCAGTGGTGCTTAAGTTCTCATTTTTTTCCCCTTAACATTGGATTGGAATGGCAACATGAATGAAGAAGTTGAATTAAGTAAACATTTTTGAATTTTTCTCCCCATAAAAAGGACAAATTAACTGAAAGGATGATAAAGACATGCAAGCAACCACTGTGCTAAAAGAGCCATTAGAAATACATTCACATATATTGATTAGCAATCATAGACACAAAGAACAGAAGTAGAGCTTGGAGAATGCACATGACAATAAAATAATATAATAAACTATACAATTTGAAAACACCAAGATTTGAACCTACTACCTCTAAATGACAATGGCACCTTACTGAAAGAGCAAGTGCATTTCTCATGTTATTGCAATGGCCTGAAAAAGGTCCCCAGTGACTGATATAGGAACCATCAAAAGCATATTCTTTGACTTATGATGAGTGAGGCTGAATAGCTGTGTATTTGACTGGAGCACAGTGTGTGGCTTACGTCAACTCAAAATCAGCCATATTGTCTTTCTTTGACATTTTCTCCCCTATTGTGTTAGATGGGAAAACGCTAAACTATGTTGATAAATTTAAATACCTATAGATAATTATGACATCAGATGGAAGATGCACAACAGAGATTAACAACAGAATAGGGCAAGCAAAAGATGCATTTCAGAAAATGAAAAGTATCTTATCACTATCATTGAATGTAAGAAGTAGAGTATTGAAATGTTATATATAACCTTTTTTAATGTATGGTAGTGAATCATGGAACGTGAATGAACGAATTAGGAAGAGCTTGGAAACAACGGAGATTTGGATTCCTGAGGCAATCGTTGTGAAGGCTTTGGACAATCAGAATAACTTATGACAATTGTCTAGAAAAGTAGAACATTATATAAAACTATAAGAAAGAGACAAACATTCTTTGGTCATGTATTAAGAATAGAAGCATTGGAAAACATTGTGATAATTAGAAATATCTGGGGAAAAAGGCAGAGACAGACCAAGAGAAATGATGCTGGATGCACTGAGATGGAGGCGTGGAGGAGTATCATCAGCAGAGTTGATTCAGGGATAGGGACCTGTGGAGAGGCATGAACGCCTAAGAGACGCTGTGAGGCACATGATGATGATGACCCTTACTGTGTAGAAGACAATAAAACCTGGAGATTTTAAACATTTAGCATCAAACACACAAACAGATCTGATTTGCCCACACAGAGGTAGCAGGTAAATAATTATTATTATGATTTTTGAACTACCTGTAATGGGGTAAACTGATTTGCCATCATCTTCGCAGGTTGGAACCCACATGTGTTGGATATCTGTGATTCTCTCAAACATCCGCATTTCAGCAGGTGAATAATTTCTTGTAGTCATGAATTCATCTCTGGTCATTGTAATGAACTGCAGCTCTGCCAGCATCTTTGACCGATAGTCTTCACAAGAGTTTGTAGCTGTTTCAAGATTGAACAGAATACGTCATGTGTTAGAGACAATGTTTGTTCGGAAAATGCAGCTAAATTACTAAGAGTATCATAGCTTATTTCTTTGCAAAGTTATGTTTGTCTTTGGTGTTTCGAATTTATTATTGTTTAAGAAAGCAAGCATGTTTCTTCTTCTTTCACTAAAAATTTTTAAAAAAATGTTTTTAGTTTTAAAAAAAAAAGGTTAGCAATTATTTTTAATAATTACATTTGATTCCAGTAATTTCTTGTCTGAAGTGTGTTTAACTTTACAAAATGAAATGAACTAAAGAAAGAACTCAACTGCAGTCAGTTCAACAATTGTAAGGAAAATATTAAATGGAATTTTACAATCAATTAATCTAAGTCCTGTCAGTACAATTTCGGCTGGTTGTAATTGATCTCCACCATTTTCTATCTCTTGCTCTGGGGTTACACTTTGATAGACTGTTTTAGCCTTTGGTCGTTTATCTGTATAATAATTTCATGATTGTCTTTACTTATATTCATAACTTCTGTTTCTTTTTCAATGTTGATCTACATGTTATGCTTTGTGCAACTATTCTGGAGTAAATGTATATGTTCCTGTAGTTGTTCACTACTGTTATGCAGTAGACATTGGTCATTGGCGAAGAGCAGTTCATCCACTATAGATACTTGCTCATCATGCATTTGATTTTTATCTATTTTGGTGATGCTATCCATATATATAATAGAAGGTGATGCTGTCATTTACACAGATGGGTCGGTCGTTCAAAGCGGGAGATGTTCATGGGCTGGAGGGAGAACTGAAGAAAGATTCTCGGGCTTTTGCCTTGACCACAAGTAGTCTGACTATGGAAGTTATGGCAGTAAGTAAAGCAATAACATGGCTCCAGACTCAGACCTACACTCGGGCATGCTTCCTTAGTAACTCAATGAGTATGCTCAGAAAGATGGTGCAGTCATGGCTGGCAAAGATTAGTTTCATTTTCATGTCAGGGCATGCGGGTGTACAAAGAAATGAGCAGGCTGACAGGCTTGCATGTAAGGCTACTGTGGAGGGTGGATGAGCCATGGACCAGTCTGATATACTGAATGCTTTACGAGAAGTAAGTGTTTGCGAGAACCAAGTGAATCTACAACCATGGTCAGACTGTGAGAACAGCAAATTAAAAGAGGTGTGGCAAAACAAGAACACTATGCAGGAAATCAAAGAAGATTGATAAACCAAAACAGAACTGGTGTCATTAGCCGCTACATGCTGCAGGATTTACTGAGGAGGGGATCCGAGCACTTATGGACTGAATGGTTCAATGTGAAAATGAGGATGATCTGCGGCTAACTACTAACTAACTAACTGACTGAACTGACTGACTGACTGACTGACTGACTGACTGACTGACTGACTAACTAACCCTAACCTAACCTTAACCTAACCTAACCAACCAACCAACCAACCAACCAACCAACCAACCAACATATAAATAATAACCATTCCCAGACTGATCTTCAAAATTAAAGTAAATATTCACAGCATGTGTGGTTCTGGGATACACATATTTGTATGCCCATGGTTCTGTAGAGTTTGTAAGCTGGGATGAAAGCCTTCTAGTGTGTGATCTATGAGAAGACATTGGTCTATCCTTGTGCAAAAAGGCATTCTCTACAAGCAAATTAAACATCATACCAATCAATTTAACCCTTCTTAATAGCTTTAAAGCTGGTCTCCCTGGCAAAGGGATTATTGACTTCTCTGTACTCCTGTATATCCATGTAGAGTAACGCAGCTGCACGAGATTCTGTAGCAGATCGCATCGTGTTGGTTACTTATGAGGGTTAGTGAGCCGGTCACTCAGAAAGCAATGGCAAACTACTGAGCATAATCTTGCCAAGAAATCAACAACAGTGGTAAAATGCTGGTCTTGACAGCAATGTCCTGTAAATAGGATATGCGGGGAAAAAAATAGCTTTAAAGGAAAGAAGATCAACTTCACTGCATCATGTTTGTTCCCACGTGACTCACCTCCTTCAGCAGTGTGGCTGCTGGAAGTATTAGAGTTACTTGCAGATCGTTTACAGGACATTGTAACCAACCCCAGCATTCTTGGGCTGTTCATAACATCTTGGCGAGTTTACGTTCAGTAGTTTACCATTGCAAGTGGCATACAGAGCACAAAATCTGTAGCTCCAGCAGATTACCCCCATGAGTCTCCAAGAAAACTGCACTAGTGAACCAAAAGACAAAGTATGGAAATGAACCCAGGACCTTTGGAGTGCAAGGTAGGTGAAGTAACAATTTTGCCAGAACTGCAGGATCTACTGTCCCAAATGTGTCAACTGCCTGGAGCTGTGCTGCATTCATTCCCATTCCACTGTGATAAGCCAAGGAATGAAAGGGCTGACATTGTGGCCAAGAAGGGCGCTGAGACACAGAAACCAGATATTTCAGTTGTGTTTTGCCAAAAGAATAATCAAATAAAAACACCCAAGAGGATCACCTGTTTGGCCACAGGATGACTGTTGTCTATTGGATGGAAATGGGCATGTTACTATATTTGGACTCAGAACAGGACATAACATAACGAAAAGTCACATGTACACAAAGCTAATGGTCGGTTCTACAGCAATGTGTACATGTGAGCAAGCACCTCGGGCTGAAGTACATATACTACAACACTGTACCAAGTACAGCTCAGAAAGAACTATTCTATGGCTAGATGAATTATCCAAGGATGTCAAACTCTACAGAAGTCTACAAGAGTTGCAGAAGACAGTGTAGTTCTTGCAGGAAACAAACTTGCAGATATACATGATACCAAGCAAACAAAAAAGAAGAAGAATCCATATATTCTAGACAGATGTTACTTTTCATCAATCTCAGAACATGATTTTAACTTCTTTTTAACCACACGTACATCACTTTAAAATAGCAATTATTCAGACTCAAAAAGCAAATAAATACATTTGATGTTTGCGGTAACCAATGAGCACTTGGTCAGCTGTTAGATATAGAATTAATTAACTCTTAAATAATGAGAGGTCAGTACTTGGGATTCATATTTCTAAGCATACATGACAGGGTGCCAATAACATTTCATACCTGTACTGGTCTTGTTTAAGTATTTTTAAAAGTATAATTTAGTAACAACATTTTTAACAAATTACACCTATTTTAAATGTCACACTTTATGAACATTTAAAGAGAGAAACTTCTGGCAGCAAACAAAACGGTCACAACTACACGCTACAATCCCTCATGTCCCTTAATAGCTGAAAGCAAAATTAATACCTAGTGGTTGAACACATGTGTTACCACACACCCCGCAGCACTTCTGATCTCCCTCACAGTCAGTGTCATCATAGCAAGTCACATTACAAAAGCTGCTGTTTCTGACAACAGGAAGCAGTTCGCCAGGGTATATGGCAACAGAATAGTCAGGACATGCACCTGGCTTATCAACTGAAAAAGAAGCATCACGTAAATTAGATCACTGCTAGAATGAATATGTAACTAATGAAGATCACCATGGACAGATAAGAACAAGGACGTTTACAGATTTACAGAACATGATTCTACATTGCTAGTGTATTTTAGCTTTAAAAATGAAGAATAAAGTAATGATCATTTTAATTAAAAAGAAGTCTTTACCTTCTATGATTAAATTCAGTACATTTCGAAAATATCTTTAGGAAAGAGACTAACTGTTTAGAAATTCAGCTTGAATTATATTTCAGTTAAATAAGGATGGAAATCATGCATCCACAGAGAGTTAATGACTTTGATAAGGATTCTAAGGAGAATCCACTTATAAAAGGCAAACCCAGTTCTGGCATAAATTACCAAGAGAAAATGGTGCTTTAATAACCAAGAGTTGCAAATAAATATACTTACATGACCTACAGACAGCTTGGCCACACAGCTCTAAACCTTCTGGATCACAGGGCTTAGATTTCTCAATGACACAGCGCTGCCCTTTCTCACATGTCATATCCTGAGAGGAACATCAGCACTCTTTTAGATACAAGTGTAATTATTCAATAATACATGACTGGTTGGATTTGATTGATTGATTGATTGATTGATTTAGGAATCGACATCACAGCATTCAGGGCATTCCCATAAGCACTCCGTCCCCATCCTCAGCAGCCAGCGAAGAGTTCCAACACTAATAGTACCAGTAGCAATCTGATTATATGTCCGTCTCGCCTTTCCTCTGAGCGTTGAGCGTCGGCCAGATCCCCTCGTCACTCCTCGCTGTCTCATTCTTGCCAGACCATGGTAATCCATTTGCACCTCCAAGGTGTGCATGTGCTCCCACAAGGCCGCAATCACGTCTGCCTTGTCATGTATCAATACTCTACCAAGTTCTGCAGAGCCAGCCAACCTTTCCGCCTGTTCATTTCCCAGCACACCGGCATGCCCCGGAGAAAAGATCCAGGCGATGCTTGTCACCCGTGACCTCCGAAGCAAAGCAAGCCACTCTGCACCAAGCCTGCCCGTCCTCACCCTCGTCAGCATGCTTTCTGAGTCAGTTACAATCACAATGTGTGTGTGTGTCATATTCTCCATCCAGCGGAGAGCCGCAGTGACCGCCTCCACCTCCATTCTTAAGCTGGATGTTGTGGTATCATATGCCAAGCTCTCCTGCCCCAAACGTTGACCATTGGCTTTGGCTATGAACCCCCAGCCACTTTTCTCACCTATTGACACCGAACCATCTGTGTAGATAATCACATCACCCGAGTGAGCATTGTCCTGAATTAGTTGCTGGATTTCCACTTCCGTGGCCCCTGCTGGCCACTCCCTGCACTCCCGGTTTAATGTGATTATAACTCTGCACAATTCTGACTGCTCCACTGGCACTCTGACCCACTCCTCTCCACGCCTAATGTTCTCCAAGGGGCACACCTGTCTGATCGTATCCTCTGCCTGAGCCATCCATGATTTCCCTCTTATCAGTCGCTGACCCTTAACTGCGTCCAGCGCCTCATGCAGTGGGGTGGTCTGTGTCTGCAGCTACTCTGAGGTATGCCTTTGCCTGCATCACCTTGAGTTTTCTACTTCTATGGAATAAGGTAGCCAGTCTCAGATCACCTCTTATAAATGTTGATAGGTTCACCATCATCATGTGCCATTTCAATAAACGTGGGTGGTCATGTTTCATTATCTCACATGATCACAAGAGTCATGTATCAGCTCTGTGTTCTTGTCTCGACCATTCCACTTGCCCAAGCCACACAGATATATACTTCTCTGCCTTCTCCTTGTTCTTTTCCCCTCAATCTTGCCATTTGTCACCAAGTTCTCAAGTTTATTTATTCTCAGAACGTGCCTAAAAATGTTGACTATGTCTAATTTCTCTAATCAATTAAAAGTTTTCATCTGCCTCTTGTAGGACTTGCTCATTCGTTTTTCTGCCCATGGTATTCTTTGCACTTCCCTCAGAAACCACATTTCCACTGCCTTTAGATTTTCATCTTGTATGTTCATTGTCCATGTCTCACATCTATACAAAAGTACAGGTTCTATGTAGCACTTCAACACTCTTCTTCTCATTGGTGGGTTACAGATATATTATTCTGTGCATCCCTTATGGACCCCAGTAAAACATAGATGCCCTACACAGTGGTTCAGGCAATGACTTCTTCACATTGCAGGCAGACTCGGAGTTGAGATAGTGTAGTGGTTAGATGCCTGACTGCTGACCCGGTGGCCGTCATTTGATCCACTTCACAGTATAGACAGACTCGGAGCTACGATAGCGTAGTGGCTAGATGCCCAACTGCTGGCCCGGTGGCTGTCATTTGATCCACATCAGGGTAGATTCTTGATTTTACAAATTGACCTGGGCACCTGGGTTGCTCTAGTCTCAAATGGGTATCCAGAAATGTCTTGGGAAGTAACGGCGACTGGTGTGATACTGCCCACGCCCACCAAATGGCATCTGGTCTTTAACAATATTGGTCCTACACCATATACCTGATGTGCCTTTAGGTTAGGTGTGTAACGGGGTCATTTCCTTTTTTTAGTAAAGGCAGATTAACTCTTAAAGGACATGAGGATTTAACTGATTAAATGCCAGGGGTGATTAATCATCTTCAGCGAATTCCCGTATCTGCCATGGTCTTATATATTGCTGAAATGTTGTCATTGTATTACAATACAACATGTCTGCTACTATGTTAACAACTTTTATGTCATAACCGTCATACACTCGTACTTCCCATTTTCCAGCATCCATTTTTGTTTGGTTCAAACCTACTTTTTCTTTGGCACTGAATCTGTTAATGCACGATTTTTCTGAATTTCGGATTACTGTCTTAAATTACAGGTTTATTATTTCCAGTTTTCAACACTTTATTGAAGTTATAAATAGTAATGAAAAAGATATTTAGCATTTATAATCAGGATGAAATGTAACAAATAGTTTAACAGTAGTTAACTCATCAAATATAATTTAAAATAATGACCCCAAATACTCCTGGCTTTAGAGTTAAAAGGCAGTAGTGGTGCAGTGTTTTAGAGCTCTAACCTAAGAACATTGCTGATCAGTGTATGATTGGGAATATGACTCTGGAGTAAAAAATAACCTCATGAAATGGGTATTAGAGATTTGTATGTGACAAGTTGGTGGTTTGCGGAGAATAGCAGAAGTTAGAGAAATGTGGTCCTATTTTGTTGATAACAGCTTGAAAAGATAACTTATGAAGAGACCTGTATGCTCAGATCAGATTAGACAATCTACATTCTTTGAATATGTAATGAGAATGGATACACTAGAACAGGGGTGGGCAAACTTTTTGTACTTAGGGCCACATTGACAAATGTAAAGCTATTGGAGGGTCGCATATATATTATGTCCACTTTGTTTACAGCAACCTATCACAATAAGTAATTATTAATTATTTATAGGTAATTAAACAGTATAAATAACTAATTATTGCAATTTTATACATTATATTTTACAATATGTATATTTTACAATATGCATATATATTATGTCCACTTTGTTTACAGCAACCTATCACAATAAGTAATTATTAATTATTTATAGGTAATTAAACAGTATAAATAACTAATTATTGCAATTTTATACATTATATTTTACAATATGGACAAACAATTTTACTAATTTGGTAACAAGATTTTACAATTTTTTATTATAATTTTTTTTTTAAAAATTATCTATCAATGGCTTTAATTTAGACACAAACCGACTACATTGACACTACATTTATTGATTTCTAATGAGATGTATGTAACTGCTTGCAATTTTTGACAATATTCTTGAAATCTGGAGCAAGTTTACTTGTTGAAATGACAGCATACTTATTAAAGTTTTACATGTTGATAAATATTTCTCTATATTAAAATATATAAATTCGCATTTTAGCATTACACTATGAAGGTCAAGGACTGTTTACAAAAATAGAAAATTAGAAAGAAAGTTTATCAAAAATGGTAAAACAATCATAAAAGTGCATTAATTTCTGTAAAATTCAATAAAATAACTTAAAAACGAAGTAAACATTGTTATTTCTAAATGCCCTCGAGAGTCGCATACTATAAGTTGCCAGGCCGCATGCGGCCCGTGGGTCGTAGTTTGCCTACCCCTGCACTAGAAGATATCATGACCTAGCATGACAGATGTAAGGGAAGAGAAACATTGGTAGACCTGCAGAGAAGATGATAGACTCTTTGACATGGAAAAAACATCTTTATGGGGAATAATTGACAACACATGAGACAGGAGGCTGTGGACAAACATGATGAACACTAAATGATATGGACTAACTCAGAAGTATAAGCAGAGCATTAATGTATACAGGCGACCAAGTGTTACCAGGACAAGTTATGGAAGCAAAGAATAGTAACAATTTAACCACTATTCATGTCATTAGAAGCGTCTAAGGAGGTTGGTAACAGACTGACTACCTCATCCTGCAGAGAACTTAGCTAGAAAATCCAGCCATTCATGAATAAGTCTACAAAGGGCTTAACATGATATGGTTGAGGACATATGCTTCATTAGGCAAAAGACAGAAGATGAATTCTGCAAGCATACATATATAACAGAGATTGCCTGAAAGAGGCTAATGAAAATAGAACATTATATATAACAATAAGAATGAGACAAACATCTTTCTCTGGTCATGTAATGAGAAGAGAGGCACTGGAGAATATCGTGACAATTGGAAAAATCGAGGGGAAGAGAGGCAGAGGCCGAACAACAGAAATGATGCTGGATGGACTGGGATGATAGCATGGAGGATTATCAGCGGCAGAGTTGATCTAGAACACCAAAGACCGAGATATGTGGAGAGACATGAATGCCTACGCCAGCTGGCAGGGCACATTATGATGATGATGTATATGTGTGTGTGCAAAACTGAAAGATTTCTCACAAAACATTACTTTCACATACTGCTTACCTCACATGGATTTTTACAGTCACATGAACGACAACCGCTGTTGTCTATTCTGTATCCATGCTCACAAATGTAGCGGCACTTCTTTTTTGGACAGGTTGAGTCACTCATGTCTGAAAATGTATAAAATTGTACACATTTGAATGAGCATGTATCTAGATAAATATTTGAATGTGTCTGCTGCAGTGATATTAAAGACTAGCATGTTACTAAATTACTTTCACTATAAGCATTTTTTCATCAAGAGATAATACATACATTTATGTCCAAACATGTTTGGCATTTCCTTTAAGTTTTTATGTCAGAGAATTCTCATCACTGTCATGGTGCCAGTAATGATAACATCCAAAATTAAGACATTATTCAGTGAAAATGAAAAGGAACCAATTTCCATGTCATCATGGCATAGTGGGAGATATATGGTTCTTGACCCATATTTACTTGATCAAACACCATTCAAAAAAAGATGATGTCAACATCCTGCCAGTTGTCTGAACTTGTGCAACATTTTCTGGTAGGTATTTTATAAGAGTATCCATTTTGTGAGTTCAATTAATTTCTGAACCATGTGAGCATAAAAATATTCCATCTTGAGATTTAAACCCAGGTCCATTTGATTGGCAGCTAGTACACTAATCATTATTCTATTGCAGTTCTTTTTCTACAAAGTAAATTAATTAAAGATACATTATTCTAGTTTAAAAGACAGGATCCAGCTTTAGGCATTAATCTGGGTTTTAATGTGTACTATATGAGTACTATTTGTGTACTGTAATCCACATAATATATAGGAAGTGTAATATGACATTGTGAAAGCTATTAATCAAAGATTAAAGTTATACGTATTACATTGAAAAGATAATCAGTAAAAACATTCACAACTATATAATAATACAGAATTTCATTACACATATATTATAAAATAATATAACAAAAATGATATATAAAAGAGACTGTATGTTTGTGGTTGGGGATGTATTTGCTGCGTTCGCGAACGGTCCATCCGATTGAGATGAAATTTTCTACACGTCTTTCCTGTGCAACCGACTGTAATAGTTTCTTAGTGTAAAATCGGCTACTTACTTACTAAAATTTCATTTTGTAATTACATGACTTAACATAAGAAATATTCTATAAAGGGACATAACTTTTAGTAGCATTGATATATCTTAGGTTAAGTCCCCTGGCTATAGATAGCTATACAAATAAATAGATACATAGATAGATATATCTGACCCGATAGATAGAGAGGGTGGGATAGATGGAGTGAGAGACGGATGGGCAGGCAGGCAGACAAACAGATAGATAGACAGATGGATAGACAGATGGACAGACAGACAGACAGACAGACAGACAGACAGACAGACAGACAGACAGACAGACAGACAGACAGACAGACAGACAGACAGACAGACAGACAGCCGGGTCGACAGACAGACAGTCTGGAACGGGAACTTATATGACTACTTATATGAATTAAATTAGATGCTCCCCACCAGGGACTGGGTGAAGCCGGGCCGGGTCAGACAGACAGACAGACAGACAGACAGACAGACAGACAGACAGACAGACAGACAGACAGCCGGGTCAACAGACAGACAGTCGGGAACGGGAACTTATATGACTACTTATATGAATTAAATTAGATGCTCCCCACCAGGGACTGGGTGAAGCCGGGCCGGGACAGACAGACAGATAGACAGACAGATAGACAGACAGACAGACAGACAGACAGACAGACAGACAGACAGACAGATAGATAGATAGATCCCCGCCTGGGCCTGGGCGAACCCGGGCCGGGTCAGCTAGTATATATATATATATATATATATATATATATATATATATATATATATATATATATATATATATTATGTGCCATGGCAATAGGTGTGGGTGATCACGTGTTGCCATCTCACACGACTTGACCATGCCATGTGGCCAAGCCATCTAGATATTCATCTCTCTACCTTTCCCTTATTCAGTTCAACTCAATCTTGCCAGTTGTCACTGTTTACTAGTTTATTTCTTCTCATAAGCTAGTTGCATACCCTTTACAGGACGTCGCAGTCAACCTAAGCATGTTTTGGCTGTCTGTCATCTCTTGGCAAGTTTAACTTCAGTAGTTTGCCACTGCTTTCTGAATGACCAGCACCCATACCATTTCATAAAAAAACTAATGCAAGGCATTCTGCCAAATTGCCTGCAGCTGTTTCTTGAATGTGTCCATAACCCATTTGCCACAAAACGTGTTAAAAACACCTTGACTGTCTACATTTAATTTCTCTAATCAATTTAGCGTTTCCATTTGTTTGTTGAGGACTTGCTCATTGGTTTTTCTGTCTGTCCATGGTATAGTTTGCATTTTCCTTAGAAACCACATGTTCAATGCCATTAGATGTTTCTCAACTTGTCTGTTTATTGTCCATGTTTCACATCCATATAACAATACAGGTTCTATGTAGCATTTCAACACTTTTTTCATTGCAGTTGATATCTTTTTATTGGTCAGTCTATCTCCCAAAAGTGATTCCTCTCATATCTTCTAATTTTCTAATATTTTCACTGTATGGGGAAAAAGATATGGAGACATTACACATCCCTGTTGCAGACCTGAGTTAATAGGCTGATTTTAACCTATTTCATTTTAAATTTTCACGGCAGCTTGTTGTTTACAATATATGTTTTTAACTAGTCTAAGGTTTTTCCCATCAATTTGACGATCTACAAGCATTTTTATCATGTCCATATGTCTTACTTTATCGAAAGCCTTTGTGTAGTCAATGAAGCAAAGATGTATGTATTTGTTTACTTCTATCGAATGTTTCTTTAATGTTCTCAGCAAATACACAGCATTTGTTGTAACCTTGCCTTCTATAAACCATATATAAATATATTTAGTCAGGTCTTAGTCAGATATGACTGAGCTATTGTATGATAGTAATGAATTTTACAGCAGAAAGACAACAAATATTTACCAATTCATGATAGCGCATTAATTTATTCACCAAGATGGACAAGGTAGAACCAGATGGAAAAAAAAACCAGGCATTGAAAACCAAAGCAAGATTATTGCTTTCCATAAATAGAATTGCTGATTCATTAGGATGAGAAATATGAAGAATATAAATGAGACAAGAAATGAAGAAGAAAAGAATAATGAATGAAATGTTATCATGTAGAATAAGCTGATGTCAAAATGTGAGATGGTTTTTGAATAAAAAGCTACCCCGGGAAGGTTAACCTGGTCAACAAATGCCCGCAGAAGTCGGATGTGTCGGCCTAACGGCGCAAGAACGCAGCTCTGCTGTAAACAGGCACAACGCAGTCACATCCGAAAAAAAAATCCGGATGAACGCAGAAGAAGAAGAATAAAAAGCTAGAGAAAGTAATAGAACATAATGTTATTTCTATCTATGTTAGTTACAAAGCAGGTCAGCAGATATAATGAGTCAGCACAAATACAATACTGAAAGAGTCATGACCTACCAGTGCACTGATTTGATTCTGAGCTTTCAACTTGTGGCCCTTCTACAAGCAATCTTCGGAGGTTCCAGCAGTAGCATGGCCCTTTCTCCCCTGTCATTATGTCATAATAGCATGCAGCTGGCTTAAATGTCCCATCCATGCGGCACTCAGTTTTGAGAGCATAACTAGAATCATAACACAGAACATCATGATAGCTCAGGAATAGCATACCCATGGAGAAAAGCACATAGGAAAACCGTTTAACGAATGTATCTCTAAACTAATAATTCTTTGGCTTTTCTTTCCCAAGCAGTTATTACAGCTTCATTTTTACAGTAATTTATGATTTGGTATATCAATTTAGGTTATTTAGTCTAAAGATGGGCATGAGTTTATGAGTTTGTCACCCATCCAGTCCAGATTTTGACATGCTCGTAAATTTAGTCATGGGAAGATAATGTAGAGGTTTCCCTTTATCTTCCACATCAACATAGGATGGTTTGTAACATCCACCTTTGACAACAATTTCTGGCTACATTGGCGACATAAATGCCTTACTTGCTTTACATCAGCTCTAGATTTGATCAAAAGGAGTTCAGATGATAGGCCTATGGGACAGAAGGAATTTACATAACAACTGTTAAGTCTTGGTTAATTTAACAATTTGAATAATGAAGACACAAACAATATATTGCACAATTTCTAACCAGGCACATTTCATTGTATCTCGTCAGGTGAATAGTACAGAATAATTCAACATATAATGAGATAAGGTAATGTAATGAATTTTCTCAGGCTTCTACTGTCCTTTTCAAGAGAGTGGTGAAACTCCAAACATGAGCTGGTCACAAATAATTCAGACCCACCTAGTTGGTAGTTCAGTGTGCTATGCACATTGCCACAACTCCAAAGAAAGGATTTGTTAAATGCCAAATGAGTGGGGATTTTTTCCCTTTCACAAATGAAGTTGGTACAGTATTATATTTTGATCTACTTTTTTTCATATTTTATTTACAGGACATCTGTCAACACCAGCACTGCTGTTGTTGATGGCTTCGCACGTTTACGTTCAGTAGTTTGCCACTGCTTTCTGAATGACCAGCTTCCATACCATCATGTTAAAACCCAGCATGACACGGTCTGCTACCTAATCGGACACAGCTGTGTTTCGAACACAGGTAAGTTGATCCACTTATAGAACATTAATATCCATTCTGTGAGAATAGAAAAGTAGCCAGCAAGATTTTTACAACTCTAAAGTCAAAACAATATTTTAATAACTCTCATTACAATATTTATTACAAAATGGCTATAATTTTTCACAAATTCAAATAAGAAAATATCATTACACACAAGATGTTACTCTCTCTCTCTCTCTCTCTCTCTCTCTCTCTCTCTCTCTCTCTCTCTCTCTGCTATCTATATCTCACACATATGTTTGCTCAAATGCTAGCAAATACACAATAACTCAAAACAAACTAAGATATATATCGCAGACTGGTAAAGTAACATCCGTGCAACATATGCAACAAACCTTTCATTGCTCTGCATCTTCACAAAGTTGTAACTCAAGTTCAGATAAAGCTCTATCTGTTGCATTGTATCAATCCAGTAAGCTTTACCGGTAGAGATTTCATGTGCAATATTCCAAGCCTCGGCAAAGAATTCACATACTGATCGAGGTTCATTGTATGCTGTGGAAATATAAGAAAGTACATTAACACTAAGCTTATGGTAATGGCTGTGAAAATATAATTTTTGAGGGAAATGTAAAGATTATCATGGATGGACAAATAAATGAGAACAGTTCAATAATAAAGAAACAAAAAGCGTAAATTGATAAGAGAAATTAGACGTAGACAGTCAAGATTTTGTGGGGACTTTGTGAGGAGGAATACAATAGAAAACTTATTGACAACTGGCAAAATTTTGATGGAAAAAGAGGAAGAGGAAGGCAGAGAGATAAACCTTGGTGATTTGGCTACATGGCATAATCGGGACAAGAACACAAGCATGATTTAAGACTCTTGTGATCGTGTGAGATGGCAAACCATGATTGACCACGTATATCACTAAGACACATGATGATGATGATGCTGTTTAAAGGAGTAACAAGGACAATGGACAGATGAAGAAGGACACATTTATTTTTAAATGAAATATCAGAGCTGACTTTTTATTAGATGTGGTGTTAATGTAGGATGCAAGCATGAGTTGGACAAAAACAAAAAACTGAACAATTTCTCAAAGACATGAGGGCAAAGAGAGAGCTATTAAAAGAATGCACACACAAAAAAGCTGCCTTGGTTTGGTCACAATATGAAACATTCAAACATAATTGAAGACACAAATCAATCTATCAGGTGTCGTCTCCACAGTGAAGGGTGGCTGCCATGGATCTGAAACACTGTCTGTCTCTCGCCTTGACTGTACATTCTGTCAGACTTATGTTCGTCCATCTCTTGATGTTATCTTCCCACTTGTATCATTGTCTACCTCTTGCTCATTTGCCTTCAACCTTACCCTCCAGTATGGTTTTTATAAGAGTGTTATGTCTTTTAACATGGCCAAAATATTTCATTTGCCTCGTTTTTATTTCTTTCATCAACTCTATTTTCATTCCCAGTTTTTCAAAATCCTTGTATTTGATTGTTTTTGTTTCCATGAAATACAACATATTCTTCTGTTTGTCCACATCTTTAGAGCCTGCCTCTATTTGACTTTCTAACTGCTTGTTTAATGTCCAGGCTTCCACGCCATATAGCAGTGTTGAAATTACATAACATTTGACAATTCTAATTTTTAATGCATTGTTAATCTCAGCTGGTCAGATTCTCCTTCAGGAGACCCGGGTTCGAATCCTCTGTAAGATATTGGTTTTTTTCTGTTGGGCAAAAAAAAACTCCAACCTGCACAGTTCATGGCAGACTGCATTAGCCATACGGCCTTAATTCCTCATGCTCAAGACACTCCCCCCCCCCCCCCCCCCCACCTGCCATACACAGCAAGATACTATATTGGCAGTAAATGACAGTTTGACAGAATCTCTCTAGACATTATTACTGATTTCATGCATTTTTGGCCATTCCTATTATGTTTTTTATTTCTATTTCACTTCTGCCATCATCTGTTATTATATATCCAAGATATGAGAAACTTTTAGCTAATCTCTCTTCCAAACAGACAATGATTATTAAGATTTGCTGTGTAATCTGCTATTTGTCAACAGAATTGAAGTCATGGAATTACATGTAGAACTACAGTTGATACTGAAAGATGCCTGTGCTAACTGTCCCTTCAGCACTGTGGTTCTTGGTTTCTAAGAAATGACAACATAGCATTAATGTTTAAGTAGTTTGGTATGCATTCAGTACCTCCTTTGCATATACTGGAGGAAAACAACTTACCTTTCATATCCATTTCTAGTTATCAGCATTTCACATTTGTTTCATTCTCTTCTCAATTTCATCTGTGATTTATTTGGTTGTTTCGGGATTTGAGGTTTGAAGATTGAGCACAACCCACTACAGGCAACGTTGATCGTATTCTGGTACGAACCTTGGGCCTTGTCCACATCAAATTGGAAGCATTAAACTCATACAGGCCCAAGGTTCATACAGGAAAACGATCGATGTGCCAGGAGTGGGTTGTGCTCAATCTTAAAATTTCATCTTTGTTACATTATCTTCTGAATTGTGCCTGTTGCATTTCTGCCTTTGTTCCATTCACTTTTAAAACTGACTTTTTTATCTATATTTTTCATTCCATTAGCCACATTAAGGACAGCCAACATAGATTGATTGCTGTATAAAACACAATATTTGCCAAATATCAAATCAAATATTTTAGTTGAAAATGCAAGTCTTTGAGTCATGAATTTTAAACATTTTTATAATCTATACTAATATTGCTATTTTAACTCTTACACACTGGAGAGCCAATATTTAGTGATGATAATACTAAGCCATTAATTATGACCAATAGTTGACACAAATTATTTGTTTCATTTGTCAACTGATTATATTTTTAAAACATTTTCTTTATAACTATACCGGCTCTGTGGCGAAGGGGTTACTGACACAGTTCATAATCCTGCATACTGCGTTCTAAACACAGCTGCATGCGATTTGGCAGCAGACCACCTTGCATTGGTTTTTGGTTGTTATGAAATGTTGTGGGTGCCAGTTGTTCAAAAAACAATGGCAAACTACTGAACGTAAACTTGCCCAGGAATCATGGACAGCCAAAAAATTGCTGTGGTTGACTGTTTAGTCCTGTAAGGATATGCAACTAACTCTTTTTTTATAACTATGTCTTACATCAACATAATTGTTTTTAAAAGAAGAAAGCATGAACTATAAACTTCAACTATGTATGAACACTTAAAGAATCAGAAACATAATCCCCCAAAGTTGAGAAACTTATCTGTCCTTTAAATATTAAATGATGCGTGATTCTGTTTGAAGAATCCATACAATGATAAAATAACATCAAAAAATATATTCTTAATTTTCTTAAACATTTACTTATGCTACTTACTTAACTTATTTTGCAATGCTTAAACTGTATCATGGCAAATAAAGTATTTTACTCTGAATATATGATTCATTACTGCCACCATTAAGTTTCTATACAAATATCTTAGGCCTTTCTCTTACTATATCATACCTTTATGATCTACCCCTCATACAGGCACACCTGCACTCACACACACATAAACACACAAACAATAGGAAAAGATTGTTTAAAGCAAGTAAAAAATATGAAAAATGCATAGTTCAATCATTAGTTGGTCTGATTTTAGAATAGAAGTATAGGTAAAAATACAAGAAAGGTTAGTCCATTGTGACAAAATACACAATAATTAAGTAAACAATATAACTTAATGACAATTAAAACATTTGAAGTTAATAAGTAATTTGATAAACTGACCAGATAAACTACTGTCACAGTCTTACCTGAAGGATCTCCCTGGTACTGGCAGAACTGACCATAATAACCAGGAGGACAGGAGCAGAATTTGCCAGCATACATATCAAAAGCACAGCTTCCACCATTAAGACAGATAGGTAATTCCCCTGAACCCAGATCAGCTGAGGTGTTGCAAGCAGATGCAGCAAGTGCTTGCGGATCCGATGGGGCTATGAAACACAACCAATGTAAAACAAAATTTATTTTTTAAATTGTAATAATGTGTACAAGATTAAGAGAGTTTCAAATGAGAAGAGGGAGAGAGATGTAAAACTAGATCTAAAAGAGATACATTATGTGAACTGAAACAACATTATCAGGAACACAAGAAAAGAAATCAGATTATACTTGTAACAAAGAGTTTCACAGGCCTGGAAAGCTTAAAAAAGATATATATATGTATCAGTTTAAAATCAATTATCACTTCATTAAACATCACACAAACAGTTAAATTAATATTTTACTTTAGGTCGCATAAAGTTCATCTTGTATTTCATTGTATATTACATACTTGTTCGAATACATTTAGACTATTTGAACTGTGCATGAAGAAATCACAAAATAAAGATTAATGACACAATAATTACAAGAGCAGAGATAGAAACAAAGATTTATGTTGAACAGATAATTTCCCTGTAAACAACTAAAAGACTTTGCAAACCTAGGGAGCATAATTTCATCTAATAGAACACCCATACTGAAACTGAACACAAATGCAATATAACACACATGATTGGCGAAATGCTACAAAAAATACACACGCCACACTAGAAACAAAAAGATTAATCAAAACAATTGCCCTTCCTAGTCTGTGTTATCAATTTCATCTCTGTTGCTCTGTTATATTCCCTTGTTGTTAATTTCAGCAAAGAATGCTTAACATAACAGTTGAGTTAAATCAAGAACTGATGTCACAGCACTCGGGACAATCCCATACGTGCTCCTTCCTCATTTGCAACAGCCAGCGAAGAGTACCAATACGAATGGTACCAGTAGCAGTCTTCTTCTTCTGCTGCTGCGTTCATCCGGGTTTTTTTTTTTCTTTTTCGGACGTGATTGCATTGTGCCTGTTTACAGTAGTGCTGCGTTCTTGCGCCATTAGGCCGACACATCCGACTTCTGCTGGCATTTGTAGACCGGGTTAACCTTCCCGGGGCAGTAGCAGTCTGATTATGTGTCCGTCTGGCCTTTCCTCAGAGTTTTGAGTGTTGGACCAGATCCTCTGGTCACTCCCTGCAGCACCATTCTCTTCAAGCTGTGATAACGTTCTTTTGCACTATACATATGATTCTGAAGGGCCCCAACCACATCTGCCTTATCATGCACCAGTATCCCACCAAATGGTGCAGATGCGGTCAATATGTCCACCTGCTCATTACCCACCACACCAGCATGTCCTCGGGGTGGGGGGTGTTCCCCAACAGATGCTCTCTATATATGATTTTTTAATGAAAGCCTGTCACTCTTCCTGAAAATGCCTGTCTTCACCTTTCTCAATATACTTTGCGAGTCCGTCACAATCACAGAACAGGGAACAACAGAATAAAACAATGATGATAGAAAACAACTGTAAAATACTATTGTTACAGGAGTGTATAAAGCTTACTTGTACAAATGTCATAGCCTATATATGGTTTGACATTACTGCTGATCATGTTGCCATAAAAGTTAACACATGTGTATTCTTGTTCCTGCAGATTGTTGACTGAGACCTAGGATGAGAATGTTAGAAAATGTTGCATAAGAGTATTATTATGGCAATTAATATCAAATAAATGCAATTATGGTCTCCCTGGCCTAGGAGTTAAATGACTTTCTCTGTAATCCCATTTATCCACGTAGGGTAATGCAGCGTGCAAGAATTGGAAGCGGTTCTCACCGAGTTGGTAATTTACAGGATAAGTGAGCCAGACGCTCAGAAAGCAATGGCAAACTACTTGCCAAGAAATCAATGACAGCGGTAAAATGCTGGTGTTGACAGTGATGTCCTGTAAAGGATATGCAGAAAAAAAATGCAATTATAAAGTAAATAAAACATAATGTAATTTGCAGAATGTAATAAATATACAATATTAATTGTATCCACAGTAACATTGCTCATGAAAGGGATAAATTGGACAATATCACCACAACAGGAAAGTTGGAAGGAAGAGAGATAAGTGTAAACCTAGAGAAAATATGCTGGACAGCTTGGCATTTTAGCATCTAGAAACATCTGAATGAGACATTAGCAACAACATATGAGACAGGTGGCTGTGGATAAACATGACTGTAAATCTATACAGCATGGACAATATAAGAAGAAGAAAATTACTTCTTATATTCAAATAAACACAATTTTGACTATTATTATTAACAAACTGATCACTGTCTTCCTCTTCTTCTTGTGTCCTACTTCCTTTCCCATGAAGTGTCGCAGAGAGGAGATAGATGTAATTTTCTGTTTTTAATTTGTCGTGTAGCTTGTGCTAATATCACTTTTGATTTCTTAATATCTCTTTTACTCCATCTAGCCAGCTCTTCCTGGGGTGTCCTCTTTGCCTTGTATCTCAATGTTTTTCATGTAGAAGGCTCAAGCGGCCACTGTAACAGGTACAAATTGTGGCAACCATCAAAAAAATTATCATTATGCAGATTTAGATTTATGTAACTCACAACGTAATGGATCACATAACGGCTCCACAAGAGTGTTTGCCTCTTTAAATAACAAAATAATAACATTCATATTTTCTTTTCTTTAACTTATTGTTTCATTTATAATTTCTGTGTATTTTACCAGTTAATTTTTTTTATTTTGCACCTTTTAATGACCAAATTACCTTCATAGCTTGCTTGCTTTTTCATTTTCCATGTTTCTATGACATTACAATGGTCACACTTGTCTGACAGCCACATTATTAGGTCACAGTTTTGTTACATGCAATAACTGTTGCATTTTCCAAGTTCATTTATTTTCTTCTTTCAGAGTTGAGCTAAGATTATGTTTTTATATCATTCAGTGTGTTAGAGTGATTCACAAAACTGATGTGAATGAGGGATCGGAGCCAGACAAAGTGATTCATAAACCTGCTGCCTTGTGGGTAGACTGGGGACAGTCCAAGGCTAGGGAAAGGATAAAAAATGTTTTGCGTATCCGCTTACAGGACTTAGCTGTCAACAGCAGCATCTTTCAGCTGTCTGTTGATCTCTTGGCAAGATTACGCTCAGTAGTTTGCCATTGCTTTCTGAGCGGCCGGCTCAGTATCCCGCAAGTCACGAGTGGGGGTCAAACCACCTCAGTTCTCGCTCCACTACGAGACTCTGCGTGATAAACGGGATTACAGAGAGAAAGTGTAGTAACCCCACAGCCAGAGAGACCGGCAGGGAAAGGATACCCCAAATAAATGCTAGTCTAAGTCAGATGTACTGAGTCCAAGGCTTGAGGAAACAGTCCAATGTAACTCACTTGATAATGATGTCACATGAACTTATGTCAAAGCTAAAAGGCTAAAAAGAAGCAACCCATATAGGAACTGTTGTATATAGTAAAGAAGACATGCTCAAACAATATTCATTGTCTAACAAATATTGTAAATATTTCAGTCAGAAGAAAATATAAATAACTAAACATAGTATTGCAACAAAAACAAATTTATTGTGGTATTTA
This sequence comes from Cepaea nemoralis, assembly GCA_014155875.1. Lineage (NCBI taxonomy): Eukaryota > Metazoa > Mollusca > Gastropoda > Stylommatophora > Helicidae > Cepaea > Cepaea nemoralis. The sequence continues at coordinate 415,820 of JACEFZ010028312.1, forward strand.
TGTTGTCCCTTATATTTTATATTAATTTTTGTCTTTCTTTTGTCAGCTCATCCTTTTTTCAAAGTGCTTTCAAGGGCTTAATCTCTCAACTACATGCCCAATGAAGACTGAATGCTGTGGCATGGCTTAGTTATCCTTTTCAAGCTACATCCTTGGCTAATTTCCTTCTGAGAACATTTCTGGTGCTCTTGCATATTCTAACATTATAATTTAATAGCATAATGCTTTAATATGGCCAGTTTAAAATTCATAAAGTGTGTGGTTTCATTGATACCAGACTGAGTCAACATATTTTCTCACTGATCAAATTCTGTGTTTAGATGTCATGAAATACATATGCTGACTGCTCATGATGTTCATAAAGTTGTGAATATTTCAGAATTGTCTTGTTCAGTTAAGAAAACAAAATCAGTACAGTAAAATATATCCTATATTGCAATAATAACTACTTACTGAATGTTGCACTTCGGCATAGAATCCTTTTTCTGTGCAATTAAGAACTTGAATTGCCTCTGCATCTACTGCCTGGACAAAGAATCTAACCAAAGACTGCAACTCTGCCACAGTATGGCCATTGAATGGACTAATATTGCCACTCAGGATATTGATGGCATCATCAAAAAGTGCCTTTCGCTTCTCACAGGGGCTGCGTGCTGGAGACATAATAAATAACAATATGCAAGGGTACACGGTAACTAGACAATAGATATTTGCTAATATTTCCAGATTTAAAGTTTGGACTAATCAAAGTCAACAATTGAGCAAAGGTAAAGTAAGAGAGGGCTTCAAATGAAAACCTTAACAGTGTGACAGAAATTACAATAACCATGCCATTGTCTTGTAACCTGTCGATACTGTTGTTAAGGATGTCAAGAGGGCTAAGCACATGACATAACTGCAGATGAACATGATGATGTCACAAGGACAGTTTAAAGATGGTCACCCTACTTTTGACATGCACCAAAGAGAAGCAGCATTTTGTTATCCGTTTTGTGATCAGTGAAGGTGTGAAACCTACAGAAATTCATCGACGAATGAATGTGCAGTATGGTGATGCATGTCTGTCAGGCCAGCAAGTATATGAGTGGAGTAGGAAGTTTCAAAACAGCGTGACTTCTGTGACAGACTGAGATACACTGAGTAATGACTTTTTAAGAATATATTCACCAATAAGAAAAAACCTTTAAAGTTTTCATTTGAAGCCTCCTCATTACATGACCCTTTTGGGGTGTGCTGGGTATATGATGCTCACCCCATATTTTGTACAGATCAGTGAACACTCGATTGATAATGTGGTCAATGGCATGTTAGTTGCATATTTTTTACAGGAAATCACAGTCAACACTAGCACACTGGCTGTTTGTGATTTCTTGACAAGTTTATGTTCAGTAATTTGCCATTGCTTTCTGAATGACTGGCACTCATACAATGATTGATTAACTGATTGATTAATTTAGGAACCGACATCACAGCATTCGGGGCATTCCCATAAGCGCTCCAGCCCCATCCTCAGAAGCCAGCGAAGAGTTCCAATCACAATAGTACCAGTAGCAATCTGATTATATGTGCGCCTCGTCTTTCCTCTAAGTGTCGAGCATTGGCCAGATCCCCTCATCACTCCACGCTGTCGCATTCTTGCCAGACCATGGTGATCCATTTGCTCCTCCGAGGTGTACACGTGCTCCCACAAGGCCGCAACCACGTCTGCCTTATCATGCATCAATACTCCACCAAGTTTTGCCGAGCCAGCCAATCTGTCTGCCTGTTCATTCCCCAGCAACCAGCATGCCCCGGAGAAAAGATCCAGACGATGCTTGCCACCCGTGACTTCCGAAGCGAAGCAAGTCACTCGGCACGAAGCTTGTCTGTCCTCACCCTACTCAGCATGCTTTCTGAGTCAGTTACAATCACAATGTATGTGTGTGTGTCGTATTCTCCATCCAGCAGAAAGCTGGCACTCATACAAGTGTATGGAAAGCAACGCTAGGTGGTCTTCTTTCAATTCGCCTGCAGCTGTGTTTTGAACGAGGTCTGCGGGATTGTGAATTGCGTTCGTAACCCCTTAACCACAGAGGCAACTCAAAATCAGGCCAGCCACCTTCACCTCCCAGGACATCTCCTGGTGTCTATTTTATCTGGGTCAACCTGGCAACCCAGGGCCATTTCTTGTATCTGCCTTGATATATCTGCCACATATGACTACAAGGGTAGATAGCAAACATTCTAGCCACTGTGCTACCACAGCTTCTTGAAGTCATTAACATGAACAGAAACGAGGGTAGTGAAATTATTTTTCAATAAATAAGTCAGGGGATGGAGTGCCTTCAAGGAGCTGTGTCCTCCTCTCACTTGAATAATACTGGCATCCAAGCCCAGTTGCAGACATCTACTTTTATCAGTAAGTACAGAATCCAATGAAGCTTTACTCTCCCCAGATCTATGACTGGTAAATCAGATGCTTAGTCTTCTCAGACAAGGGTGGGAAAAAATAGGTCTGAAGAAATATATTGCGAAGAGTAAGTGGCTAAATTTCCAACTTCAAATACCTATCCACAATGAAATATGTACAGCATGTTTGATTCTCATATACACATTCTAGGATCCTTGCAAGTGTTGGACATTCATGCACTCGCATGCTGTATAACAGGAGAATGGATCAATTAGCAGTTAGGCGTTTCTAGCCAGTTTTGTGTAAACATAAAGAGTTCATTTTAAATTTGAAATTACTGTGAGGATAACAAATGTTCCACACTCAAAACAATACCTGGAGACTGTGTGTTTGAAGTATTTTAGCCAAAGCATTATTTATTTATTCACTTTATATGATATATAAATCGCCACAGGCACCTCTAACGAGATGCAGCAAAATATGCCAGACAATAAATCATGCAACATATTGTTTGCGGCTTCTGTGTTTAAATCCCTTGACAGTTAGAAATTGAAATGAGCATACAGAATAGGCCACTGTCTAGACTGCAATTAAAAATTAAAAACCAAACCAGGTATCCACAAATGAATATTTATATTATGTGTGATTCTGGTATGCACACTTTACATGCACAGTGCTACAGAGATGATGCACTATACAGAAATTCTTCTTCTGTAACCTAGGAGTGAAGACTAGAGCACTTATGGAGATATCCATGTGCAACAAAAGCTATCCTTGACCCAAATGAAACCATTAAAACTCTGGAAAAGACTTAACACAACAGATTACAGACGGCACAGATAAGTTCTAAAAACATTCAAAGTCTGCAACTGACAGCAAATATACCACTGGGAGACTAGTTTCTGGTTACCTGGTTTGTCACAGAATATCCCTGCATATCCAGGTTCACACTTGCATAGCTCCCCATTGTCAATATCTCCAACACAGCCTGACTCACACAAGTCTCCCGGGATATTTGTACACACTTTGTCTGGAAGTGAACAAATAAAACCAACATAAAGACACCCAACTATCATTGAGAACATTTCATTTAGATAATCAACATGAAGACTGAGAAGAAAAAACAGATACTCAATATAAAAGTCTGTTACACTGTGCTTCAAAAAAAAAAGACATAAAACCTCCACATAGCACAAAGCCTGGGATGAAATGTAGAGACCGTGTGTTGCCCATGCAGAATGATCCTTCTCCCAGCTTGCCTAGTTTACTCCAGAGGAAAGATAATACCAATGCTTCTGGAACAAGACCAGCTGCAGAAGCTGTGAATCAGAAAAGCAATGCTCTAGCTGTTGACCTGTCTGAGCTTCCATCCAAGACTAGTTTTTTTTTTTACCAAGGCTTAGGGCCTGGTCTGCCCTGCCATAACATGTAGTCTTTAAGTTGCATTTCCTCACACCAGGATAAGGTTTGTACCCTCCCAATTGCGCTCCTCCACAATATAAAATTATACCTGAAAAACATTTAATTTTAGAAAACAGAAAATTATTTTATAATGTATTTAACACCCTGTCGTAGAAATACTTTGGCAATATTAAATATCACAGTGTATTAGAAAGAAAGTAATATAAGGTGTGGTTCTTGAAAAAAGAGGCAGAAATGGACCAATATGAAGATGGACACAGGACGTTTAAGACACCCTGAGTTTGCACCTTAAAGACCTAAAGAGAATATTTTGTTTAAATGTATAAATCCTACTCTCTTTGTCAGTCATACAACACAAAGAAAATGCAACACGCAATATGCATTACTATAGTTGAATAAGTAGAACAGTGGTTTATTATTATTTGTGTATGCTGTGTTCCTAATATAGAGAGTAGAAATGTCTTTGAAACATATTTTATTTATTTTATTCCTACAAAATGGCTTCTATACATATAGATGTTAAGCAGATAGCACTTCAGATTACACTTTAAATAACACTTTTCAGACTGAAATAGTAGCCACTTACCATTGACATTACACTCCGGGCCAGAAAATCCCATCTTACACTCACATCTGTAACCCATGCTAGCTAAAAATGAAAACCAAAATATAAACTGGTTATCATTCAGAGAGAAAAACACCCACATTTTTAAAGCTGAAATTGTAAACACATGCAACAGTATTTTTGATGTAAGTTTAAGATGTGCAGAAGGAAACAATACAAACTAAAAGCCTAATAGTGGCTGTTAAGGGGAACAGAAATAAAGAAGCAACCTTGAAGATAAATAAATACTTCAGAGAAATAAATACAAAAGTCTCTGTGGGCAGAGATAAGAAAAGTAATGTGGATTAATACAGACGCTAACATTTTAGCACTTGAGATTAAATCATTAGAAATGCAAAAACTATGATCTATCTTGAGCAGAAAAATTATGTTTCACATCAGTCTGTTATTTCTGTGGCTAAATATTGGTATTCAAAGACTGTATTAACTTATCAAGAAAAGGGCATTTGAATTTGATGATAATTTTTTGGGCATGTTATGAGAAGAAATGATTTGGAGAACTTGGTGACAACTGGTAAGATAGAGGGGAACAGACCAAGGGGAAGACCTAGAGGCAAGTACCTGGATGGCTTGGCCTTGTGGCATGGTCAAGACAGAAATACGGAGCTGATCCACGACTCTGGTGATTGAGTGAGATGGCAGAACATGACCGCCCACGCTTACCAGCATGGCACATGATGGATGAATGGATAATTTTTAATATTCCTATTAGTGGTGTGGATATATCAATCACACATATCAATCAGAGCAAAGTAAGGATGCTCTATCACAGATAAGGGATACTCTATACCTAAGTATGGGCTTCAGCTATGTCTACTGTACACCCATGTTGAAGATCATGGAAAACTGGTAGGTATAATAATAAAATTTCTCTATTTTTTATAATTATGAAAAAAGACTGCAAAATCTAAAGGTAGCTTATTGAATTATCTACTTGAATTACCAGAAAAGATATTTTGTTTGCGTGAACTAATTGTGCGCCAGACCTCAGTAAAGGAGATAATGTGCAAAAATAGCACAAATGCCAGATTACACTTGTGCGCTTTGACTCATTTGTATCATACATGAAAATTACAAAGCTTTATGATTGTTTCACCTAGGCAATTGGTGTAACATTACTGTAATAACTTAACTGTACCTGCTTGCTGCAAAAATATATATAAATAGAGTTAGATACAGAAATAACCCATTCTGTAATAATATGCTAGCATACAACTTTACAAATAGAAAACGAGGTATTATGTGGAAGCTGTGGAGATGTGGATTTATAGAAGTAGGATGATAATACCATGGATGGAAAGAAAAAGTGATGAATGTATCTTGAACGAAGTCCACTCACAAAGAGAACTGGTTACTCATATCAGAAGAAGACAGTCCACATTTTTTAGGTATGTTAAGAAAAGGAGAAAGCTGGAGTATGTCATCATAATGAAAATGTTTAAAGGTAGGAGTTTCAGGGAGAGATAAAGAGTAAAGATACTGGACTGTTTAACATCAAGGTATGGTGGAACATCAGTATCAGAAATGATTGGCAGTACAAGAGACAGAAAGAATGCTGTGGAATGACATGATCACTAAAACCAAATGGTCTGGACTATAAACAGAAGAAGGATAGAAATCCTAAACCCCATTAATATAGGTCCCTGTGCCACTATAATGTTCAAGCTTTTTTTAATGCATGATTTATCTCAGAAATGACACTACAAAACTGTTTTAACACTGAAGTAAGCATTAGCATAATTAAAGATATCATGATCGACATCTTCGACATGAACAAAAATGGGGTAGTAAACATTGCTAAAATGCAGTTTTTATGATTTATCTCTGTTGATGACCATTTTTGTACAAATTCCTTAACTCTATGTTTGTGAATGTGTTATATATAATTATTTAGTAAACTCAGGAAACTTATGCCAAAACATAAATCACATGTTTGTTGGTGGTGACCAAGCTGTAAGAGCTGCATAACTAATAACTGGCTATTACAGGCCTGAACTGGCAAATGATCTTGGAGTTAGTGGACCCCTAGTGAAGCAGTGACCAGAAACAATGAAGTGACAGAGCTTCTGGACTCATCGGTCCTACAATATGACATATCCTTGCTAATGTACATCCAAATTGTATCCTATTAATTCATTCAGTAGCATGTCCTTTACAGAACCTCGCTCCCATAACAACCTTCCGGAAAACTTCTCGATCACAAGCAAGATGTCCCACGTCCGATTCACCCATCTGGAGATCATCCGCCACATCCTGCACCAATCTTCTCTTTGGTCTTCCTCTTTTCCGAGGCATATACCCCTCCATTACTGTTCTCTCCAAACTTTCATGACGTTTCAAGTGACCAAAATATATCAATTTTCTTTGTTTTATCGTCTTTAATAGCCAACCCTCTTCAATATTCAACTCTTGAAGTATGGACGCATTGTTCTTTTCTTTACCCAAGATATTCTTAGAACCCGTCTATAACATTTATATTCAAAAGCATTCATGCACTGTTCAGCTTGTTTATAAATTGGCAAGTTGCCACTACTAGAGGAAATCTTGCTGCATATGTCAAATTTGTGAAAACTGGATTAACAGATTCTGTGCCAAACAAAAAGGATGTTTAGACCTAACAAAAATAGATGGTGGAAAATGGATAGTAGGGGTGCGTCACAGTTATGACATAAAAACTGTTAATATGGCAGCAGATATTTTGTATTATAACACAATGATAATATTATTATATACTTATAAGCCAATGACCGATATGGGAAGTCGCTTAAGATGATCAATCATCGTATGGCATTTAATCATTTAAACAACCTTGTCAGTGCAAAGTTCGTTGTTGTAAATGCTCTGGAGAATCTGTGTGGCACTGAATGTCTCAACATTCACAGACTGGAAAGTTACAACTTTTAAAATTCCTGGGGTGAGAATTCTGTCCTGACCTCAGGGCTGAGATATGTAAAATATACATCCAAAGCAAGCCAACCCTCCAGGAAATCAAAGGAAAGAGTGCTGCTCTCTATATAAGTCCAGGATTGGTGCTCTGTCTCGGACACATTGCTATTCATAAACACCAACATACAAGTCACTAACCAAGACCCTAATCCTGGAAACAAACAAGACTGAATGTTGTGTTCTTATGTGCAAGAAGGTGAACGTGATGATGCTTGTGCTCTAAGAAGACAAACACAAGGACCCATGTTTCTTACCTAAGTACCTTTTTTGCAGTATGTTGTGATATTTTAATTTAGCTGTATCAGTGTCTTTTTGTCTTTACTTGCTGATGAAGGCTTTCTAGCCATAACATGCATTCTGTCACTTTTGATTGTGTTCTTGTTAAGCTGACCATTTCCACTTTCTGTTTAGTTTAGTTTAGTTCGACAGATCAACATCACGGCACACTGGTGCAACCCATAAGTGCTCCGTTCTACTCCTAACTCAAGCCTCAGTCCAGAGAATCTCAGCTCAGTGCATGACTCCGCAGCACCGAAGAGGATCCTGAAATACTTTGGGTATATTTTTAACTCGAAATTTTGCCTGGGCAGCGTCGTTGGGCTACTCTTTTTCGATTTCCAACTGTCAAGGGATTTTTTACGTGCACAACAATACACATGGGCGTCCAATCTCACTACCCAAAGAACAGGGAAAATTTTGTTACTAAAAGTCCACGTGAAAAAATCCCGGCCCTCACCAGGGCTTGAACCAAGGACATCCAGCGCTCAAGGCGGACACCACACCTCGAGACTGCTCAGCCCGCCTATTATTTCCACTTTCTGATTTTCTTGAGTTATTCATTTGAAACCAACAGCCTTGTGAGCCTCTGTTTCCATAATAAGGCCCCATCACACCTTCCATAAATTCCATAACAATGTAATTTTGAATAAAATGTTACAGAAAAGCAGATCTTCACCTTTAACTGTATGCAAAACAAAAGGCAGATGATAATCATGCACCAAATATGGGTTAATGTGTCTCCTTTCACAGTTATTATTTGATAACAGCCAACAGTGAATGTTGAGATCACAACAGTTGTAACTTACCAGTATTGTTCACAGTGCCCACGTTGAGACAAGTTCCATGGATGCCACATGGCTGGCACATGCGGAATGGATCATCCTTACAAGGGTGAGGATCACATGACAGAATGATGCCTTTGGCTAGCAAAAACACACACACACAAATGTCACTTTAACAGAACCACCAGTGGTCTTTATTTAAACAGTTAGCTGAAATAATCCTTTTAACCAATTAGTGCATTGCTAACTGCCAGAGAAAATATGTTTATATGTCAGACTTAAAACACAAACAATATGCTGCACGATTTATTACCTGGTATATTTTGCTGAATCACGTTAGATGCTTGCTGCAGAGTTATATATCTTACGAAGTGAATAAATGATTAATACTTAAGCTGAAACAATCAGAACACACACACACACACACACACATATATATATATATATATATACATATACACATTTACACACATACATACACATGCATACATATATGACATTATTATAACTCTGCAGTATGCATCTGATGAGATGCCATGAAATATGCCAGGCAATAAATCATGCAACATATTGTTTGTGGTTTCCATGTTTAAATTCACTAAGGGAATGTACTGTTTTTAATTTTATGTTTGAGACAATTTCCTGGATTGTCTGGACCATGTTTTATTGCTGGCTTCTTTCTTTAATTACATGTTGATGTTATTTATTTTGTTTTATTTTGTTTTATTTTCCCTCATTTTATTTATGACTTTTCCTAGACTAATTATTTTATTACAATAGTATAATTGTCTCTTACCTATACTTTTGAAAATATTACTGGCATTGTTGAGTTACTTGTTTTTTTCTACATGATTTAGGCTGGTCTATTTTCAATAATGCATTTTTTTCTTTTACACTTATTTTACACTGAATATTAAATATGTTTAGTATGCCTTAGTTACGTCTTATTTTTTCTATAATGTTTTTTAAAACAATTTTCCATTTGTTTTCTGCCTGCCTGCTCTCTCTCTCTCTCTCTCTCTCTCTCTCTCTCTCTCTCTCTCTCTCTCTCTCTCTCTCTCTCTCTCTCTCTCTCTCTCTCTCTCTCTCTCATATCACGCATGCATGCTTACAAGCATGCACGCACACTTAAAAGCAGGCACACACACACACACACAGATATAGGGAGATAGAGAGAGAGAGTGTTAAACAGCCTAGTTAGTTGAACTTTAAGTGTGTTCATATCATTGGTATCTGCATATTTTAACCTGTCGGTTGCTAATATGTTGTTTGTCCATCAAGAATGATGATGACCATTCATTTCATCCAGTGGGGTTGAAGGTGTGGAGCCGTGGGTTCTAAGATGACTGATAAGGCCTATTTTGGCTCGAAATGTTCTTTGACAATGTGGACAAAGAATGCTTGCCGTCTCTGGAGGAGGAATTCCTGCAGTGGTTTTTCTGTCCTGCCTTTTCTTCACAGCTCTTGCAGTCCTGGTTGCCTCACATATGAATGCACCTTTGCGCAATGATGCACGCCACGAATTTCGGTCTCTGGCTGCAGCCTCCCAGGTGTCATGATGAATTCCAAAAGCATTCAGTGAAATTTTCAGAGTGTCTTTAAAACGTTTCCTCTGGCCACCTTGGGAGCGTTTACCACAACGCAGTTCGCTGTAAAAAATTCGTTTAGGGAGCCTGTGATCTGGCATGCGAGTCAAGTGACCAGCCCAGCGAATCTGATTCTTCATCAGTAGAGTGTGGATACTGGGCATGGATGCTCTTTCTAGGACTTCAGTGTCTGGAATCTTGTCTTGCCATTTAATCTTCAGTAGCTTCCTTAGGCAGACTGTGTGGAAGTGGTTTAATTTCCTAGCGTGTCGCTGATAAACAGTCCAGGTTTCACAAGCATATAGCAGTGTGGATAATACAACTGCTTTGTAGACTTTTAGCTTTGTTTGCAGGCTTATTCCAGTTCTGTCCCATACATTCTTGTACAGTCTGCCAAAGGCTGCACTGGCCTTGGAGATTCTTGCATTCACTTCGTCATCGATTGTGGCAGCTTGTGACAGGGTGCTGCCAAGATAGGTAAATTTGTCCACAACACTTAGTCTATGATCATTCACTTTGATATTCGGCACAGTGTGATTATTCCCTGGAGCTGGCTGGTACATAACTACAGTCTTCTCCAAGTTGATATTGAGCCCAAAGTTGGCACAGGCATGTGAGAAAGCTGAAACATTATGTTGCATGTCCGCCTCTGAGTTGGCGTATAGAGCGCAATCATCAGCAAACAGGAGCTCTCTGACGGTGCCGCTGTTAATTTTGGTTTTAGCTTTCAGCCTTCTGAGATTGAATAACTTTCCATCCATACGGTAGTTGATGTCTATTCCAATGTCGTCGTTCTCGAAGGCATTCATCAACATGGCTGAAAACATGAGGCTGAACAGTGTTGGTGCCAGGACACATCCTTGCTTCACTCCATTGGTGACAGGAAAGGGTTCAGACAGCTCACCATTTTCCTGTACTCTTGCCTGCATGCCGTCATGAAATAGCCGCACTATTTGGACAAACTTTCGTGGACAGCCATATTTTGCCATAATCTTCCACAGTCCTTCTCTGCTGACTGTATCAAAAGCCTTGGTAAGGTCAATGAAAGTGGAGAACATTTCGCAGTTCTGTTCCTGACATTTCTCTTGCAGCTGCCTTGCAGCGAAAATCATGTCAACAGTTCCACGTTCTTTTCTGAAGCCACATTGACTCTCAGGAAGAAGACCTTGATCGAGATGGGCTGTGAGGCGATTGAGAAGAATTCTGGCGAGTATCTTCCCTGCAATTGAAAGCAAGGAGATGCCTCGGTGGTTGTCACAGGATTGGCGGTTTCCTTTACGTTTGTAAAGGTGGACTATTGACGCGTCCTTAAAATCTTGTGGCATGGTCTCGTTCATCCATATGTTTGTGAAGACTTGGTGAAGCTGCTCTGTTAGGACCGGCCCACCTGCCTTGTATATCTCTGCTGGGATGGAGTCAGGACCAGGTGCCTTGCCGCTGGAGAGTTGCTGGATGGCTTTGTTTATTTCCACTATGGTTGGCAGGTCATCAAGAGTCTCATTGGTGGGAACTTGAGGAAGGCAATTGATGGTTTCATCATCGAAGAAGGAAGTTGCATTTAAGATTTTGCTGAAATGCTCTGCCCAGCGTTGGAGGATTTCTTTCTTATCGGTGACCAATGTTCCCCCGTCTGCACTGAGGAGGGGAACTATGCCTGGTGATGAAGGACCATAGACCGCTTTCAGTGAGTCGTAGAAGTTTTTCATATCGTGTCTGTCAGCAAAGCCCTGAATTTCATCAGCTTTGCTGCTCAGCCAGGAGTCCCGCATGTGCCGAAGTGTCTGCTGCACTACTCTCTGAATGTTCTTGAAAGCATCTTTTTTTGATGTTGACTTTGGGTATGTGACGTTGGATGAAGAATGACTTGCGCGATGACTTGGATTAAAGTGAGGAAGAGTTGCGCAATTCGTCGACCTCACTCTCTCGCCTGAGTCCATCTGAGTCCAGTGGCAAGACAAGTCGAGACGATTGGAGACGAATACAGGTGCAGTGGATGACCAGGGCGCTCTACGTGCCTTGCCGTGCTCATTACGTTCCACAACGCTTTGCAGGTAAACGCCGTCTTGCCCGTTGAATCAGGAATGATTTCTTCCGCGCAGTCTGCCAAATCCTGTCTTCACATGCTGGGTAGGCATACCCTAGTTTACCTCTTGGTTTGACACCAAATCGGATACCCATGCCTGGTTTAGCCAGCCTCTCAGAGCTGTTGCCCGGGGGTGGCCGCTGTCGCATGCTGACAGCTACTAGGAGCCACAGGCACGAGCTGGGTGTCAGACTTGGACCAGTGGGGGATGGGTCCTGAAAGGACATGAGAGCCATCCTTACCAAAGGTGCTACCAATGCCTGACACCCCGTACCCCCCTAATGCTAATAGATATGTGCATGACCCTCCACAAATTCTTTGCCCACTTCAACACTGACATTTGCTGCATTATCTTTATATATTGTTGCTGGCTGGTGTTTGAAACAGCTCATCTCCACTGCTTGAATTGTGTTCTTTACTTCAGTATTTAATGTCAAAGTTTCCAAAGTATGAGATGATCAATTTTTACAATAATCTTGGATTTCTTGGACAAAATATTGTCTTTCCATATTAGTTTTAACCTGTCAAAAATTTCAGTTCGGGTAGTTCTTGCACTGTTTTGTAACATGCATAACTCAATGTTTACAATAATCTTGAATTTTTGGGACAAAATATTGTCTTTCTAAATTAGCTTCCACCTGTCAAAAATTGCTGTTTGAGCAGTTCTTGTACTGTTATGATTTTGTTTCTTAATAATTGCATTATATACCCAAGAATTTCATCTGTGCCTTTGTCTACAGCTCTTTTTCAGTTATGATGATGTTTCCATTTAATCTGAGACATCTTCAACATGAGTCTTCAGACTGACTAACCTGATGATGATGATGATGATGATGATGATGATGATGATGATGATGATGATGATGATGATGATGATGATGATGATGATGTGAAGACTTCAAAATCAGTATACTTATATGACATAAACTGCTACATTAAATAAACCTGACTTTTGTATTTAAATAATTATAAACACATGAACCGTGTAATAATTTTGGAAAGCTAAGGGAAACCACCACATTAATTTCCAAAGAACAAATTTATTTCCAGTATCAAAGCTGATTTCAGGTGGAGTGATGTTCATAAATGGATACCAGTCTTTGGAATGAATATCCTGACCTGGAAAGTCAAAATGTAATGTTCTTTATTGTGAAAAAAACATTCTATATTTGCCTATACTTAATATGTACAATTATATGAAAATATATCTGCTATTCTATTTTTGTCTTTTGCCTATTTATATGATCAAACACACTGAATGATTATCATAATGTAATGTCTAACTATTGTACTATTTATATGATCAAACACATTGAATGGTTACCATATTGCAATCTTGAACTATTAGCACTATTTATATGATCAAACACATTGAATGGTTACCATAATGTAATGTTGAACTATTAGCACTACTTATATGATCAAACACATTGAATGGTTACCATAATGTAACGTCAAATATTAGCACTACTTACTGACACATCCAACCTCAGCTTCTTGTTTACATGCAGCCCCAGTGCATCCTGTGAAGTAGGCACATCTCTGTGAGTCAGCCTGGCACTGCAGCTGAAATGACATGAACAGGAATAGTAATTGGGCTAAGACAAGACATGTGGCATGACAAGATAAGACAAAACATATGACATGACAAGATAAGACAAGACATATGACATGAAAAGACAAAACATATGACATGGCATGACAAGATAAGACAAGACATATGACATGACAAGATAAGACAAGACATACGACATGACAAGATACAACAAGACATATGACATGGCATGATACAACAAGACATATGACATGACAAGATAAGACAAGACATATGACATGACATGATACAACAAGACATGACAAGATAAGACAAGACATATGACATGACATGATACAACAAGACATATGACATGGCATGACAAGATAAGACAAGACATATGACATGACAAGATAAGACAAGATGTTTGACATGACAAGACAAAACATATGACATGACATGACATGATAAGACATGACATGACAATATAAGACAAGACATACGGCATGACAAGATACAACAAGACATATGACATGACAAGATAAGACAAGTCATATGACATGACAAGATACAACAAGACATATGACATGACAAGATAAGACAAGACGTTTGACATGACAAGACAAAACATATGACATGACATGATAAGACATGACATGACAATATAAGACAAGACATACGACATGACAAGATACAACAAGACATATGACATGACAAGATAAGACAAGTCATATGACATGACAAGATACGACAAGACATATGACATGGAAAGACAAAACATATGACATGGCATGACAAGATAAGACAAGACATATGACATGGCAAGATAAGACAAGACATACGACATGACAAGATACAACAAGACATATGACATGACAAGATAAGACAAGATGTATGACATGACAAGACAAAACATGACATGGCATGACAAGATAAGACAAGACATATGACATGGCAAGATAAGACAAGACATATGACATGACAAGATAAGACAAGACATATGACATGAAAAGACAAACCATATGACATGGCATGACAAGATAAGACAAGACATATGACATGACAAGATAAGACAAGACATATGACATGACAATATACAACAAGACATATGACAAGATAAGACAAGACATATGACATGAAAAGATTAAACATATGACATGGCATGACAAGATAAGACAAGACATATGACATGAAAAGACAAAACATATGACATGACAAGATAAGACAAGACATATGACATGACAAGATAAGACAAGACATATGACATGACAAGATAAGACAAAAATATGACATGACATGACAAGATAAGACAAGACATATGACATGACAATATAAGACAAGACATATGACATGACAAGATAAGACAAGACATATGACATGAAAAGACAAAACATATGACATGGCATGACAAGATAAGACAAGACATATGACATGACAAGATAAGACAAGACATATGATATGACAAGACAAAACATATGACATGGCATTACAAGATAAGACAAGACAAGACATGACAATATAAGACAAGACATATGACATGACAAAATACAACAAGACATATGACATGACAAGATAAGACAAGACATATGACATGACAAGATAAGACAAGACATATGACATGACAAGATAAGACAAGACATATGACATGACAAGATAAGACAAGACATATGACATGAAAAAATAAAACAAGACATGTGACATGACAAGATAAGACAAGACATATGAGATGACAAGACAAGACAAGACAAGACAAGATGTAACATGACAATTATAGACATGATAACACAAGACATAACAAGACATGATAAGACAAATTAAGATAAGACATGACAAGACAAGACATGATAAGACAAGACATAACATGACAAAACAAGACAAGGCAACAGATGACATGACATGACATGACAAGACAATATGTGACATAACATGACAAGTCAAAGCAGGATATGACATCATTTGCATTCTCAGTAAAGCAATATCCAAAGACAGTTCTGCGACCTTTCCATCTTAGTATTTACTGAGAACTGTTGGTGAATGTCACGTAATGAAACCTTTAGAAGAATATGACTGAGTGTGGAGCCTGTCTATACATATATGACATGTTTCATATTGTATGTGAGCCAGGTCTCATCAGGAGTGAATATGGTCTCATATCAAAAATATCGCTTGCCTGCTGGCCTGGTGGTATACTGTTCAAATCCCCTTCCAGGTGGGTTACATCTTTTAATTGACCTGGACTCCCAGGAAGACCAGTTTAAATTGTTTACCATGAAGTATTCTGGGTAGTAAAGGTCATGTGATACTAACCACCTCAAATATCCAGTACCATTTAGTCTACAAAAATATAGGACCAGCACAACGAAAAGGGTCTTTTACTTATGTTTGTATGTGGAATATTACATGAACAAAAGCAAGACAACCTAAACCAGTTAAAGAGAGAACAAATAACACAGACACCTACCGTGTCCAAGCACCACCATTCTGGTTGTACACATTCCTCACCCCACTCCTTCGGACATGAACCTGAACAGAATATAAATATTGGAAATTTGTTTTCAAAGTTCTAATAACCTTAAGTTAAAATGTCTTTAATGGTGAGATTTGATCTTAACCAAGTAAACAAGCTGCTTCATATGGTGAGATTTAATCTTAACCAAGTAAACAAGCTGCTTCATATATGAGCTCTCCATAACCCTTATTCTCTAGCCATCATCATTATCATGAGCCCTGGAAGGTGGCATAGGCACCCATGTCTCACCACAGATCACTGTCCTTGGTGTTCTGAATAAATTCTATTGATGATATTCCTCCAGGCCACTATCTTATCCCATCCAGCATCACTTCTCTCAGTCTGCCCCCGCCTCTTCTACCACTGCACTTTTCAGTCATCACAGGGTTTTCCAATGCCTATCTTCTCATTATATGACGCAAGAACAATGTTTATTTCTTTCTTACTTTCTTATAACAAAAGAAAACACAAGTACCAAAGCACAAATCTGCTATAAGTCTGTGATGTGTAGGACCACCACATTTTGTAGGCCTGACTGCATTGGATGAATAGGTGGTCAGTCTTTTCCCACACTGAGTGGGTGGTGAGCAGCAGGCAAACCCTCTTCAGACCATGTTCATGACATTATCAGGGTTATCTCTCCATGATTACACAAAATCACCCGCTATTTCTTTCTTATAGATGTGTTAGATCAGTGGTTCTCAATATTTTTGGCCCATGCCCCCCTCCCTTTACCATATGTTCAGGACATCATTTACCCCCCCCCCCCCCACTTTTGAATTTCCTCCCAATAAATCCTCCCCCTTCCCCCACCACCCTCCCCTTACACAGTACACATAAAAATGGAAGCTAAATTTAATAACACATATTAGAACAAGTCTAGACATCTACATAAAACGTGATTTGCGGGTTTACTTACATTATAAAACGAATTTCATTAAGGCGAGAAGTACAGAACCGTAAAATTTAGAGGGAAAAACAATATCAAGTAACTGGTTCTTGCATTAATGCGATCTTGAAATAATCTTCATCCAATAAATCCCCCCTCCCCCCACCACCCCACCCTTACACAGTACACATAAAAATGGAAGCTAAATTTAATGACACATACTAGAACAAGTCTAGACATCTACATAAAACGTGATTTGTGGGTCTACTTACGTTATAAAATGAATTTCATTAAGGCAAGAAGTACAGAACCATAAAATTTAGAGGGAAAAACAATATCAAGTAACTGTTCTTGCATTAATGCGATCTTGAAATAATCTCCCCCCCCCCCCCCCCCGGAAACCCTACAATTCCCCACCTGTGGGGGGGGGGGGGAAATTCCCCACCGGTTGAGAACCACTGTGTTAGATTGTTAGTTAGTCGTGGTTCCAACTTCACAGCAATGGGTTGTCCCCACCATGCTCCATGTGCCAGTGAATATTACACAAAATGCTCCTCACTGCCTCATGTGAAAAGTGGAACAGACAGGAGTCTCAACAAACCAACAGCCTGCACAGGTACATTGTGCATAATGCGCCGCCAGAATTCCAACACAAAAGTCCTCCACGAAAAATACAGTTCATCATCGATGGAAGCGGCAGTGATTAGAAAACCAGCAGCCACACATTACTACATAAGGCAACCAGTCAGTTCTGTGACAAAGCCGACCGCCATTATTCCAAACATGTAATTCACGCTACAAACAACCGCAGACAGATGTAAAAGCATAGATGTGTATAATGTTCTACTTTCATTAATCTCTTCTAGACATTGTTAGTTACTCTAGCCATCTTAGGTATTATTAACATCCATATCAGAAACCACATCTCTGCGACCAGCAAGTTCTTCCTAAGTTATATATTCTCATTTCAAGGTTCAATGCCATACAGCAGAACTGGTTTGATATATCATATGACATTTCAACACTCTCTAATTCAACAAATTAATTTATGTACTGACATTTATGAATGCCTTTGTATGAGACTGACAACATTTTTTTCTTTCTAATCATTCTCTATCTCTGCTCCTATTGATCCAGCCAATTACTAAGCTATACTTAGGTTCTTGCCTTTTTAATGCTTTATGTAGTACTAAGCAACATGCCATGTGTAATCAACCGTTGCTCATGTGTATCAGACAACAGACTATGTGCTGTCAACTATGGGGTGTTTGTAAAGTCTCACTACACTTTGTTATGTACAAAAAATTTGAAAAATGAAGTACATGATGTCATCAACAAATGTGCTCCACAATCCATCGTGAAGCAATATTGCAGCGAATGATTATAAAAACCATGATGATGATGATGATCAATATTACATCCATGAGAATGGAAGAAATCTTCTCACTTGAAGCATTTAATGAAGAAGAATGCACTTGAAGGCTATACAAGAATAATACCATAATGTACTTATCTTGTTTATAAGCAAATACTCATGGAAATGGGAACTGATTTTTAAAAGCCCTTAATGTATGAGACCCTTTTTCTTGAATAGAAAAAGATGAACAAGAGAATTAACTAGGAACAGAATGGGATAGGAGACATAGTTGTAAATTCCAAATCAATCAAGGTATGACTTAACCGGTAGACCTGAGGGCAGGCATAGGTGAAGATGAAACTGCACATCTGCTAGTTAAAACCTTGAACCTCTGATAGTGGAAGATTGGAGTGAGAGCAAACAACTATGTTGGTAATAACTAAATGAGAACACCATGACTATCTTTCTTCTAACAGGATTCATTTTATTGTTTTCACTGGTTATGTTCTTAGGCTTTTACATGTAAATTCTAATGTCATATTTATGATATTATTAGAATTATGTGATTGATGGAATTTCAGGTAGTGGTCTTATTCATGTCAATCCAGAGCTGACTTGGTGAAGATTGAATGCAGCACCTGTTGAGTGAGCACATTGTTGAGTGATGCCCTTGATAGAGTAGCGCAGAACCTTATCTACCTGCAACAATTGCATTTGTCTCATAGGAGAGGTAATCTTTATTTAAACAATTACCCGCCAAACCAAAGGAAAACCAAGAGCCAACTTATGTTCTACTATGCCCTGGAACACTAATACTACAATTGATGATAGCCAGAGTGATTCCCAAAGCTGGAAGTGGAGAATCCTGATTGTAGACAGTTCTTTCTTTCAGATCATCCAGGCCAGTAAAAGATTAGCATTACATGCCACTGGGAAAAATATAACTGTTAATATCTACCTTATAATTTGCACATCAATTCTGTATATTTACTGTATATGTATATGTCCTTATTTTATGACAGGAAATTGTAATTTTGAATGCAATTTTCAAACTCCATATTTGTGTTTATTAAATCATAAAAAAATGAGGTCATGTCATGTATTGATTGTATTTTACTTGTCATAGTCAAATTGTTTTAAATTACCCTAGATAGAATTACTTAGTTGGTAGAGGAGAGGCAATGAACCACTTAAAGGATATTTTGGGTATAAAAGGGAATACAACTTTGTCAGTTATTTCCTGAAGGTCTTCCCTGGTTCTCTAAAACTCTATTTCTGGTCTCATCAATTGAGTCAGTACAGCTAAATTAATTAAACAGGCAGGATCACATTGGGAAAAAGGATTTTTCATCCTTTATCTCTTTGGAATTGAGCCATCAATCTCAACGTATCCGACAACAAGGCAAGTTTACATTCAGTAGTTTGCTTCTGTATTGTGAACGACCAACGTTTATACCATTGTTAAATACCAACAACCAAGACAGTCAGCTTCCAAATCACCTGCAACTGGTTTTAAATGTGGCATAAGTGATTGTGAATCTTGTTCATTACTATCTTGCCACAGCACTGGTTTAGTGAGTAGCTTTTGTATGGAGAATAAGAGGAGGAGAAATATTAGAAATGGGGTAAAGTAAAACAGTATTCTCTTGCATTTAATTCAAAATATGAACGGAAAATGCCAGAGCACTGCATAATAGAATCTAACAAAACCTATCAAAAAGAAGAAAGAACAAAAGTGAATGTAAATTTATCATTACAGTATACAGCATCAGTGATTTTTAAAACTGATACAAAACAATACGAACATTATAAATTCATCAATTTTAAGGGTTACCTTTTTGACAGTTCTGTGGAGGTTCCCATGGATTCTCTTCAGTACCAAACATAGTACCATCATCTTCAGCACAGTAGCAATTTTTCTTTGATATGTCTGCAGCCAAATACAGACAGCCTCTGTACTCGTAACGGCCAGCATCATCACAATAAGGCACAAAGATGTTATTCTAGAGAAAAGAAGAAGTGAAGTTAGTCATACAGTATGGAAGCTTTGTTATTTCAGTCATGTTTGTATGAAATGTAAACTATGAACCAGGTTAAATATTAATATTATAATCATGAAACAATTGCATACACTCATGCCTCAGATATAAAATTGTGTAAGCAGAAGTGAAGTTTGTCATACAGTATGGAAGCTTTGTTATTTCAGTCATATTTGTATGAAATATAAAAGATGGACCAGGTTAAATATTATAATTATGAAACAATTGTATACACTCATGCCTCAGATATAAAATTGTGTAAGCAGAAGTGAAGTTAGTCATACTGTATGGATGCTTTGTTATTTCAGTCATGTTTGTATGAAATATAAAAGATGAACGAAGTTAAACATAATAATTATGAAACAATTACATACATTCATGCCTCAGATATAAAATAGTGTAAGCAGAAGTGAAGTTAGTCATACAGTATGGAAGCTTTCTTATTTCAGTCATGTTTGTATGAAATATAAAAGATGAACCAGATTAAACAATAATTATGAAACAATTACATACATTCATGTCTCAGATATAAAATAGTGTAAGCGGAAGTGAAGTTAGTCATACAGTATGGAAGCTTTCTTATTTCAGTCATGTTTGTATAAAATATAAAAGATGAACCAGGTTAAACAGTAATTATGGAACAATTATATACATTCATGCCTCAGATATAAAATAGTGTAACTGTTATGGATGAGGCGTAAACATTAAAAACTAAACATATAAAGGACTCTTGTCAGTGCCTTGAGTACTGGGTACATGATACTAGCCCTACATTTGTATATACCAACAGGCACTCAATGGGTGATGTGGTTAATTCACACCTGCAGAGCCGGCTTCCGGCAACATTTCTCCGTAATCTTGTATACTCTCATAAGTAACGTGACGACTGTGAGAATCAGCAGTGGTTCGAATCGTGTCAGTAACTTATGGGGTATGTGTGCCGGCTACTCAGAAAGCAATGGCAAACTACTGAGCGTAATCTTGCCAAGAAATCAACAATCAGCTGAAAGATGCTGATGTTGACAGCGATGTCCTGTAAAGGATATGCAAACATTTTTGTTTTTTATTCTGCTCTTGATCTCTGTTGTACATCTTCCATCTGTAACTATGGCAGATTCAAATTTTTAAAACTGATCAGGGCTCCCAAGTCAACCCAGCCTAAAATGGGGACTAATGGGAAGTCAAGGTGTGATACTGAACACATCAGCCCTCGAGAGATGATTGGTCGATACAAATATTGGTCTAGCACCATTTGCCCATAGTATCATAAGACATGTAAAAAGGTACACATGCAGGGCACAGGAAGGAAAGAAGTAAATACTTAGGCATATCTTCATGGGATATCCCTGGGCATGGTGGAGTACTCTATAAACTATATTTCTACTGCTATTTGATATTTATCAGCTATCCATATTTCACATGCATGTAATGGGATAGTGTCTATATAGCACTGCAACACACTCTTTTACTCACTGCAACTGACAGCTTTTTATTGGTTAGTATGTGCTTATGCACAACCAGGGTTACATGAAACCATGAATCAGATTACAGACTGAGCTTGAGAGCAGCCAACAGATAAGTGTTGGTAATGATCTCATGTTCATGATGGTAGGCAGAGGATCTCTTTATAGAGACAATGGTAATGGTCTCAAGTTCATGATGATAGGCAGAGGATCTCTTTATAGAGACAATGGTAATGGTCTCAAGCTCATGATGGTAGGCAGAAGATCTCTTGATAGAGACAATGGCTATGGCCGCTGACCTGTATGGTCACTGCCATAGAGGAAAGAAATGGTAGACTACTTTGTTTACAGCCTGGTAAATCATGTTTGACAACTCACGACATTTCAGACCCAAAACTATATGAGATGACAAACCATTACTGCACACTTATCAGCGTGGCACATAATGATGATGATAAAGGGAAAAAAATGATACCAACATTTGCCAGTAATTATAAATACTAGAGGACAGAAACAGAAAGGAAGACAAAGAAAAATATCAAATAAGCATGTTTAGATAAACAAAAAGTATGCAATATAATATTCATAAATTTAATAAGTGCAAATAGTTTCACTCACATGTATTACACACGAAGATGTAAACACGTATGGTATAAGAACTACTTCCAGAACATTCAACTAACAGGCAGGCACAGTGGGTAGCATGCTTGACTGCCAGCCCAGTAGCCATGGGTTTAAATTCACATCCAGTTGGATGCTTAAAATTAACCAGGTTAACCCAGTCTAAAATGGGTACCAGCAAATGTGTTGGAAAATGAAGTCCGCTGGAATGATATTGTCCACATCACTCCTTGAGTGCTGATTGGTCAATAAAAATATGATGGTAGCATGATATGCCTAATACATCTCAAGACATGTAAAATGCTCTTTAACTTACCATAATTACTGATAAAACAAAGAACTTACTGTATTGTACAAGCCCAGAACATCTTTAATGGTAGCTTGGGTGGTTTCTTTACTGTAGCCTAACATCAAATCAGCAGATCCATTCAGAATTCCTAATGCCATGTATGCAATATCTTGACGTAATTTGCAGTCTGTTCCATTGTTATCCTCTGTTAGAAATTCAAGTATTAAGAACATAATAACATTATATAAATTGTCACATTTTATGAAGATAACAGAGAAAAATTGCTTTTACAGTGGCAACGAATCCATCTAGTATATTATCAGCCGGCTCCGTGGCGAAGGCATTAAAGACGCCTTCTATAATGGCGTCACTTCATTATAGTGACTGAATGAAGTCACTAATCATAATCTCACATACCCGCATTCGTAACACAGCTGCGGGCGATTTGGCAGCAGACCACCCTGCGTTGGTTTTTAACAAAATGGTATGAGTGCCGGTTGTTCACAAAGCAATGGCAAACTACTGAACATAAACTTGACAAGAGATCACAACAGCAAAAAAAAATGCTGGTGTTGACTGCAACATCCTGTAAAGGATATCCATTAATCCATCATGTGTCATGCCGATAAGCGTGGGCAGTCATTTTTTGCCATCTCACTCAATCACCAGAGTCGTGGATCAGATCTGTATTTCTGTCTCGACATGTGAGAAGCTCATGGGCCTTTACGGCTCGGGCCGGAGGGAGAATTGTGAAGGAGGTCTCTGGTGCTTTCACTGAAACCACAAGTAGCCTGACCATGGAAGTCATGGCAGTAAGTAAAGCAATAACATGGCTTGAGACACAGACATTCACTAGGGCATGTTTCCTTAGCGACTCAATGAACATGATCAAGAGGATAGAGGATGGGTCGATCCGAAGAGAATGGTTGCTGCCTCTGGAGCGGTCTCGGCTGGCAAAGATTAGTTTCATCTTCGTGCCAGGGCATGCGGGAGTACAAGGAAATGAGCGGGCTGACAAGCTCGCGGGTGAAGCTACGGTGGAGGGTGGACGCACCATGGACCAGGCTGACATTCTGAATGCTCTACGAGAAGTAAGACTTTTGCGTGAACCAAGTGATGACTGTGAATCTACAACCATGGCCAGACTGCGAGAACATCATATTAAAAGAGGGGTGGCCAAACAAGAACACAGAACTGGTGTCGTTAGCCGCTACACGCTGCAGGATTTACTGAGGAGGGGATCCGAGCACTTATGGATTGAATAGTTCGATGTGCAATGAGGATGATCTGTCGATTAACTAACTAACTAACTATTTCTGTCTCGACCATGAAACGTGGCCAAGCTATCCAGGTATTTACTTCTTGGTCTTGTAAGGGATATGCAACTAACAAAACCAAAAACAATCTATTATCTATTCACACCATGACAAGAAAATGTGCCTAGTTTATTATCTATTCACACAATGACAAAGAATCTTCTAGTCTGTCTATTACCTATATTCACACAGATAAAATCAAATCACTCCAATAAATATATTATCTATTTTCATTATGACAAAGAATCTGTCTGGTCTATCTATTATCTATTTTCACAATGACAAATAATCTATCTATGGTCTATTGTCCCAATGACAAATAATCTATCTAGTCCTATCTACTAGTCACAATAACAAAGAATCTATCTTGTCTATTTTCACAATAACAAATAATCTGTCTAGTCTGTCTATTGTCACAATGATAAAGAATCTATATAATCTATTACATATGTAAAGACAATGCTGACCCATTCACATTGCAGTCATATTTAGACAATTTAACATGACTCTATTTCAAGACATTTCTTACTCTCATCTTCAAGTTCTAAGAATTATACATAAAATTAAACTATATGAGTACATCATCTTCTTCTGCATTCGTCCGGAATGTTGTTTTAGACTAAATGCATTGTGCCTGTTTATAGTAGAGCTGCGATATTTGAACCTTTCAGGCTGACACATCCGACTTCTTCAGGCATTTGTTAGCCGGGTTTACCTTCCCGGTTATGAGTAAATCATATGTATGATAAATTTTATTCATGTAGTATTCTTGCATAATTTCTTATTTAATTGTAATTTATTCTTCATTTTTCAAAGTCCATTGTTCAGGACAGGAATTATTTTATGAACAGTGAGTCTACAAAGTAAAACAAACATTCCCACAGTTAAAACCAATAACAATAAAGCCTTAAATAAGTAAAGTGAAAGCCAGTTAGAAAAATACAAACATATTTTAGTATATAGACTTCTTTTTTCGCTCTGTATCCCCATTGGGGCAACCTAATTCACTCCAAGCCACAGTTTATAGATTTACTTAGAAGTAATTATCCACAAGCTGTGGCATAAATCTTTAATTTATTTTTATTTCACATCCATAATTTTTATTCCTCAGAATTTTCTTAAGTTTTTTCCTTAATTGCTTATTGTTTTTCTGCCTACATTTCTCTTGAGTGACTCTTTAATACATATTATTTCTTCTGTTTGTAGACTTTGTCATTGTATATTTGCAATACTTTAGTCCCACATCCATGCGATGTTGTTTCTAAACTATCAAGAACATTGGTTAAATGTATTCTTGAATATCATAAAACCTATGCCAGATTACTTTGCATTTCAATTATCTATGCAAATGTATTAATCAAATTGTATTTCTTCTTTCATTACAAGTATGTGCAGAAAAATAATCAAACAAGCATGATTCACCAATGCAGATTTAGTAAAAGTTGTAATCTTCATTTCCATTGAATCCATTTATTCAACATTAGCTTACCTCCGGTTAACTCACAGCGAACGCCGTGGTATCCTGTACCCATGCAGTCACAGAGTTTTTGTGTGATATCTCCAATGCATCTGCCTCCATTAATACAAAAAGGCATGCTACCATTGCTTGAAAGGACATCACATATGGCAGCTGCAACATATTTCATAATAATATAATAAGGTTGGGTAATACCTTTCCAAATGAAAGAAAAGCACATCCTCTAAATACATTTAAAAAAATGAAACTACAAGTCATAGTATTTGAAAACATTACTTATTCCACTCAAAAATGAATGGGTGATGTCCCATGCATTTACACAAAGGGTCAGGTATCCTGGCCTATATGGAGATAATGATTTATCCAACAATCCTTATACAGGATTCTGAGGGAACAAGTTAAGATTGTTTGATTGATGCATGCTCAACAGGAGATTTGTTGAACAATGCAGGTCCATGGGAACTGATGAGATGGAGAAAAAAAATGTTGTTTCACAAGACAGATGCCGTTAGGTAATTTTGTATCTGTCTTGCTGAGCTTTTTGTGTGAAAATAACAACATAAACTATGAACACCCTAAAGAGCACAGCCAAATGGATAAGAGCTCACTTGCTCTGAAACTTCTGATGTGCTGAAGTCAAGGTAGCGGATTCAACCCCTACACTGGTGAGTTGGACTCAAATGTTCACTTCACGTCCTTTATTTAGGAACATAAATTACAAGTACCTCAGAAGTCGGAGTGGGTTTGCCTGATGGCAAGGGACATTGGTAATAGGGAAAGCTAATTCACACGCTAAAGTCAGTCCAATACACTAGAAGCAGTAGCATGTGTATGGACTAAGCTCGAGTTCAAAGCGAGAAAACGCACGCACAAAAATGAACTATCCTAGACAACATCAGAAGTACACAGTTGGTCTATTTCTTCATGCATATATGTTAGCATTGACAATAGGCTTAGATACTGAAATATAATAAATGGGCAGCTTAATCAGTACTCACATTGCACTGAAGAAAGTAGGTAATTTAAAAACACATAAGTTGCAATTGTGAATTGAAAATTGAAAGAATAGGAAATATAGGTTTAGTTGAAGTTAACTATGATTTTTAAAAAAACAAAACAAACAAACAGCTAGCAACAAGTTAGCCTACATCAAAGTATGACGAAAACAGATAAAAAATAACAAAAGATTATAAATATATCTGCAAACAGAAAATAATGAACCGTAGCAAAACAGAATTGTAAGATTTTATAGAGATAAATAATGATATTTATAACATGAATTTAACCCAAAAAAACAACATAAGAAAAAACACTGGAAAATACATACAGTGGGGAAATTAAGAGTATGACCATTTAGCATTCATACAAGAGAAAGAAGCAAACCACCAAGGGTCTCAATGGTGAAGTGGTCAAGGCATCTGTTTCACACTTCAAAATGTGTAGGTTTGTTTTCAGACTGTGCCTCTGAGACAGGCGCAACTTTTTAAGAGAATCCATTTTGTCAGGTGACAAATTTAAACTTTTTTTGGCCCCCTTTCAAAGACAAATAGATACTTCAAAGAAATAAAGAAAAATCAGAAAAAGGCTTAGAAAGTGTAGCTCATATATTTCAGTAAATCTAAAGCAAAGAAAACATATATAAACACCAAGCATATTTTCAATACAAATTATGAACTAATAGAATAACTTAAAATGCCATAAAAATGGAAAATAGGATGCTCTTTCTAAAGTTATAAATGGTGTTTTATGTATGTTAGCTTTCAGGTGTACCTGCACAACTGGAATCATGAATTCCCAGACTTGTCCATGCAAATGGGTACTCTTTTTGCTGATGGATTCACAACCAATACTCCTTGGGCCAGAGTTGTAAAGTTTCCTTGCTCATCACAGATGTCTGTAGGAAAGTACTTGTAGCCCATGTGCTGCAGAATGACTCGCATGTCTGTCAGACTGATAACTGAAGAGTCACCTGTCTTCAGAATATTGATCACCCAGTCATTGAAAAGTTGTTTTGACTGGCAAGCTGTTGGTACCACAGTATCTGAAGTATTAATAAAATACATAATTACAAAACCAAAGAAGACAAATGGGAGGGAGGTGAACATTTCAACTCTTAAAAACTATAGAAGGTCAGTATTTGGGGTGGATATTATCAACAATTGATACAGGCAAAACTAATGGAAAAAAGTGAGGGGAAGACAAAGAAATAAATACCTGAATAGCTTGGCCATATGGCGCAATTCGGGACATGAACACAGACCTGATAAAAGATTCTGGAAATCATGTGAGTTAGTGAACCATGGTGCATAACTACATGATAAGGATTACCAACTGTGCATGAAAGGAGGCCAGTATTCATGACCAGTAACTTTTAACAAACTTGCTTCATTTCAAGCTGGTTTTAATTTTTGAAATATTCCCTTTATAACCATGTGTAACATCAATATAGTTTTAATGAAACACACATGCACAACTTAGAAATACTGACCCTTTAACATTTTACAAAAGCTCAACAAAAGAGACAAAACTTCCACAAACATAGGAAAATATTCACCTCTTTAAAGATTTAATTTACACTAGTTTAATGACTGAATAATTTATGTCATCTATCTATTATTTATTTCAGTATTATTTTTTTTTTTGCATATACTTTACAGGACATCGCTGTCAACAGCAGCATCTTTCAGCTGTCTGTTGATCTCTTGGCAAGATTACGCTCAGTAGTTTGCCATTGCTTTCTGAGCGGCCGGCTCAGTTATCCCGCAAGTCACCAGCGGGGGAAGAACCGCTCCCAGCTCTCGCCCGCTAGCGAGACTCTGCGTGATAAACGGGATTATGGAGAAAGTGTTGTAACCCCTCGGCCAGAGAGACCAGGCTATTTCAGTATGGATGATATATTTATGAATGAAGCAAAACTACTATGATATGTCACAATTATTTAGCAAAATAACAACTTAAGTAGAAATCTACAATGCCTCTACGTCTACATCTTTATCTTTATTAATTTAGCTAAAATGGCACTGACTAAAATTTTGTTAAGTACTCATTTCAGCCTGGGTAAACTGGGAAATTAGGTCAATTTTGTTTTCAATCTCAGCTTCAATGGAGATTTGAACACGTGACCACCAAACTAGCAGCCAAGAGTTTAGCTACAGTGCTGCTGCGTTTCCCTTAAAATTGCACTGAATATTTCCAAATATAGTATAGAAATCAATGAAGGCAACTGCTTTATTTTTAAAATAAATACTCACCATTACTAGTTTCTTCACAAAACAATCCATTGCTTCCTATTGGGCACCGACACATTGTTCCAGTATCGAAGTCAGAAATACATGTACCTCCTGATTTGCAAGGATTACTTTCACAAAAAACATCTACATAAGAAAAGAGTAATACATTTATTGAATTTATAAGTCTACATAATACATAAACCTGTACCTCCTGATTTCCAAGGATTACTTTCACAAAAAACATCTACATAAGAAAAGATTAAAACATTTATTGAATTTATAAGTCTACATAATACATAACAGACCACTAAGTGATGGCTTTGTCAAATATTGCATTGATAAGCAAGAAATATATAACAGTGTTTCTATTTATTATGCTCTAAACCTATTTCAGCATGATTACCACTTTATGTATGAAAAACAACTTACTGAAAAGTTGTGTGTGGCTTGTTCTTGTGTGTGGATGTGAAAGTTGTACAATGACATAAGAAATGGTGAAAAACTGGAGCAGCAGAATTGTGTTTTTTAGAAGAATGTTCAGAATATCATGGTCAGAGGTATATGGAGATATGAAGGTGTTACAAGATCACTTAAAATAGCATAAGAAAGACAATTGAAATGTATGAGGCATATAATCATGCTTTTAAATAACATTGACAATTAGTAAACAGGTGAAAACATCCCTGGAAGCCTAGGAGATGTGGTTTTATAGAAGAATGCTGAAATCACATGGTTGGGTTGTCAAATGACGCTTTCCCTTGATGTGTTTCCACTACGCTATATTGGTGCGTTTGTTACTAAAACTGTTGGTGTCTACAATCTATCTTTTTGGCATCTACTCTTATTTTGTATGTGCCAAGCTAACTTATTCATTTCTGCTACATGCCAGTTAAATACGAGGGTAAGTTAATAAGTAAGTCACAAATGGCTGTAGAAAAATAACTAAAGATGATAACAACTTGAAACCAGTTTATTTTTATACATACATTGTCCCTTTATTTCCACCAACATTGATGCATTTATCCCATCGTTTTATCAGTCATCCCAAACCAGCGGCATAGATCTGCGTGCTTTGTTTTCATTGACCTGCCATCCCACAGAACTGTGTGACTTACTTATTGACTCACCCTTGCAACTTTTTCTACCCAGCTATGCACCGCTTTACGGGACAAACATTTGTCAGCATAAACAGAAAACCCACCTTGGCGGAGAGACATTTCACGAATGACGCTGAAGTTTATTGGGAAGTGAAAATGTGGTTTAGAAAACAGAGCAAGCAGTTCTATGCAGCCAGTTTTGGAGGACTGATAAAACGATGGGATAAGTGAATCAATGTTGGTGGAAATTATGTTGAGAAATAAAGGGACAATGTATCTATAAGAATAAACTGGTTTCAAGTTGTTATCATTTTTAGTTATTTTTCTACAGCCATTTGTGACTTACTTATTAACTTACTCTTGAATATTATAAATGTAATATTGTATCCTTGTGTGTCTTGTCTGTTAAATACTACTTGTCATTAAGTATGTTACAAATAAACTTCAATATATCTTAATCTTTTAACTTGCTTGATGTAAGCACTGAGAAAAAAGTGTGTTGAAGTGCTACATAGAACCTATATTTTTGTATGGATATGGAACATGGACAATGAGCAAGCAAGCTGAAAAACATCTAATAGCAGTGGAATTTAGTTTCTGAGGAAACTGCAAAGAATACCATGAACAGACAAAAAAACCAAAGAGCAAGTTCTACAAGAAGCAAATGAAAATTGTAAACTGATTGGAGAAATTAGATGCAGACAGTCAGAGAGAACTTGGTAACAATTGGCAAGATTGAGGATAAAAGAACCAGATGGTTTGACCATATGGCATGGTCGAGACAAGACCACAGAGCTGATCCACGACTCTGGTATCATGGAAGATGGTGAAACCACATTTATCGGCATGGCACAGTGATGATGATGATATAAACACCAGTTATAATAATATTTAAATTACAATTATTTCATCAAAAAGGACACAATCCATACCTTTTTTCAAGCAGCAAGCTGTCCACCGGTCAAGTGGGTCTGCATTACACATAAAACCTGCAGGACACCCTTGTCTACGACATTGTCGTTCACCATTAGTGGTCATCAATGGCTGACCAGTAGGGCAGTGGTCTTACAAATCAAGTAAAACATTTAGACATGAGGATGAATCATACATGAGAATTGTGAAGTAATATTAAGTAATGACATTTTAAATTTATATGTATCTCAAAGCTAACTCACTCCAGGCTCCTAGTCAAACACTGAATGTTTATGTATCGAAGACCTAATTCAGTATGTAGAGCAACAACTCAAAAAGGTCTTACATAATATCAGCAATGACAGTGCGCTGGCGGTCAACAATGAATGGGTTTTATTCTTTCCCAACATACACTCACTGTTACCACTGGTACTTTCCTACAAAGGTGTTTGGAAACTCATTCTGTCATTTGCAGACTTCACTTCACCATAGGGCAGTGGTTCTCAACCGGTGGGGAATTCCCCCCCCCCCCCCCAGGGGGGCATTTTAGGGTTTCCAGGGGGGGGGGGGGGGAATGAAGACCATTTCAAGATCGCGTTAATACAAGAACCGATTACTTGATATTGTTTTTCCCTTCATACTTTACAGTTAAGTACGTCTCATCCTTCTAAAATTCATGTTATAAAGTCAGTAGACCCACAAATCATGTTTTATGTGGATGTCTAGACTTGTTTTAGTATGTGCTATTAAATTTACCTTACATTTTTACATATACTGTATAGGGGTGGGGGGGGTGGGGGGGGGGGGGGGTTTAGATAGGAAATATAAAAGGGGGGAATGACGTTCTGAAAATACGGTGAAAGGGGGGGGGGGGGGGGGGCACGGGCCAAATCTTTTGATAGGAAGGGGGGGGGGGGGGGGAATGACGTTCTGAAAATATGGTGAAGGGGGGCAAGGGCCAAAAAAGGTTGAGAACCACTGCCTTAGGGTGACTAAGTGTAGAAATGTATTCCTTCAGTACAGTTATTTGCAAGTCATGTTATGCTACAGAATGAGCTTTGCTTTTGCTTGCCACACTGTATTTTTGTTTTACGTTCGCTCGCTTTGAACTCAAGCGTAGTCCATACATGTGCTATTACTTTTAGGGCTGATTTTTGCGTGTGGATTAGCTTTCCCTGTTACAGTGTTCCTCGACATCAGGCGAGCCCACTCTGACTTCAGAGGTACTTATAATTTACATCCTCAAGTCAAGGATGAGAAGGTAACATTTTAGCCCAAGTAACCAGTGTAGGGGTTGAACCCATTACCGCAGCATCAGCATACCAGATGTTTAAGAACGAGCAGTATTATCCATTCAGCCATGCTGACCTCTACCTTGTATTTCCGTACAAACTGGGTCATGCTGTTACATTCAACATGTGGGAGTAAACATTCATCATTATAACTGTAACATTCTTCTTCTTCTTCTTCTTCTTCTTCTTCTTCTTCTTCTTCTTCTTCTTCTACGTTCATCTGGAGACTTTTTTCGGACGTGATTATGTTATGCCTATTTACAGCAGAGCTGCGTTCTTGTGCCGTTAGGCCGACACATCTTACTTCTGTGGGCATTTGTTGACCAGGTTAACCTTCCTGGGGACTGTAACATTCAACATGTGGGAGTAAACATTCATCATTACAACTGTTACATTCAACATGCATGAGTCAACATCCATCATTACAGCTCTTACATTCAACATGTGGGAGTTAACATCCATCATTACAGCTGTTACATGCAACATGTGGGTTTAACATCCATCATTACAACTGTTACGTTCAACAAGTGGGAGTAAACATCCATTATTACAACTGTTACAACACCAAGTACTCTCAACCAATATTATACTGACCAAAAGCCTGTGCCAAAAGACACAAATCATGATATCACAACATGGCAACATGCACTGCTTGTATATTTTGTTAGAATTAATATATCTTTATATCAGTGAAACTTCTGTTAACAATATTGTTTTTACTGACATAATTTGACAAATATGGACTGCCAGTGAGTCTGTATTCAAAATTATCTTTACCAATGTGCATATCCTTTAATTTTATGGGAAAACAGAATCAAATAAAATGATCCTTTCTTACTTCTTTTCTCAAAGTGCAATAGTACCTAACAACTCTTTTAATGCCATTAATTATACTCACTTTCTCAATTTTTGATGATCTGTCAAATACAAGCAAATATTAGAGAACTGATATTATGAGAGCAGAACATGACAGCCTTTTGTTATGGCATGGAGAAGTGTTAGCACATAAGTTGAGACATGCTGTTGGGGAAGATTTATGGAAAGATAGATGAAGACAGAACTTGGAATCAACGACTGGCAAGAGAAGGTCAACCAGAGAGACGAATGGAATCGGATTGTATCTGCAGCAAAGAACCTCAATGGCTCGGAACTCTTAAGAAGAAGAAGAGAAGATGAAGACAGCAAAGAGAAATTGCTTAACAGCATTTTGTTATGGCATGGGAAGGTGTTAGCACATGAGTTGATACGTGCTGTTGGGGAAGATGTGAAGAAGCAGGAATGTCAACGCCCCTCTGCAAGGTACTTGATGACAATGGTAGTGATGATGTAAGAGTAGTGTTACTTTCTGATGTTTGTGGTAACTTGTCTTTGTGTCTGAACTCTTTCAAGACATTTAGATTAATCAATGTCACTGTGCAAGACATTTTCCGAATTTTTCTATAAAACATATTTGTGAGGTCTGAGGAATTTTTTTTTTCCTTGTTTACTAATTGTCCAGTATTCTTAGCTGTATGTTGACAATGTTTCCAGATAACATGCAATTATCATTGACAGGGTTTTATTGCATATGTTTTTCATTTGATAAAATTGATTGTTTGCTTGTCCTTTTCTGATCTTTATCACTCTGATACATCAACCATCTTATGCCTTATGTTTTCCATACTCAAAGATACTTGAATTTCTGTGCATGCACCAAATTAACACTGTCAAGCCACGGGAAGGTTAACCCAGTCAACAAATGCCTGCAGAAGTCGGATGTGCCGGCCTAACGGCGCAAGAACGCAGCTCTGCTGAAAACAGGCACAACGCAGTCACTTCTGAAAAAAAAATCCGGATGAACACAGAAGAAGAAGAAGAAGAAGAACACTGTCAACAACGACAACAGAAACTGTCATCTACTGCCTATAGCACCTTGCGATGCAGACAGGACAGAGGAGGTCTTGAGCCTGAGGAATTAAAGCCACCTGGCTAGTGCAGTCACCACAAACTGTGCAGATTAAGGTTTTCTTGTTGCCCCTGACAGAAAGAAATCCACACCTTACCATGGATTTAAACAGAGGTCTATCGAAAGTGAACCAAGCATTTTAGCCACTCAGCTGCTGCTCCTTCTTCTTCTTCTTCAGCGTTCCGAGCCATTGAGGTTCTTTGCTGCAAATACAATCCTGTCTCCATTCGTCTCTCTGGTGGACCTTCTCTTGCCAGTCGTTGATTCCAAGTGCTTGTAGGTCTGTACATGTATTATCTCTCCACCGCCTTCTTGGTCAACCTCGCTGCTCCTCCCAAATTAATATTAATGATTTTATTGTACATTTAGGCAAGATACTTTTCTTTTTTATAATACCATTAATACTGTCTTCCTATTATTCAAGATGATGGCTTTTTTTCAATGTCTACAACCACTGTATCTGTGCTTTTATTATTTTGTGTGATTTGCATATGAAATAAAAATACTCACTGGCTGCATTCTCACAAACACTGCCACTGAAACCGGCAGGACACGCACAATAATGGCGTCCACCAGGCAAATTATAGCAGGTACCTCCATTTATGCAAAGTTGCAATGCACAAACATTAGTCATTTCTGAGGAAACAAAGTAGAACATGGAATACATCTAACATTCCATTTGCAAGCATTTTCTTTAAATTTGATCAGATTTTTGTATAGTTTTTGGGGTTTTTAAGCTTTGTTTTTCCAAATGGATTTTGATGATTCTTCAAGTGATAGCAGAGATTTCGCTTGGCTCAATTTAAGTGACATTGAAGTGCACGAAGTTGACTGAATCTGAGCTAGATATCTATCAGTGATATCAGCATAAGCAGTGTATGCATTTCGGATCTCTTGGAGACTTTTAAAATGATTGCAAATCAAACAAAAGAGTATGCTAGACAAAAAGATCGAACAGATAAATGATCGAGCATGAGTTCCAACAAATGCAACCGAAATGCAGGGAACATTGGATTATTTATTGTACATGTGAGTAAAATAATAAATCTGCATTCATTTTCCTTCATTTTGTACTTCATTTAACAAAAATATTTTCACTAACAGCTTAGATTTGATGTTTTTACTTAGTAACCCTAAATCTGACTGACAACCTGAAAAATGTTGCCCGGTCAGAGTTACATAAAGTACAAACCTGTGCCCTGCAAAGGGTTAAACAATAGGCAAAGACAGAAATAACATCAAAATAACTACATTAAGGCATATTAGTATTATATCAACATGTGCAATAAAAACGTGGATGGGGTGTGTGGAAAAAAAATGCAGTGTATTGTAAAGTGCTTAACTAGGTATCAGAAAACCTGTAATGACATTTGTTAATTATGTTCATGTTGTTGTAAAACTGACTGACTCCACTTGTATTTCTAACTGTTCATTGTAATGTCACATTTTTTCTGCAAGTTAGGAAGAGGTTTTAACTAATGGAGATATGGTTTCTGTGGTGAATGTTGTAACTAATGGAGATGTGGTTTCTGTGGTGAATGTTGTAAGTAATGGAGATGTGGTTTCTGTGGTGAATGTTTAACTAATGGAGATGTGGTTTCTGTGGTGAATGTTGCTAATACTTTGGATTGTCAGAGTAACTAACAAGTGTCCTGGGGAGGCTAATGAAAGTAGAAAATTATATGCAACTATAAAAAGAGACAAAACATGCTTTTTGGTCATGTAATAAGAAGAAAGGCACTGGAAAACATAGAGATGACTGGAAAGATCAGTAGAAGAAGAGGCAGAGGCAATAGAAATATGAAGCTGGATGGCCTCAGATGACGGCATGGAGAAAAATCATCAACAGATTTGATCCAGCACTGAAATCTATAGAGATATATGAAGTCTATTCCAATGGACAGGGCACATGATGATGATGAATTTCACTTCATTATACACAAAAAAGTCTAATGAAACTAGAACATTATATACAACAATAAGAAAGAGACTTATATGACATTCTCTGGTCATGTGATGAGAAGTGAGGCACTGGAGAACATCATGACAACTGGAAAGATCATGGGGAAGAGAGGCAGAGGCAGACCAGGAGAAATGGTGCTGGATGGACTGAGACAGTGGCATTGAGGAATCAGCAGAGTTGATCCAGAACACCATTGACTGTGATCTGTGGAGAGACATGACTGCCTATACCAGCTGGCAGGGCACTTGATGATGGACTAATATTCTTCTTCTTCTTCTTTTTGAGGTGCATCACCTAGAGCAGATGCTGGGGATGAAGACTCTCCAATCCACTCCATTATCTGATATTTTCATAAAGTTTGACTCTGCTTATTTCACTGCCCATCTGTTGAAGCTTTCCCTACACATTTTTCTCTTTTATCTAGTGTTCTCCAGCATAAGTCTAATTTCCCTTGTCCACCTCTTCTGTTATAATCCAATACATTTCAATTGTTCTTTCCTTATGATGCGTGACCTAGTGACACCTGCAGCTATCAATCATCATCATGTGCTGTGCTGATCAGCATGGGCGGTTAAGGTTTGATATCTTATATGATCACCAGTGTCTTGGATCAGCATGGGCAGTTATGGTTGGCCATCTTATATGATCACCAGTGTCTTGGATCGGCATGGGCAGTTATGGTTCACCATCTTATATGATCACCAGTGTCTTGGATCGGCATGGGCGGTTATGGTTGGCCATCTTATATGATCACCAGTGTCTTGGATCAGCATGGGCGGTTATGGTTCACCATCTTATATGATCACCATGCCTTGGATCAGCATGGGCGGTTATGGTCACACCATCTTATATGATCACCAGTGTCTTGGATCAGCTCTGTCTTCTTGTCTTAGTTATGCTATGTGGCTAAGCCATCAGATATGTATCTCTCTGCCTTCCACTTGCTTTTTTCCCCATCAATCTTACCAGTTGTCACTAAGTTGCAGCTGTCAATACATTATAGTTTGGGTTTATTATCTATCCAGGATATACGCAACATTCTACTACAAGACCACACTTTAACTGAAATAAATTAATGTGATGCTCATTAACATGAACAGACGAACAGATTGGCTGGCTCTGCAAAACTTTGTGGAGCATTGATGCATGACAAGGCAGACGTGGTTGCGGCCTTGTGGGAGCACGTGTACACCTCGGAGGAGCACATGGATCACCATGGTCTGGCAAGAATGAGAAAGTGAGGAATGACGAGGGGATCTGGCCGGCTCTTGACGCTCAGAGAAAAGGCGAGACAGACATAAAATCAGATTGCTACTGTTACTATTGGTGTTGGAACTCTTCACTGGCTGCTGAGGATGGGGACGGAGTGCTTATGGGAATGCCCCGAATGCTGTGATGTCGGTTCCTAAATCAATCAATCAATCAATCATTAACAATTTTGCTTACCTTCACAAAGTTCCCCCGAATACACTGTAGGGCATTCACAGGACATTTTCATTTCTGTATCTGAATACTTGCATGTTCCTCCGTTCTTGCACACATTCATACCTTCTGGACTGCAATCTGAAAAATAAGTTGTTTCCTGTCTAATGTTAATATTCATGGTAAAGATTCTGTGAATGTTTGTATGGATATTTATTTTAATGTTTGTGTGATGTTTATATTAATGTTCATGTTTGCAATTATTTATGTTACTCTGTGAATATTTGTGTCCTTATAGTAATGTGTATAATAATGTCTGTGAATGATTATTTTAATGTTTATTTTAATGTCTATGGATGCTTATGTTGATATCTGTATATTTGTGCATGCACGAGGCTTAACAAGAATAAGAAATGTAAAACCTAAAGTAATCATGAAATTAAACATTCATGTATAGCAACCAATGAATTAACACATCAACTGTAACTGAAGAAAATTCTTAGAAACCTAAAGAACCAATTTAATTAAATAACAAAGCCATTTACGTTCGCAAGATATTTAAAATGAAAGATCATTTCTCATGCAGCAACAGTGAAGATATATACTAAATTGATATCAGTTAAAGTTAGTTGCATATCCTTTTTAGGACGTCGCAGTCAACTTCAGCATTTTTATGTAGTTCATGATTTCTTGGCAAGTTTACGTTCAGTAGTTTGCCATTGCTTTCTGAACAACCGGCAATCATACCTTTGTATGGGAAACCAATGCAAGGCTGTCAGCTTCCAAATTGCCCGCAGGTGTGTTTCAAACGCATTTATAACCCCTTCACCACAGAGCTGGCCAAAATTGATATAAACAGAAATGAAATAGCAAATGTAGCTCAGAATCATAGACATTTAAAAATAATAAATCATAATGACAACAATTTGGCAATGGAGTGCTTAAAATAAGATGATCCAGTTAATTTTTGGTGCTGTTTATTAATTCATTTATGGATATCTTTTCATGCAATATCAGATGATCACATTTTTTCTTTGCCTTAATTTTTTACATTTTCAATAATATAAACCAGCTGCCAATTGCTGTTTCATTTCTTCTAGTTTCACTGGCAGAAGAGGTTCTGATTTTTTTTTAAAACATGAATATTGACTGTGTTTATAGCTTTATTGTAAAGAAATGTAAAAATGTTGAAATATATGACTTACTCAAGACATCACACAGTTGTCCACTTCTGTGTTTGGGGCATGCACATTGGTTATCTCCTCCAAAGTTGGTCACACAAAATGACCCTGATGCACAAGGCAAATATGGGCAGCCTCCTATTTTTTGAAATACAATTAAAAAGAAAGATTTTAAAAAACATTTCCTACAATGTAAATAAATCTCTTGAAGCATGCTTTTATATGATATTTTAACTCTTTCTCTATAATTCATCACAGTGAGTGGCTTATATATTTTCATTTGTCCAAAACTCTCCACATCATTCTTAGGATGTAAATTACAAGTACCTGAGAAGTCAGAAGAGTAGGTTCGCCTGAAGGCGAAAGACACTGGTAACAGGGAAAGCTAATCCACATGCAAAATTCAGTTCATAGCACTAGAAGTAGTAGCATGTATATGGACATATTGTTTAAAGAAAATCTCTCCACAGTTTGTGTCCATTCAGTACATCTTTTGTTTCCTTGTATATGCTCACTGTTTATTTATTTATTAAAAGTTACCTCACTTTTAATGTGGGGGAGTTAATATATCTGAAATATTAGAAATGTAGCAACTGTTGATGGTTTTCAACAGTTTCTTTTTTATCAAAATAATTTTGAGTTTAAAATAAATAAAATGAACCTGTCTAAGTCTAATCTTGTGCAGGCCATCTGCAAGCATTATTACAATATTTGTTCAAATGTATATTGGCAGAAAAATTAGAGTTTCAGATAAATATCAGACTTGAAACATGATATTTGAACAGTTTCGGAATGATCGGAGTGACTGACACTTTCTTTGTAGACATAACTCAGACTGGTAAATAAATGTAGCAAGCCAAACAACAAATATAATTTCAAGTTAAATTTTACAAAACAAGATGCATTCAGTGACAGAAAAAAAGCAACAAATGTTATTTTGTCAACTATGTCCATAGAGCTGTGCTAGGTTGGGCTTTTTCTGAGTTTCAACACATTAAGTCCTTGGACTAAATAACAACAATAAATCATTTGCTTGAGTGTGTGAAACATCAGATGATTCATGTTGGTGGAAATGTGTTCATGTGCATCTATTGTGGATGAACATTTACTGAATTGGTCTGATCAGTCATATTTGCTACTGCCAAGGGTTGAAGTTATTGTGCCATTTTTGAAGCACAATGTAACAAACTATTGTCTGTCAAGACGGCAAAGTACCGGCATGTCACTCTGTAAACAAAAACTGAAATTAAATGTAGATGATTGATTTCCAGAAACCGATACATCGGCGCAATGAAACTATGGACTGCCGTGAGCCGATACATCGGCTTGGTATAGATAGTGCGTTACTTGTTTCATTTCTCTTATTTTCCGAAATCTTTAGTGCCCGCTAAATGAAACTTTACTTACATAAAAGATTGTCCTTCAGTCAGTGTCAGGCAAGACGCGCGGATTCATTGTTTTTTAGGATAAATTGAGTATTTAAGTAGTTTGTTTTTATTATTTTAGAAATGGCAGCAATGTTTTTATTATTTTAGAAATGGCAGCAACGCCTTCTTGTTCTCGATCTTGTATATTTACATCACATCAAGCAAGATTGTTTTTTGAAACAGATTTAGATGATAGTGATTCTGATTTGAATGATTGTGTGGAAGAATCTGATATTGAGTCTAGTGTTTCAGCTTCCAAATCACCTGCAACTGGTTTTAAATGTGGCATAAGTTATTGTGAATCTTGTTCATTACCCCCTTGCCACAGCACTGGTTTAGTGAGTAGCTTTTGTATGGAGAAGAAGAGGAGGAAGAGAAATATTAGAAATGGGGTAAAGTAAAACAGTATTCTATTATGTCATATTTCTTGCATTTAATTCAAAATATGAACGGAAAATGTCAGAGCACTGCATAATAGAATCTAATAAAACCTATCAAAAAGAAGAAAGAACAAAGGGGAATGTAAATTTGTTTTGTGCAGCACTCAAGTTAAACGAAGCAGGTCAACTTTTGTTTGCTCTGGCTGCACTAATAGACCACACTTATGCCCCAAATATTGCTTTGCAACCTGTCACAAATAAGCTGAGCAGTATTGTGAATAATAATAAACAGAAATGTCTATATATTAATTGTCAATATATTAAGAACAAATAGCCAACTGCTTTCCTGATTTTCTTAATTTTGTGTGAAAATGACATGCTTCTAAATATGCAGCTATAATTATTTTTGGATGGTTTTAAGGAGCAATTCTTATGATACTGGTGAATTAAAGTGGTTTGTTTATCATAATTCAGTAAAATTAACAGGATTATATTTAAAGCTTAAGAAATAATGCCTCGGTCAGTAGACATTTAATAATTTTCACCCCTTTTATTTAAATTGTTGTTACAAAACTATCATTATTGTTATAATTTTTCTAACAGTGTAGCGAAACCCCAGTGGCCCATGTCCTCATACCTATCTGCTCAATTCCTTCGGAGTGGAATTCTCTGGGTTACTTTCATAACCCGAGCATTTGACACGAATACTTTGTAATCTATCTGTTCTTCGGGAAAACCCAATGGCACGCCTTGCACCAAATATGACCTAGGGTAATGGTTGGCGTGAAATGTCCGTTGTCAACCTTGTCGGTTGTTGTCGGCACAATGTATTGAAGTTTTAAAGAATTTTACAGATAAAGTGCCGCATCCTACTGCTGGGGAATGAAAGGCAATTTAGATTAATTGGTCCTGCCAGACATGGGCATATTAAGCTTGGTCGTCTCAAATAATGAGACGAATTGGTGAAACGGCAGTCTTGCCAATTTGGCTAAGCGTCTAGATCTGGGCATGGCGGGGGAACAAATCGGGGTTATCCTTCTTCCTATGGCTTTACCTCTGTTTAGTGTTCTCTTTCATTTGAATATAAACATTCTATAGCTATGGCATGTCGAGGGGAGGGAAGGGCTCCGTGGGGACCGGTTCCACCCATCTGAGTTATATCTTCTTGAGCCAGAAGAGGCGATCCACTGTGCTATCTCTTTCGTCTTTCGGCTGATTGGGGGGGGGGGGGGGCAGGTGGACCGGGTGGTTCCTGGTCGATAGGAAGATGTTGGGAGTATAAATGGACTTCCCTGTCTCCCTGAGAGAACCTTAACTCATCTGAATGTATGGGTTATGTGAGACACGGCCGATACATTGCGGTGACAGCTCAGACAAGAGCGGCGGCCGGACAGGGTAGTTTCCTCTTTCCTGTTCTTGCTAGGGATGGGGGAGGGAGATGCACTGCGGTCCATACAGACCCACTATTATGATTAGTTAAGAGTAGGAAACATACATAATTACGCACACTACTCCACAATAGCTTTGTAGTGAGAAAGGCAAGGTTTGCAAGTGAGAGGTAAGCCTGAGAAGGTATGTGCCCAATATTAATAAAGGCATGGTATGAGTGTGGAGAGGAGTGTGGTATGAAGACAATTGAATACTAGGTAATTGTATGTATTTTATGTATGGCAACCGACATGCTGAGACCATTGGAATCTCCATGCCGGCTGTATATGAAGTTTACACCAGAGGCTCTCAAAATTGTTTTAACTTTACAGGATCCTTCTTTTGACGGCGAATATAGCCGGAAGTTTCGACAGAGCATCGACATAGAACATTATGTTTACTACGAAGTCCCTGCTGCTGTTGGGCTATACCAGATAGAACCACAGCGGGCCCGAACGAATACTTTCAGAACACCTCGGCAGGCTTTTTGTTGAGCTGGGATCGAGTATGTTTGCATTCTGGGCTAAATCCCGCCTAAGTCACTGACACACCCGGGCATATATCCTATTTATTCTCCTTGAGTATTTCCCCACCAAAATTGTACCCCGTGATCCCAGGGCACTTTCCCTAATCATTGGACACACTACATTCGTGTATGCCACGGAAACTTGGAATCCTGGATCGATGGAACCTTGTTGTTCGAACAACCTACGCGGGAAATAAAGACCAGGGAACTTGCTGTGAGGTGGTGGTGAATTCATGGGACAATATGGAAAACGATGATCTAGGATATTTATATTTGTGTTGATATTGTATGGACTAGTTTTCTCTCTAGATTGTGTGTAGATGTTATGAGTTAATCGCCAGATATTTTTTCTGTGCTGTTATGTATTGAGTTATTAAATTTACAATTACAAATATGTTGAAGAACGTCATGTTGTATGCGTGTCAGCCAGAACGACCCTGCAGGAAATAGGTCCTGAGGTCGAAAGAGAGAGTGACAGTGAGTCCGGGGGAAACGGAGGAGGGTTGGCAAGCAAAGACCTATCCCAGCCAGGGCTATAGAATAATATTGAAATATTGTTACATAGTTACTTGGGACCCTCCACGTAGCTTGTTACAAACAGCTCACATAATTATTAACACTGTCATGTTTCTTGTGCAATCTCCTTTAATTTGACATATAATACAATATATTACACGCCCTACCATTGGTTCCAAATGTGATGTTTGACACAGTCCAGTTAGCTTCACCACCATAAAAACTATTTGCCAGGAGGCTGTCTTGGATTTCAAGCATGCTTTCTACTGGAACTTGTTTAGTGAAGCGTAACTCCAGATGCATTATAGTATAACTGACAAAACAGAAACAAATTATATTCTGAAAAATATTGTCTTGAAATATGTATCTGAAGTGTTGAATGATGGTTACAATTTGACATGGAAAAAATATGTGTTGTGTGTAATAAACAAAAATAACAATTGTGACAAGTGATGTGTTCAATATCATCCCAGCCACATTTACTTCCCAGAATATTTCCTGGCACCCATCATAGGCTGGCTTGATCTAGGAATCCAGGTCAAGTTTTAAACATCCCCGCAGAGCTTTGAGAGTATTGCTTAAATGTTAATTAAACAGCAACATGCAGTTATAATATAAAATATTCACACAACTGGTGCAGTTATCAGTTATGTAAAATGTGTTGTGCAATTTTCTCAAGTGGAATGTTTTCATGTTGTAAAAAGCAATGTGTGTTGTTAACATGGTTAATATTTAGTTAATATCTTTCTCACTGAAACATGGTTCCGTCACCCTTCTACTGAGTTGAGTATGCGGAGCGATACTGTGAGCTGTGCATTTAATGTGGAATGCTTTTACATCTGTCCGCGGTTGTTTGTATTGTGAACTGCATGTTCAGAAAAATGGTGGCCAGTGAGTTGCTGAGCTCATGGGTTTGCCTTATTGAGTAATTTGTTTTCTGGTTTTCTAGTGACTGCCGCTTCCATCGACGACAAACTGTATTTTTCATGGTGGACTTTTATGTTGGCATTCTGGCAGCAGAATTTTGCATAGTATACCCGTGCGGGCTGTTGGTTTGCGAGACTTCTGTCTGTTCCAATTTTCACTTGGTTGCAATGAGGAGCATTTTGTGCGATATTCACTGGCACAGGACCAGAGCATTATGGGGCACCCCTTTACTGTGAAGTTGTAACCGCGACTAATGACAAACTAGCTTTCTCACTGAATACACTAGAATTTTTTCTAGTATATATATAATACAGAGCAAATTTAGAAAAAAGTGCAAAATGTTAACATAAAAAGATCATGCCAACAAATTAACCAACATTATTGCTTATCCAGAGGCACCAAGAAGCTGTGTGCAGAGCAATAACAGATAAATAGTACATAAAGTCAAGGGCCCTTTCACATGCCCTAAAGCACATTGGGTATGTGGTGCTAAACCCATATATTTTAAAGACTAATTGGCAGTCGGCAGGTGGTATGGTCAATATCATACCAGCTGCTGTTACTTCCCAAGACATTTCTTGGTACTCAAGGTCAATTTTCAACATCTGTCCCGATGAGGATTCGGATTGATGTCCATTGGTAGACAAGTGAGAGTCTAGCTATTAAGCTACCATAGCTGCTAGTAACATGTAAATGCTAAGAACTACATTGATATTGCCCTCATAACAGACACAGAACTGCCACATAGAAAGGTTACACACACAAAAATAATTAATAAAGAAAAAATGGATAAGAAAATTAAAACTGGTCAGAGCTGCACTGTCACATGTAGAATTGTTCTATTCATGAGTAAAGAGGCTGCAAAAACAATTCCACTAGAAATTATTTAACACGGCAACAATTATGGGGTCGCAGAAAGTTGGGGGTCAACAAATTAAAACAGTGTTCCTGTATGCAACTCTTAAGTATTTACAACCCACTGATCAATGTGAAAACTTTACCCCAGCTCTCTCCTCTTTCTTGTAACTTGTTCATCCAGTGATGATTGGAACTTCACAACTGTGGCTGACTTAAAGC
Organism: Cepaea nemoralis; assembly: GCA_014155875.1. Classification (NCBI taxonomy): domain Eukaryota; kingdom Metazoa; phylum Mollusca; class Gastropoda; order Stylommatophora; family Helicidae; genus Cepaea; species Cepaea nemoralis. Next base: position 460,749 of record JACEFZ010028312.1, read on the forward strand.
CCTGACTAGTGTACTGGCTTAGAGTTGTATTGATCTGTGGAGAAATCATATTAATGTTATATACCCACATTCAACTTATAGAAATCAACAGATTTTAAATTCAGTACATGAATTTCCATTTTCAATTCTGATATTAGAGCTGTGGTTCTCAACCGGTGGAGAATTCCCCCCCCCCCCCCCCCACCCCCATGGGTGAATTTTAGGGTTTCCAGGGGGGGAATTAAGATTATTTCAAGATCGCATTAATACAAGAACCAGTTACTTGATATTGTTTTTCCCTCTAAATTTTACGGTTCTGTACTTCTCGCCCTAATGAAATTTGTTTTATAACGTAAGTAGACCCGTAAATCACGTTTTATGTAGATGTCTAGACTTGTTCTAGTATGTGTTATTAAATTTAGCTTCTGTTTTTATGTATACCATGTAAGGGTGGGGGGATTTATAGGGAGGAAATTCGAAAGGGGGTGGGGGGGGGGGATGACATTCTGAACATATGGTAAAGGGGGGCATGGGCCAAAAAAGGTTGGGAACCACTGTATTAGAGCTTGGAGGCAATGGAGCTGTGTAACTCTAGTTGCATTTTTAAAATACTTATCTTGAATCAGAAAGTCATTCAATCAGTCTGTATGTGCACACACATGTGTGTGTGTTCGCACATGAACATGTGTGTGCATACTTGCATGTATGTGTGCGTCTCATAATGTGAAAAAAATTGTCATATTGTTCAATGCTGCTTTGACTATTCCTAATCTGTTTTCTTAATCCTACATCACATCTGCTATCAACAGTTATTAACTGTCCTAATTGAGAAAACAGCTTCATGTCTCAGAAACTGAAGTATCTGGACCATATTAAACAACATTGCAAATTTGCAAGAACATTGATTTGCCTGGGCAGCAGAATAAAAGCTGTTTCATTGTTGCCAGCTGGCAAAGTTTAGTCTTACTTTGTAAGTATTATATTTTTTTACACTTATCATCAACATCAACCTTTATGAGTTTGTGCAGGCTTTTTAATCATCATCATGTGCCTTGCCAATAAATGTGGGTGGACATGGTTTGTCATCTCACAAGATCACTAGTCTTTGATCAGTTCTGTGTTCATATCCCGACTTTGCTATGTGGCCAAATCATCCAGGTTTTTATTTCTGTGCCATTTCCTTGCTCTTTTGCCATCAGGTTTGTCAGTTGTCAGCAAGTTTTCACAAAGAATCAGCTTCACTGGGCTGGTCACTTGACTTGCATGCCAGATCACAGGCTCACTAATCAAATTTTTTATGGCGAGCTGCGCTGTGGTAAAAGCTCCCAATGCAGCCAGAAGAAACGCTTTAAATACACTCTGAAGATCTCATTAAAATCTATTGGAATTCATCGCAAGACTTGGGAGACTGCTGCCAAAGCCTGACATTCATGGTGTATATCATTACGCAAGGGTGTAGTCACATGTGAAGCAAATAGGACTGCAAGAGCTGTGGAAAAAAGGCTGGACAGAAAAACCACTGCAGGAGATCCTCCTCCTGGAACGTCAAGCATTCTTTGTCGACATTGTCAAAGAACATTTCAAGCCAAAATAGGCATTACCAGCTATCTTAGAACTCACAGCTACAAACTTTCAACCCAACTGGATGAAATGAATGGTCGTCATAATTCTTGACTTAGTGGTATATGAGGAAATGGAGCTGAGGTAAACTGGGAAATGGAGCTAAGGTATATGGGAAATGGAGCTGAGGTATATAAGGAAATGGAGCTGAGGTATATGGGAAATGGAGCTGAGCTATATAAGGAAATGGAGCTAAGGTATATGGGAAATGGAGCTGAGGTATATAAGGAAATGGAGCTGAGGTATGTGGGAAATGGAGCTGAGGTATATAAGGAAATGGAGCTGAGGTATGTGGGGAAGTGGAGCTGTGGCATATGGGAAATTGAGCTGAGCTATATGAGGAAGTGGAGCTGAGCTATATGAGGAAATGGAGCTGTGGTAACCTAGTTGCTAGATGCTTGCCTGCTGACACAGTTGTCATGGGTTTGATACATATCAGGGTGGATTTGAGCTTGTATAAAATGATCTGGTCTCCCATTTGGACCAGCCTAAAATGGGTACAGAACATGTCTTGGAAAGTAAAGGAGGCAAGCATGACACTGACTCTGTCATCTACTGAGCTCGGATGGGTCTATACAAATATGGGCTGAGCAACATATTCCTAGTGTGCCTAAAGGCACTTAAAGAGGTCCTTTACTTATTTTCAATGAGCGTGGATAGCTTTACTGGTTCTTCTACTATACCAGAGAGTCACCTGATGTACTATACTGATAAAATGAATGCCTTCTTAGAAACTTTGTCAAAATAAAGACTTTCAGATAAGTCAATCAGTATCATCACCATCATTATCAAGTGCTATGCTGGCTGGTGTAGGTGTTCATGACTCTCCACAGATCTCAGTCTTTGGTTTTCTGGATCAACTCCATTGTTGATATTCCTCCATGCATCATCATCATCAAGTGCCGTGCCGGCTGGCGTAGGCGTTCATGGCTCTCCATAGATCTCGGTCTTTGGTTTTCTGGATCAACTCTGCTGCTGATATTCCTCCATGCCACCGTCTCAATCCATCCAGCATCACTTCTCTTGGTCTACCTCTGCCTCTCTTCCCCTCGATCTTTCCAGTTGTTACGATGTTCTCCAATGCCTCTCTTCTCATCACATGACCGAGGAAAGCTGTTTGTCTCTGTCTTATTGTTGTATATAATGTTCTAGTTTCATTAGCCTGTTTCAGGCAGTCGTCGTTAGTTACTCTGGCAGTCCAAGGAATTCGCAACATTCGTCTCAGGAACCACATCTCTGTTGCTTCTAATTTCTTCTTAATTTGTTCATTTACATTCCAAGATTCACTGCCATACAGCAAAACTGGTTCTACATAGCATTTCAGCACTCTCTTTCTTACATTCAGTGACAGTGACTTATTGCATAAGATACTCTTCATTTTCTGAAATGCAGCTTTTGCCTGCCCTATTCTGCTCCTAATCTCTGTTGTACATCTTCCATCTGATGTTATAAATGCCCCTAGGTATCTAAAATTATCAACTTGGTTAAGGATTTTCCCTTCTATTTCTATGTCACATTTTGGTGTCACCATTTTCTTTGATATTACCATTGTTACTGTTTTCTTGATATTCAAGTTGAGTCCTTTCCTTGCACTCTCTGTTACTACAACGTCTAATAATTGTTGTAGGTCTGTTGAATTATCCGCCACCAATACTGTGTCATCTGCATAGCGTATATTATTTATATTATAACCTCCAACTAGTATTCCTGGCATCTCTTTGATCTCTCTCATTATTACTTCGCTATACAGGGAGAAAAGATCTGGTGACAAGACACACCCTTGTCGTACTCCTAGCTTTATCTGTTCGTAACTACCCTCTTTATTTCCTATTTTAATTGCTGCTACTTGGTTCCAGTAAATATTCTTTATTATTCTTAAATCTTTTCCATCAGTGTTGATATCTTCCAACATTTTAATCAGTTCATCATGTTTTACTTTATCAAATGCCTTAGTATAATCTATGAAGCACAAATATATGTCTCTCTGTTTCTCTATTGACCTTTCTATTAGTGTCCGTAATGTATAAATTGCATTGTTTGTGCCCTTTCCTTCCACAAATCCATACTGTTCTTCACTAATTTCCATTTTTATTTTCTTTTTGGTTCTTCTCATTATGATTCTGAGTAGAAGCTTAGTGATATGGTTTATAAGGTTAATTGTACGAAAATCTTCACAATCAATTGCTCCTGGTCTTTTTGGTATAGCTATAAATACAGATTTCAGCATATCACTGGGTAAATATCCACTGCTGTAAATATCATTCAACATTTTGGTTAATATATCTACTCCAAATTCTCCCAATACTTCTAATTCTTCTATTGTGATTTCATCTGGCCCAGCTGTTTTTCCTTTCTTCATACGTTTCATAGCGTCAGCGACTTCTTCTTTCAGAATAGGTGGACCTTCTAAGTTACTATCTTCTGTTAATTCTGCCCTTTCTCCTTCATATAATTCTCTTATATACTCATTCCACCTCTTTATTATAGCATCTTCCTCTAATATTATCTTTCCTGTTTTTGATTTCAAACACCCTGTATTTATCCTTATTTTTTTTCCTGTAAGCTCACTGATTTGTCTGTGCATATTTTTTGTATCTTTAATGGAATTTAATTCAATTTTTTTGCATTGCTCGTTTAACCAACTTTCTTTAGCCTTCCCACATTTATCTTTTATTTCTTTATTTATCTTAGCGTATTCTTGTTTGTCATTTTTATACTGTTTTCTTTTGTCCATCAGGTTTAAGATATCTTCATTCATCCATTTTTTCTTAGCTATTTTGCCTCTCTCTGGTAATACTTCTTTGCTAGTTTGATGAATGGAGTCCCTTAACATTTCCAATTGTTCATCTATACTCTGTATTTTAGTTATTGCATTGTTCCTATTTTTCACAGTCACTCTGTATTGTTCTTGCATTTCTTTATCCATTTTTAGAACCTCTTTATTAAGTCTCATGTTCTTAACCATTTTTTTCCCTCTCTTTAATCTTACTTTTATTTGTCCACATAGTGGTACATGATCACTATTACAGTCAGCACCAGGCATTGTCTTTACATTAATTAAAGCATTTCGAAATCTTTTATTAATTAGTATGTAGTCAATTTGGTTGCGTATTTTCTTATCAGGGCTTATCCATGTGTACAGTCGTCTTTTATGGTGTTTATGGTGTTCCTCCATGCAGCCGTCACAATCCATCCAGCATCATTTCTCTTGGTCTGCCTCTGCCTCTCTTCCCCTCGATCTTTCCAGTTGTCAAGATGTTCTCCAATGCCTCTCTTCTCATCACATGACCAAAAAAAGCTATTTGTCTCTTTCTTATTGTTGTATATATAATGTTCTAGTTTCATTTAGCCTCTTTCAGTATGGAAAGTTAAAATGCTAAAGTTCACACTGAAGATCAGAGAGGCAGGAAAGAGCAGCTAGCCCAATGTATTAGTAGACTCATCAATCAACATTTAATTTGCACACTTAGTCACCGCACGCTAATGGATTTAGTAGTGGAGAGTTTTGGTCAGAGACCATAACTTTATGAAGGGAAAATCCCAACTGCACCTCCACGCGGTAGAGGATGGAAACACACTACGGGGTGGCTAACACAGCTCTGGGGACCGAGTATCCACCGGAATAAGTGGACAACTCTGCAGCTGAGCAGAGCAGGGCACTCACTTGTCCTTGCAGTCGGAAATGGCTGTCAAAAGCAGAGGTAAAAAGACCACCATGTGAATGTGGAAGGCAAGGGGAAACCACCACATTATCTTCCCAAGACTTCATGGTAAAACATAAATCAAAGTTAGTGAAGGGTGTTAATGGCTGTCTTAGGGCATCCTCGTCCGGTAGGGAAAGTCATGAGCCACAAGTGACACCAGACCGTCATCCAGCTACTGATGGCAAAATCTTAACTAAAATAAATAAATTTAGAGTAGGAACATGGAATGTTAGGACATTAAATGAGCTAGGAAAGTTGACCAATGTTCTAAGAGAGATGGATAGCATGAAAATGAATATACTAGGTGTTAGTGAGATGAGATGGAAGGGATCGGGCAAAATTATAGCTGACAATCACACAATAATTTATTCGGGAGGGGATACACATGAAAAAGGTGTAGGAATAATATTAGACGAAGAAACAGCCAAGTCAATTAATGGATACTGGTGTATTTCAGATAGAGTTATTATGGTAAAAATCAAAGGCAAACCAATAGACATAAATATTTTACAAGTATATGCACCAACAGCAAGCAGTAGTGATGAAGAAATACAACACTTTTACGATGAAATAGAAATGGCGATGGCTCAAATTGGATCACAAGAAATAAAGATAATACTTGGTGATTTTAATGCAAAAGTAGGAAAGGGAAAAATGGAGGATGTAGTGGGGAATTATGGTTTAGGTACAAGCAATGAAAGAGGGGAAAAGCTAATAGAATGGGCAAATATCAATGATATGATAATTGGAAACACATGGTTTAAACACCATAAAAGACGACTGTACACATGGATAAGCCCTGATAAGAAAATACGCAACCAAATTGACTACATCTATCCATCCATCATGTGCCATGCCGGTAAGCGTGGGCGGTCATGTTCTGCCATCTCACTCGATCAACAGAGTCGTGGATCAGTTCCGTGTTTCTGTCTCGACCATGCCACAAGGCCAAGCCATCCAGATACTTGTTTCTAGGTCTTCCCCTTGGTCTGTTCCCCTCAATCTTACCAGTTGTCACCAAGTTCTCCAAATCATTTCTTCTCATAACATGCCCTAAAAATTGTGACTGTCTACGTCTAATGTCTCTGATCAGTTTACGATCTTCATTTGTTTCTTGAAGGACTTGTTCATTGGTCTTTCTGGCTGTCCATGGTATTCTTTGCATTTTCCTCAGAAACCACATTTCTACAGCCATCAGATGTTTTTCAGCCTGGCTGCTCATTGTCCAAGCTTCACATCCATATAAAAGTACAGGTTCTATGTAGCATCTCAACACTCTTTTTCTCGTTTCAATTGACATCTTTTTATTGGTCAGTATGTTTTTCATCTTGCTAAAGGCTACTTTTGCCATGGCGATCCTTGTTCTAATCTCTTCAAGGCATCTCCCATCAGATGTTATTACTGTTCCGAGATAATTGTACCTATTCACTTGTTGAAGAATATTCCCATTTACTTGTATATTACACTGTGGTATTTCGTTCTTCCTAGTGACGACCATAATCTGTGTCTTTTTACAATTTAATTCTAACCCTTGTTGTTCACTGTGGGTAACAACCGCATCTACTAAATTTTGCAGGTCCTGTTCATTGTCTGCAATCAAGACTGTATCATCTGCATATCTAATGTTATTGATGCATCGTCCCCCAATGTTGATTCCTTCCATATTTTCAATATTTCTGAAAATATTTTCACTGTACAGGGAAAACAGATCTGGAGACATTACACATCCCTGTCTCACACCTCTCTTAATAGGCTGATATTGGCTTACTTCATTATCAACTCTTATGGCAGCTTGTTGTTTCCAATATATGTTTTTTACAAGTCTAAGGTCTTTCCCATCAATGTGTAGATCTTCAAGCATCCTTATCATGTTGACATGTCTCACTTTATCAAAAGCCTTTGTGTAGTCAATAAAGCAAAGGTGTAGATCTTTGTTTACTTCTATAGAACTTTCGATTACTGGTTCTCAGTATATACACAGCATTTACTGTACCCTTGCCTACTACAAACCCACATTGTTCTTCTCCTATTTCAGGTTGTATTTTCCTCCTAACTCTTTGCATGATAATTCTTAGCAAAATCTTCGTGATGTGACTCATTATACTAATTGTTCGATGTTGATCACATTCCATGGCTCCTGATTTCTTTGGGATTGCAATAAATACAGAATTACATAACTCATGAGGTATATTTCCAGTATCATATATTGTATTAAGCAGACTGGTAACTTTATCTATTCCATATTCTTCTAAAGCATTAATCATTTCTGTTGTGACGCTGTCTGGACCGGGGGTTTTGCCAGATTTCATATGATTAAGAGCATTCTGAACCTCCATCTTCAAAATTGCTGGCCCTTCATTGTTATTTTGAACAATATATTGTTCGTCTCTGTTATCGTCATAAAGGTTTTTCACGTAATCTGACCATACATGAAAATCTGATCTTTTTCTATTATGACTCTTCCATCTTTTGTCTTTAGGCAGCCTGCTGATGTACGTGTTCTTTGATTAGTAATCTCCTGAATTCTTTTGTGCATTAGTTTTGCATTTTTACTGTTGTGTTGTTTTTCAATTTCTCTGCAATTTTTCTCAAGCCATGTTTCTTTAGCCTCCTTACATAAGTTTCTGACTTTTCTGTGAATTTCTTCATATTTGGCAGGATTATTTTTGTTCTGTCTTCTTGTTTCCATTAGTTGTAAAATTTCTTCAGTCATCCATGTCTTACGGCCCACTTTCTTTACTTTTGGAATAGTTTTTTCTGCTGCACAACTGATTGAATTCTTCAGCATTTCCCATTGATCATCTACATCTTGAAATAGGATCTCTAGATCAGACAATAAATCAAATTTGTTCTTTACTTCTATGTTAAAATTATCTTGTATTTCTTTGTCAGTTTTCAATTTGCACAAGTCATATTTAGGGTTTCCTGCTGTATACTTGACTTTCTTTAACTTTACCCTCAATGTGCCAGTAATTAATCTGTGATCACTGTAACAGTCTGCATTTGGAACTGTTTTTACAACTGTTAATGCATTTCGAAACCTTTTGCTTATCAGGATGTAATCTATCTGGTTTTTAATCCTGCTGTCTGGACTCCTCCATGTCCATAATCTTCTAGGATGTTGTTTAAACCAGGTGTTTCCTACAACCATTTCTTGTTCTTTTGCCCATTCTACAAGTCTGTAACCTCTTTCATTTCTCTCTCCCAAACCATGGTTGCCTACACTGCATCCATCGCTTTGCTTTCCTATTTTTGCGTTGAAATCACCCATTATGATATTTATTTCTGATTTTTTACAGTTCTTCAAAGCAGACTCTATGTCATTATAAAATTCCTCTATACTTTCTTCACTGCTTTCACTTGTTGGGGCATATACTTGAATTACATTTATTTTAAAAGGTCTTCCGTTTAATTTTACTAATAGAACTCTGTCTGACACAGCCCAATATCCTTTGACAGAATTTGATGTTTGCTTATCTAATATAATGGCTACACCTCTTTGCTGTTCTTCTCCCCCGAGTAAATAATCTTACAATCCTCTCCTGTCCGTATCCCTGCTCCTCTACATACTAATTAATAAAAGATTTAGAAATTCTTTAATTAATGTAAAGACAATGCCTGGTGCTGACTGTAATAGTGATCCTGTACCACTATGTGGACAAATAAAAGTAAGATTAAAGAGAGGGGAAAAAATGGTTAAGAACATGAGACTTAATAAAGAGGTTCTAAAAATAGATAAAGAAATGCAAGAACAATACAGAGTGACTGTGAAAAATAGGTACAATGCAATAACTAAAATACAGAGTATAGATGAACAATGGGAAATGTTAAGGGACTCCATTCATCAAACTAGCAAAGAAGTATTACCAGAGAGAGGCAAAATAGCTAAGAAAAAATGGATGAATGAAGATATCTTAAACCTGATGGACAAAAGAAAACAGTATAAAAATGACAAACAAGAATACGCTAAGATAAATAAAGAAATAAAAGATAAATGTGGGAAGGCTAAAGAAAGTTGGTTAAACGAGCAATGCAAAAAAATTGAATTAAATTCCATTAAAGATACAAAAAATATGCACAGACAAATCAGTGAGCTTACAGGAAAAAAAATAAGAATAAATACAGGGTGTTTGAAATCAAAAACAGGAAAGATAATATTAGAGGAAGATGCTATAATGAAGAGGTGGAATGAGTATATAAGAGAATTATATGAAGGAGAAAGGGCAGAATTAACAGAAGATAGTAACTTAGAAGGTCCACCTATTCTGAAAGAAGAAGTCGCTGACGCTATGAAACGTATGAAGAAAGGAAAAACAGCTGGGCCAGATGAAATCACAATAGAAGAATTAGAAGTATTGGGAGAATTTGGAGTAGATATATTAACCAAAATGTTGAATGATATTTACAGCAGTGGATATTTACCCAGTGATATGCTGAAATCTGTATTTATAGCTATACCAAAAAGACCAGGAGCAATTGATTGTGAAGATTTTCGTACAATTAACCTTATAAACCATATCACTAAGCTTCTACTCAGAATCATAATGAGAAGAACCAAAAAGAAAATAAAAATGGAAATTAGTGAAGAACAGTATGGATTTGTGGAAGGAAAGGGCACAAACAATGCAATTTATACATTACGGACACTAATAGAAAGGTCAATAGAGAAACAGAGGGACATATATTTGTGCTTCATAGATTATACTAAGGCTTTTGATAAAGTAAAACATGATGAACTGATTAAAATGTTGGAAGATATCAACACTGATGGAAAAGATTTAAGAATAATAAAGAATATTTACTGGAACCAAGTAGCAGCAATTAAAATGGGAAATAAAGAGGGTAGTTACGAACAGATAAAGCTAGAAGTACGACAAGGGTGTGTCTTGTCACCAGATCTTTTCTCCCTGTATAGCGAAGTAATAATGAGAGAGATCAAAGAGATGCCAGGAATACTAGTTGGAGGTTATAATATAAATAATATACGCTATGCAGATGACACAGTATTGGTGGCGGATAATTCAACAGACCTACAACAATTATTAGACGTTGTAGTAACAGAGAGTGCAAGGAAAGGACTCAACTTGAATATCAAGAAAACAGTAACAATGGTAATATCAAAGAAAATGGTGACACCAAAATGTGACATAGAAATAGAAGGGAAAATCCTTAACCAAGTTGATAATTTTAGATACCTAGGGGCATTTATAACATCAGATGGAAGATGTACAACAGAGATTAGGAGCAGAATAGGGCAGGCAAAAGCTGCATTTCAGAAAATGAAGAGTATCTTATGCAATAAGTCACTGTCACTGAATGTAAGAAAGAGAGTGCTGAAATGCTATGTAGAACCAGTTTTGCTGTATGGCAGTGAATCTTGGAATGTAAATGAACAAATTAAGAAGAAATTAGAAGCAACAGAGATGTGGTTCCTGAGACGAATGTTGCGAATTCCTTGGACTGCCAGAGTAACTAACGACGACTGCCTGAAACAGGCTAATAAAACTAGAACATTATATACAACAATAAGACAGAGACAAACAGCTTTCCTCGGTCATGTGATGAGAAGAGAGGCATTGGAGAACATCGTAACAACTGGAAAGATCGAGGGGAAGAGAGGCAGAGGTAGACCAAGAGAAGTGATGCTGGATGGATTGAGATGGTGGCATGGAGGAATATCAGCAGCAGAGTTGATCCAGAAAACCAAAGACCAAGATCTATGGAGAGCCATGAACGCCTACACCAGCCGGCACGGCACTTGATGATGATGATGCATGGAGGAATATCAACAATGGAGTTGATCCAGAAAACCAAAGACTGAGATCTGTGGAGAGCCATGAATGCCTACGCCAGCCGGCACGGCACTTGATGATGATGATGAGAGAAGAGATCATAGTATCAGTGGAGTGCCATGATGATAATCAACACTGTATACAACTGAACAAGGAGGGAGATTACAAAGACTGTCGAGTTGAAGATGTGAGAAATTAGTATAATATTAAACTTACCCAAATTTCCAACTGTGATTTAAGAATTTCGAATTCAAAACTGCTGGAATTACTCAGCTGTGCAATAAATGGAAAATCAATTGTAACCCTTGCTGCCAGCTTCTGCATGTAACCAACTGCAGGGAAAATAAGCATATGTAAATTCTATTATAGTTTCTATATCCTGCATGAAAATAAATAGAAATGTTGCTCCTAAAAGTTTCATCATCATCACTTTCATAATTATCAAAGCATTTGAGCCTTGTTAAACAAGAACTCACACGTAGAAACTTCCCAGAAACATGGCTTACATTTGAGTGTATTTCATTATGACTGAATAGATCAGATTCCTTCTATATACATATAATGGGACATCAACTGAGCATTCGTAATGAACTGAGTTCCGTCATCTTATTAACCTTACAGCTCATACAAATGATTTGAGGTCGTCACTTTACTTGGTTCCTTTGCAATATAAACAAATTCATGGTCTTTATGGTAGTATTTTGTTTCATAATCTATCTGTCATATTTATCAAATCCATTTAAACAGATCTATTCAACAAGAACTCTGTATTGAAGAAGGCTGCTTATGAAGCCATAGAAAATTGAAGAAAATGTCATCTTTTTTTTTAGAAGGGCTTATGGTTCCCCAGGGGCTGCCCCATGAGGTTCCAAGTCAATGTGTGTCATTGTGATGACCGCCTCTACTGGTGGTCCTGGCCAGATCAAGTGCAGATACTATACTTTGATCTTGGCCGAGGGCATGTCAAAAGGCATGAATGTCTGGAAAAGGTAATTATATTTATGGTAGGAGGTGTACCAGAAAAGTGAAAAAGAAGAAAACCACAATGTTGATGGATTCAAAATGTGATATTTACTTCACACATGACAGCAACAGAGGCAGCATATCTGGCTCTTGGCAGCAATGTTTTGCTTGAGACAAAGTACTGGATGATCATGAGGCCTGCCACATAGCATGCAGACATGATGATGGTGGATAGGTAATATCGGAAAAAACCGATAAGTAAACCCATGCAAAGAAACGAGTGCGCACCAACATAAACAAGGGAGTGACGTTGTTTGACAACAAACAGACTGGGAAACGACATGAAAAGGAGAGACATGTTTGGATGATCATGGCATAAAGTGTGGTGGCTTGGAGCTAACTAGTATGAATCCAGGGATGGACTGATAATAAACATTGATATAAGAGAATAGTATCATGACTGTTAAGGAATTGAGGACACGACCTAGACAAGAAGATAAACAACACAAGGACAGACTGGTCACACTCAAGGTGATACTCAGTGTTATTTGAATCAAGACAATGGCCGCTAGTTGTACAGGTCAGTAACTTATCTCAGTATATTTGCGCTCATATATTTTGGATGCTGACCTGGTCAGAACAGGCACTCCAAAAAAGAGACAACGGAAGATAGAGTAATTTGACTTTGTAACAAGATGCTTAATAAAACGGCATTTAACTTTTATCAGCCACGGGTCCGGATTCATTATGTCACAGTTCACAAGTTGGGCTCCAGTTCTTGATCCTGTTATTCCTGTTGTTCAAATTGAGCTGATATTCCTCATTACCAACATGTTGTTGTTGCACATAATTATACGTCATGTTTGAGGACCTAACAGCATGCTGGCAAGGCCCTAAATTTTTTTATTTTTTTTCCGCGTTTCCATCCTGTTTCAGGATATTGCGGTCAACACCAGCATCTTTCAGCTGTATGTTGATTCCTAGGCTAGATTACGCTCATCAGCACGCCACGACTTTCTGAGCGACCGGCTCCATACTCTCATAAGTCACTTTTGCGATTCGAACCACTGCTAATTCTCGTCGCGTCACGTGACGAGAGTATTCGGAGTTAGCGGAGAAAGCTGCTAAGCCCTCAGCCACGGAGCCGGTAAGGCCCTAAATTACTTTCTGAAAATATGCTCTTTTAACAGATTCTATGTCAAACAAAAACAAAAAAATAGGTTTGGACCAAACAAACATGGATGGCAGAAAATGGGAAGTAGGGGTATGTCACAGATATGACTTCAAAGTTGTTAATATGGTAGCAGACATGTTGTATTATAACACAATGACAATATTTTGGTGATATTGTATATAAGCCCATGGCAGATATCAGAAGTCGTTTAAGACGATTAATCATCCCATCGTATTTAATCAGTGAAAAGTCTTTAAAATAATATTAATGTATGCAAAAGATGTACAGAAAATACTCATCTGCAAGTTATCTGTCGTTACATTAAGAAAATTAAATACATGAGCACAAGAGAAGAGCCATTGTAACACTTACTTTCAACACAAGACTGGCCCCCACATGACACCTGACAGCATTTTTGTTCCTCTTCACAGTCAACACCAGTGGTGCAGGTAGACCGACAAAGACCAATCAAACCTGGTCTTCGTGGCATCAGAACAGGACATGAATTCAGATCAACTGAAATATTCAATTAGTTTGCTTAATTGCCAAATTGGACATTTTACATACAAATACAATTAAATATCAGGTGAATCATTGTCGAGTAAAGTAATTAAACAATAAATGACAAAAACTGACTCATTGGGTAATAAGCAGCTGAACTCGCTGAGTACCAAACAGCACTCTATTATGTATTATCAGTTACTACTGATGCAAACCAAAATATTTTATATTTTCCTGACAAATTCAATCCCAGGTTATTATGCGTATCCTAGTTGCTACTTTCAATATTTCTGTTTCAATACATTATTGTAAAATATTTTGTGTATTACAATTATGTGATTTAACAAGAAAAACACAAATGATTTAAGTGACCTTTAATAATATTACTTTAAAAATCTATGAACTTTAGTTTTGTTGTCATGTCTTAATTGCAAATTTGCTTTTTACAAATATTGTGGACTATACCTGACTATATCTTAAGACAGGGAAGAATCTATTAGATGTCTATTATGCTATTATTTTTTGCGCACTATTTTTGATGCTGCATTCTGCACTAAACATTATTATTATTTTTTTTGCAGCTGTAGCTATAAATTAATATTAACTTTTTATGAATAACTATGTCTTTGCTGGTATGACAACTTTTAATTGCAACTCAGATGACAATTAAAAGACAAGAATAAACTAATTTAATACACTGACAAATTAAAAACAATGAGTAAATGGAATACTTATTGATAATTGTGATATTTAACAGGATGAACATTGTAAAATTGTCTTTTAAAAACAGTATATTCAATCTAAGATATTTAAATAATGTAGCTTAAACAAATGGTGATTGCATATTGAATGTATATGTATTATCATTACTATACAAACACTTTGAAACAGGATTGTTAAACATACACAAAATTGAATAAATAAATGAAGATAACTTGGAAAAGATTATAGCAAGATCCAAAAGGGAGATGGAAAGTCCAGATACAGGATATCGTTTCCAAAAATAGGTTAGCATTGCCGAATGGATAAAAGAGCGCTCACTCTTAAACATCCAGTGATGCTGAGATAGGGGGGTTCAACCCCTACAATGGTCACTGGACTAAAATGTTGTCTTCTCATCCTTGACTTGGGGACGTAAATTACAAGTACTTCTGAAGTCAGAGTGGGTTCACCTGATGGCAATTACCATTGTAATAGGGAAAGCTAATTCACACACAAAATTCAGTCCAGCGCTACTAGAATTAGCGTGTATGGACTACACTTGAGTTCAAAGTGAGTGAGTGCAAAATACAAAACACACCCCAAAAAATATCCAAAAATTGAAAAATAAAGTCTAGCAAAACATAAAATCATTGAGAACATCAAGATGAGAGTGATGAAGAAATACAGGTTGATGAGGGAATTGTGTGAATTAAATCATACTATGGTATCTTGGAAGACAAGAATATGATATCAGTACCAGATCATTATTACATCCTAAAGGCAGTGAGTGTCTCTGAAAGGGATGTGGGAACGAAGATTTGTATTTGTCTTGTGCAGACGTGGACAGCACTAGACGTGTTTCTGATCTCAGCAGGTAATGGCTGTTTTACTTTTAAGTGCATTGTTGATGACCAATTCCTGATATTCTGCTTCATAAGGTCAGTAGGTTACAAAAACAAGTTAGTTACAGGACGTCACAGTCAACCTCAGCATTTTTTGGCTGTTTATGATTTCTTGGCAAGTTCATGCTTAATAGTTTGCCATTGTTTTCTGAATGACCGGCACCATACCATCTTTATGAAATACCAACACAAGGCGATCTGCTGCCAAATCATCCGCAGCTGGGTTTCAAAAGCGGTTTGTGGGATTATGAGTTGTGTTCGTAATCCCTTCGAGGTACATAGTGTTATACAAAAATTGTTAAAAATATCTTGGCAGTTGACCATCAAAAATAGCAGGATAAATAAGGTGATGCCCAGGCAAAATTTCAAATTAAGAAAGTCACCCACAATAGGAATATTTAAAGTTTGTGTGATTCTAGTATAGAAACATCTGGATCCTCGCCAGTGCGACAGAGTTCATGCACTGTGTTGAGTCTCCTTTTGTGATCTATGGGAGCAGATTGGAGCACTTATGGAGATATATATGGGAGCAGACTGGAGCACTCATGGAGATATATATGGGAGCAGATTGGAGCACTTATGGAGATATCTGTGTGTGATCTATGGGAGCAGACTGGAGCACTTATGGAGATATCTGTGTGATCTATGGGAGCAGACTGGAGCACTGATGGAGATATCTGTGTGTGATCTATGGGAGCAGACTGGAGCACTGATGGAGATATCTGTGTGATCTATGGGAGCAGACTGGAGCACTTTCACTATGGAGATATCTATGTGAGCAGACTGGAGCACTTTCACTATGGAGATATCTGTGCGATCTATGGGAGCAGACTGGAGCACTCATGGAGATATCTGTGTCTGATCTATGTGAGCAGACTGGAGCACTTTCACTATGGAGATATCTGTGCGATCTATGGGAGCAGACTGGAGCACTTATGGAGATATCTGTGTGTGATCTATGGGAGCAGACTGGAGCACTTATGGAGATATCTGTGTGTGATCTATGGGAGCAGATTGGAGCACTTATGGAGATATATATGTGATCAATGGGAGCAGACTGGAGCACTGATGGAGATATCTGTGTGTGATCTATGGGAGCAGACTGGAGCACTGATGGAGATATCTGTGTGATCTATGGGAGCAGACTGGAGCACTTTCACTATGGAGATATCTATGTGAGCAGACTGGAGCACTTTCACTATGGAGATATCTGTGCGATCTATGGGAGCAGACTGGAGCACTTATGGAGATATCTGTGTGTGATCTATGGGAGCAGACTGGAGCACTCATGGAGATATCTGTGTGTGATCTATGGGAGCAGATTGGAGCACTCATGGAGATATCTGTGTGTGATCTATGGGAGCAGATTGGAGCACTCATGGAGATATCTGTGTGATCTATGGGAGCAGACTGGAGCACTTTCACTATGGAGATATCTATGTGAGCAGACTGGAGCACTTTCACTATGGAGATATCTGTGCGATCTATGGGAGCAGACTGGAGCACTCATGGAGATATCTGTGTCTGATCTATGTGAGCAGACTGGAGCACTTTCACTATGGAGATATCTGTGCGATCTATGGGAGCAGACTGGAGCACTTATGGAGATATCTGTGTGTGATCTATGGGAGCAGACTGGAGCACTTATGGAGATATCTGTGTGTGATCTATGGGAGCAGATTGGAGCACTTATGGAGATATATATGTGATCTATGGGAGCAGACTGGAGCACTATGGAGTATCTTTTGTGACATGGGGGGGAAAATACATAGGAATATCTGGGTCTTCAGAAGAAAGAAACAAGCAGATGGAGATTTTCAGGAATACTGGCACAGGGAGCAGATGGAGATTTGGGGAAAATCTTTTGATTAACAATGGGGCCCATGGGGAATTTTAAGGGACAGAGGAGCATTAAATATCTTTTGGGGCAAAGATTTACATCAAATATCTTTGTATCTAGGGACAAGGAATATAATATTGGTTTATCTATGGGGGCAATTTGGGGAAACCATGGAAACGGTGGCATGGGGGCAAATTAACTCTAGAACTTTGTTCTAACAATTGGGGCACCCGGGGATATTTTTGGAATGGGGGAAATTCCCCAAAAATTTTTTGGATCTTGGGGGAAATTAAATGGGGAACTTTTTATCAACAATTAACCTTATGGGAACCGGGGTTATAAGTTGGAGACCTAAACTGTGTTGACATACAATTAAAAACATGGGAACTTTTGACTATGGGGGCAGATTAATATGGGAAAATTTTTGTTTCTAGGGAAATTAGCACTCTGGAATATTTGTTGATCTTACAGATGGAGCACCATTGAACTTTGTGATCTTACAATTACATCCAGTAGGGGTTTATTTGGGGGCGAAGCCCATAATTCGGGGACAAGCAAGGGATCTTGAATTCCTTGTGTGTTTAGCGCGGGTATGGGATTTGTGTGTCATACTTCCCATGGGGATACCCTTTTTGGGTTAAAATTAATATAATATTTTATTATAAAAATATAATATTTTGTATTTAAAAAATTATAATATCTTGTTATCTTACAATTCACCCTGGGGAATCGTTTATTATAGCAAATTGGGCATATGGAGTATATATGGGGGTGGGTATGGAGAATTTTTTGACTTTGGGGGAAAGGGCCCCTATGGAGTTTTTGGGGCGACTGGGCATTTTAGGAATTCTTTGGCCTGGGGCACCCCAAAAATCCACATCAGAGGGAAAAGGGGAACGGGTGTCATGGGAGCAACTAGCACTTAGGAGTTCTTGGTTATTTTGGGAGCAATTAGCATTATGGAATTTTGGGGGAGATAATTATAATATTTTGGGGTTATACAACAACCCCAAAAAAGCAATGGGGAATTTTCAGGTAATTTTGGAATGGGGGGGAAGGGGAATTTTACAGGTTTTCTGTGCGCAGGGGGCAATGGGGTTATGAAACCTGTGGTGATCATGGGGGCAGATTGGAGATTATTATTTGGGGAAATAGCCCCTGGGTACTTCTCTATGGGCACCGGACATTTAGAATTTTTTCTAGGAATTGGGTTTGGGAAAGGGAGCAATGGGGTAGGAATACTTTCTATTATTAAACTGGAGTTTATATGGAGAATCTGGCACAGGGGAACCATTTTAAATTCTGTTTTCTATTACAGCTGGAACTTTTACTATGGAAATCTGTGCACGGGAGGACTGGAACTTTGAGATTTTAACTAAAATTTGGGGCAGTGGGGCCTTTAGGTACCTTTTCCGGGGTTTTCGACTGGGCCCAAGGGATTTAGTGGCAACAATTTTTCATGGGCGTCGATCTTCAAAACCAGAGGACGGGAAAAATGTTTTTTTCTAAATCATGCAAATAATGGTCTTTAGGAAAAGAAAAAAACCAGCCAAATGAAAAAAACAGGGAAATACTGGAAAACCAGGGGAGCAAAAATTTTAATTATTTTTTTCCCTGCCAATGAAATTAAAAGGCCCCAAAACACACAAAAGCCCTAAAAAAAAAAAAGTGAAACACAAAATGCCATGTCCCAGCCACAAGGGAAAATTAAAAATTAGTCAATAAAAACACCTTAACCTGGCCTTGAAAGGGGAGCACAAATTGCCAGCTTTCCCAACCCTTCCCCCCAGACAAGTATAGTAATTAAAAATTATTTTAACTGTTTAAAGAAAAAATGTTCCAAAAAAAAAACCCCGCATTACACCTCACATGTCACCAAAACCCCAAGGGAAAAACAAACCTTTCTGCTTTTTTTGGTAGTGCAATTGATTTCGGGTGAAAAAAAAAAGCCTGCAAAATTGACCAGTAAATTTCCCATGACAGTGATCCAAGTTCAATCCCCAGAATTGGTAGGATTATTATGTCTGACTAATTTAGCTCTGGGGTCAACCTAATCTCCTAAAATGGGCACCGGACAATTTCAAAATGTTCTGGGAATTGTATGGCAAGGGAGGGCAATGAGGAAGGGAACTAACCATCCTACTACATTAGTTTAGTTTAGCCGATGGATCAACATCACGGCACACAAGTGTAACTCATAAGTGCTCCGTTCTCCTCCTAACTCAAACCTGAGTCTGGAGAAACTCAGCTCAGTGCACAAACTCCTTAGCACCAGCGAGGATCCTGAAATACTTTAGGTAGATTTTTAACTTGAAATTTTGCCCAGGCAGCGCCGTTAGGCTTCTCTTTTTCGATTTCCAACTGCCAGGGGATTTTTTACGTGCTCAGCAATACACACGGGCATCCGATCTCACTACCCAGAGACCAGGGGAAATTTTATTACTAGAAGTCCATGTGAAATAAATCCTCAGGGCTTGAACCTGGGACCTCCAGCACTCGAGGTGGATGCCATACCTCGAGACCACGCAGCCCCCCCCCTCCCCCCCCCCCATTTTACATTATGGCATGGCACTGAATATGTGAAGGCCAAACACTTTACACCCCAAAAGCAGTATCACTTTATCTGATGTTGGAGAGCACAATATGCCAGATATCCCAGCATACACCTCAGACATGTCAGTCCAGCAAGTATACAACCCTTTGAACATGCCTTGAAGTGTAGTGACATATGGTGCTAGCTCTGTATTTTTATAAACCAATCAGCACTTGAGGGGTGATATGGTTAATATCACACTAGCTGTCTTTTCTTCCCAAGATGTTCATATTTTCTGACACCCATTTTGGTCCAGGATGAACTGGGAGCCTCGAATCTGCCTCAATGACCATTCAAACTCACGACCCACAGATAAGCATAAGACATGTCTGAAAGGAATAATCAAAATAATATATTTTTCATCATTTGCTAAAGGAGATCTCAGGCATTTAGGTGTCAACTAACCATGCTGGAACATTGATTGCAAGTAACTAGTTCAACTATACCAACTATAACTAGAACAACTATACCATCCATTACTTACCAAATGTAGCACAGTTTGATCCAATATAACCAAGATCACAAGAACAGTGCTCTATGTTCTGTCTATATTTCTTGCATATCCCATAGCACTCAGTGTTACCACACATGGAAACTACAGATGCAGCTAAAGATCATGTTTGAAAATGTATCAGGATTATGTCACTGGATTCAATATCTCTCTCTCTCTCTCTCTCTCTCTCTCTCTCTCTCTCTCTCTCTCTCTCTCTCTCTCTCTCCCTCCCTCATGCATGCATGCACGCACACACACTCGCATGCACACACACACACACACACACACACACACACACACACACACACACACACACACACACACACACACACACACACACACACACACACACACACACACACACACACACACACACACACACACACACACACACACACACACACACACACACACACACACACACACACACACACACACACACACACACACACACACACACACACACACACACACACACACACACACACACACACACACACACACACACACACACACACACACACACACACACACACACACACACCTGTTAATCATTTTTCAGGAGCATTTGTGAAAACATAACTCACTAAATATTTCTAACTTCCAATTTAATTTTGGATTATTATTTTTTTAAATTGTAAACCCTGAATCAAGCTCAGTTTAGGGAACTATTTATTACCATATTTTGAGGTCATAAATGTGGAAAAAAAAAGTGTTTATACAAATGGTAGTAGCTGTGATCTCTATTCGGTATCAGAAAATTGTGATGTAGCATCAACAGCAGGTAAGATAGTGAATTTAATTAATTCATTTCAAGCAGCATATAGCATCATTTGTTTGTCCCGCTGATGTTATTCCTTCCAGCTTCACTTGTCTTGCTTATGCTATTTCTTCCAGCTTCACTTCTTTGTCTCGCTGATGCTATTTCTTCCAGCTTCACTTCTTTGTCTCGCTGATGTTATTTCTTCCAGCTTCACTTCTTTGTCTCGCTGCTGCTATTTCTTCCAGCTTCACTTCTTTGTCTCGCTGCTGCTATTTCTTCCAGCTTTACTTCTTTGCCTCACTGTTGCTATTTCTTCCAGCTTCACTTCTTTGTCTCGCTGAATTTGTTTCTTCCAGCTTCACTTGTTTGTCTCGCTGATGTTGTTTCTTCCAGCTTCATTAGTCCTATATGGCTAGTAGTTTTACACAGTATGTCTTAGTTGTGATGTTAATTTATTGTTGCTTTAATTCCTTCAGTCTCAGACATAACTTATGCAGTCATTCCTGGCTGTTACTTTAAGTGATTGTTACTTTAAATATTATGTCTTGGAATACGAAACGGTTAAAACTGCTGCTATTTATTTACAACTTCACAATAATGTAACTAGTTTCTTCTCCTTTGCCTTGTGACCCATTTTGCACCATCAGACAAATTCTCATGGTGAACTTGACCATTTTTTTGTTTGGGTAGTTTCTCTTTAGTTCCTTATGCAGAACTGGGATAAAACAGACACCTGATAACACACTGGGGTTATGTTAGATACATTCAAAGACTGCTTGGATAACAAATCATGGCTGCCTATACTTATCAGCATGGCACATGATGAGGATTAGTTCTATACATCTTGGAGCTCAATGCTGAGTCAGTGAGTCAGTCTATCTTTCTTCACTTGCTGTACAGAGGACAATCCTGCAGAAAATGTTCAGCAGTTTGTTTATTTGGTCTGCATATGCAGACAAAGCTTTTTTATTCAGTGTGCTATGTCCCATCCTGAGAAAGATGATCTTTCCCTCATGGTCAATAATGTGGCAGTCATCGTTTAGATGATTCTGTACTTTCATGATAGCATTGATATCTTTCTTTTTCTCAAAATGCAGATATGTTGATATATTTTAACAGCACAAGACAATAACCATCACTTTGCAATTGCATGCTGGGTCACTACCATTTATGAAAACTCCTGATACTTTCTAATAAGACTGAGTTTTCATAATCTCATCTCATCTTATTCCTTATATATCTTGCAGTGTCAAGGTGAACCATAAACAGTGGGAGTGTGCCCGTTTATGGGTTTCATATAATAATGTTCCCATCGGCTCTGTTATTCCCTCTGTCCATCGTTTACATGATCGGCCTATTCTTCCAGTTCCATTTCTCTTTTTCTGCCATTGTCCAGGTTTGGCATTGGTAGCATAGAGTTGGTAGGAAGAGTGTGTTGTAGAGTGCTTTTTTAGTATCTGTTGATATATATTTGTTATTTAGTATTTGTGCCTTTTCTCCAATGAGTTAGCTTTCTTTATTGCATCTATTTTCGGTCTTGTCTTCCGATTTACCATTTGATGATATTATACTTCCAAAGTACTTAAAGCTCTTTACTTGTTTCAGGGGGTGGCTTTTAGATGAATCTTTGTTTTTTGTTTTTTTTTCTTTGGTTATAGTCATTACCTCTATTTTACTAATGCTAATTTTCATGTTATGTTCTTTACACACTTTGTTTGGACTATTTATTTGGACTTGTAATTCTGCTTCTGATTTTGCTATTAGTGCTTGATTGACCACAAATAGGAGTTCTTTAATGGTGTAATTTGACGTTGATTTTTTCTTCTGTATTCTGTTCCCCAATGTTACAATTGATTACATAGTCAAAAATAAAATTTATTAGTTTTCAATAAAAGAATAGTTATCAGCTATTGCATATACTCCTGTTTCATCAATGAACATGAAGTAAACATATAAATTCTAACTCCTGCTGAATCGAATTAAAAATGTTAACTATAAAGCATGTTTGTATCTGAAGACATTATTGTATCAATTTGATTTCTATATTCAGTAACTGAAAGCACATGCCCAGACATGATCAACTCTTTCATAATCAATTGTTTAACAATGTTTTAACGATTCTGATGGTGACTATTATAATTTTACAAGCAACAAAATATATAAGATAAATGCCTCAGTTTACTTACAATTACTTCCACATATTATAATTTTACAAGTAACACATTATATATGATAAATGCCTCGGTATACTTACGATTACTTCCAACTATTCTAATCTTACAAGTAACAAGTTATACATGATAAATAAAAAAGTCGCTTAAAAGTCGACAGGATCGATTTCATTGCACCGGGTTTTATCCCATATGGCTCGGTCTCTTTCCACAGCGCGGAAAGCGTCATACAAAGCACGAACTCCGTAGCTCTAGCGACGACCCAGAGTTGTCTCAGAAAAATTTCACTCGTGAACCGAAGGACGCGGCCCGGAATCGAACCCACAACTTTCGGAGCCCGAGTAAAACGGCTTGACCACTTCGCCACGGAGATTCCCGAATATATATATATATATATTATATATATATATATATATATATATATATATATATATATATATATATATATATATATATATATATATATATATATATATATATATATATAGATATATGTATATATATAATAAATGCCTCTGTTTACTTACGATTACTTCCAAATATTCTAGTTTTACAAGTAACACGTTATATAAGATAAAATCCTCAGTTTACTTACAATTACTTCCAAATATTCTAATTTTACAATTAACAAATTATATATGATAAATGCCTCTGTTTACTTACGATTACTTCCAAAGCGCACATCAATGATTCTAAAAGAGTCATATTCTGTGCTGTAGACGCCCTTCATCAGTCTGTCTCTGTATTGTTTCAGTTTTTCATTGGGCACATCCTGTGTCAGGTACAGTGTCACACCCACTGCTGTTAAATTCTGATCATCCACACTGTATGGGCTGTGAAATAGGTTGTTGATAAATGTTACACAGCGTATCCAGTTTTATTTCCAAACGTTTTTGAAAATTATTAACATTTTTCTGAGTAATAATAATTTTAAAAAATATTAGCTGTCAGCGGAAATACAACTGTCTGTAGCTGACAAATTAGCAGTCTGGAATTCTGCAGATAAATAATGTGTTATGTTATGTTGTGTTATGTTATGTTATATTATGTTATGTTATATTATGTTATGTTATATTATGTTATGTTATGTTGTTGTGTTATGTTATGTTATGTTATGCTATGCCATACAACATCACTGCACATTGGGCATTCCCATGTGTGACCAGTCCTCTGATGCAGCAACCAACCTACAGTATATCTTCTCTCTTTTCCTCGAAGGTGGCATTGACGTGTCTGCTAGGCTTCAAACCAAGTTCAGTCTAAGTATCCGCCACCTGAGTCTGTAGTGCATTTATTATATCACCACTGTCCATGCTTCTTCCCATCTGTATTAGTGCATTATTTGCCAGCTGGTCTGTGTATTATTTGCCAGCTGGTCTATGTATTAATTAATTTGAACTCCAGCTGTACATCCAATGTAAAGCGTGACTTCTGAATGCTGTCAATCCAACCAGAGCAAAGACTGGCGGTTGCAATTTTTCTGTAGCATGTTCATTTGTTTCTTTTTTTATATTGCGCTCGCTCATTTTGAATCAAGCGTAGTCCATACACACTAATTCTGGACTGAAATTTACGTGTGGATTAGCTTTCCTTATTATCAGTGTCCCTCGCCATCAGGCGAACCCACTCCAACTTTAGAGGTACTTGTAATATACGTCCCCAAGTCAAGGATGACAAGTCAACATTTTAGTCCAACCGTCCGGTGTATGGGGTTGAATCTCTTACCTTAGCATCAGCACACCAGATGTTTAAGAACATACATTTTTATCCATTCGGCCATGCTGACCTACTAGCATGTTCATGGAATCTGATGTAATTATCACATGTGTGACTGCCTGCCTGTAAATAAATAAAGTGTGTTCTGGTGTATATTTAGTGAGCACAATTCCTACTCTTCCACTACCTCATGTCTCTCAGCTCTGCATCTGTCACCAAGTCTGGGATTTCCACATTGAAACTGTTTTTGACCTGAAATAGCAAATGTGTTCACATAAATAAAATGTTGACATTTGCATCCCTTCATTTTGTTGAGTATTTTACCAAGTCCAAAAATAAACCTTTATTAGCTGAACAATACATTATGACAAAATCAATCATCAGTAAAGGACTCTTTCACATGCCATAAGGAATAATGGGTATATCTGCTAGTCCCATATATTTATGAACCAAGCAACACTCAATGAGTGAGGTGATAAATATTAAGTCAGCTGTTTTGGTTTCCAGGCCATTTCCTGGTACCGATAGTGGGATAGATCAAACAGGGAGCCCAGGTCAGTTTTTACACATCTGCCTCCAAGGGGATTCAAACTCCTGGCTACCAGGCCAGCAGGAAAGCAGGTTAACCACTACACTTCCCTTCAACTGCTCCCATACCTTTACCATCCAGAGTACACTGGAATGTTGGCTTTTTGGAATCCACCAGGCATTCAGTTTTACTAAAGACTGAAAGATAACCCTTCTTTCTGCTCTCTCTCTCTCTCTCTCTCTCTGTGTGTGTGTGTGTGTGTGTGTGTGTGTGTGTGTGTGTGTGTGTGTGTGTGTGTGTGTGGGGGGGGGGGGTGGGGGGGGGAGGGTTTCTTGCTTTGACTATTTCTAGTGCAGTGGACTTATTTTTTGCATGTGGATTGGCTTCCCCTAATACCATCACTCCGACTCACCATCACTCCGACTCACCATTACTCTGACTCCTGAGGTATTTGTAAATTCCGTCCCCAAGTCAAAGACAGAAGTCAATATTTTAGTCCATCTGACCAATGTAGGGATTGAACTCGCTACCTCAGCATCAGCAAAGTTTAAGAGCAAGACTCTTATCAAATCAGCCATGCTGACTTTCATGTCCTTTACTAAGTCAAATAATATGAAGTGAAATAACTTGCTCCATTCCATAACCATTTCCTTCTGTCCAAAATCTCTGGTAACTGTGCTATGTTAGTTCAAACTCAGAATGCATACCGAAGAAAACAATTATGGACAGAGAACTTAATCTGGACAGAGAACTTAATCTGGACAGAGAACTTAATCTGGACAATTGTTAGCAAATGAGTACACTATCTATTACACAGCTTTACAGCTTTGATTATAATGTACTGTGAAATCAATTCAAAAGTGTAGATCAGCAATCATAGGAGACATGGGAAAGAAGTAGAAGTTAGATGACACACTAGTCAATAGACAAATGTTAAAGCTATGTGCACAACATAGACAGCCAACATTTTTTTAGGCACATTATGAGAAGAAATAAACTAGAGAACTTTGTGACAACTTGCAAGATTGAGAGGAACAGAGCAAGGAGAAGGTAGAGAAGTGAATATCTTGATGGTTTGGCCTTGCAGCATGGCCGAGACAAGAACAATGAGCTGATCGATGACTCTGGTGATCGTGTGATATGGCCAAACATGATTGCCCACAGAGATGTAGTTTCTTCACATGCTGCTAAAGATCCCATGGACAGCTAAGAAGACCAATATCTGAGCACAGCAAGAGATAAGTTCACAAAGACAGGTGATTATCTCCATCAGGACAAGACAATCGTCACATTTTTTGGTCACATTATGAGACAAAAGGAGAAAACTGTGACAATCTGGAAGAAGGAATATAAGAGACAGAAGCTGACACCAGGAGAAAATGCTGGAAAGGGCTGGCAGATGTCATGAAAGATGATCTGTAGTTGAACTATGTCAAGAACATAGAGGACAGATGCTTGTGGAAGAACATGAATCTGTAGTTGAACTTGTCAAGAAACATAGAGGACAGATGCTTGTGGAAGAACATGAATCTGTAGTTGAACTTGTCAAGAAACATAGAGGACAGATGCTTGTGGAAGAACATGCATCTGTAGTTGAACTTGTCAAGAAACATAGAGGACAGATGCTTGTGGAAGAACATGAATCTGTAGTTGAACATGTCAAGAACATAGAGGACAGATGCTTGTGGAAGAACATGAATCTGTAGTTGAACATGTCAAGAACATAGAGGAACAGATGCTTGTGGAAGAACATGAATCTGTAGTTGAACATGTCAAGAACATAGAGAACAGATGCTTGTGGAAGAACATGAATCTGTAGTTGAACATGTCAAGAACATAGGGGACATATGCTTGTGGAAGAACATGAATCTGTAGTTGAACATGTCAAGAACATTGAGAACAGATGCTTGTGGAAGAACATGAATCTGTATTTGAACATGTCAAGAACATAGGGGACAGATGCTTGTGGAAGAACATGAATCTGTAGTTGAACATGTCAAGAACATAGGGGACAGATGCTTGTGGAAGAACATGAATCTGTATTTGAACATGTCAAGAACATAGGGGACAGATGCTTGTGGAAGAACATGAATCTGTAGTTGAACATGTCAAGAACATAGAGGACAGATGCTTGTGGAAGAACATGAATCTGTAGTTGAACATGTCAAGAACATAGAGGACAGATGCTTGTGGAAGAACATGAATCTGTAGTTGAACATGTCAAGAACATAGAGGACAGATGCTTGTGGAAGAACATGAATCTGTAGTTGAACATGTCAAGAACATAGAGGACAGATGCTTGTGGAAGAACATGAATCTGTAGTTGAACATGTCAAGAACATAGAGGACAGATGCTTGTGGAAGAACATGAATCTGTAGTTGAACATGTCAAGAACATAGAGGACAGATGCTTGTGGAAGAACATGAATCTGTAGTTGAACATGTCAAGAACATAGAGGACAGATGCTTGTGGAAGAACATGAATCTGTAGTTGAACATGTCAAGAACATAGAGGACAGATGCTTGTGGAAGAACATGAATCTGTAGTTGAACATGTCAAGAACATAGAGGACAGATGCTTGTGGAAGAACATGAATCTGTAGTTGAACATGTCAAGAACATAGAGGACAGATGCTTGTGGAAGAACATGAATCTGTAGTTGAACATGTCAAGAACATAGAGGAACAGATGCTTGTGGAAGAACATGAATCTGTAGTTGAACATGTCAAGAACATAGACAGATGCTTGTGGAAGAACATGAATCTGTAGTTGAACATGTCAAGAACATAGAGGACAGATGCTTGTGGAAGAACATGAATCTGTAGTTGAACATGTCAAGAACATAGAGGACAGATGCTTGTGGAAGAACATGAATCTGTAGTTGAACATGTCAAGAACATAGAGGACAGATGCTTGTGGAAGAACATGAATCTGTAGTTGAACATGTCAAGAACATAGAGGACAGATGCTTGTGGAAGAACATGAATCTGTAGTTGAACATGTCAAGAACATAGAGGACAGATGCTTGTGAAGAACATGAATCTGTAGTTGAACATGTCAAGAACATAGAGGACAGATGCTTGTGGAAGAACATGAATCTGTAGTTGAACATGTCAAGAACATAGAGGACAGATGCTTGTGGAAGAACATGAATCTGTAGTTGAACATGTCAAGAACATAGAGGACAGATGCTTGTGGAAGAACATGAATCTGTAGTTGAACATGTCAAGAACATAGAGGACAGATGCTTGTGGAAGAACATGAATCTGTAGTTGAACATGTCAAGAACATAGAGGACAGATGCTTGTGGAAGAACATGAATCTGTAGTTGAACATGTCAAGAACATAGAGGACAGATGCTTGTGGAAGAACATGAATCTGTAGTTGAACATGTCAAGAACATAGAGAACAGATGCTTGTGGAAGAACATGAATCTGTAGTTGAACATGTCAAGAACATAGAGGACAGATGCTTGTGGAAGAACATGAATCTGTAGTTGAGCATGTCAAGAACATTGAGGAACAGATGCTTGTGGAAGAACATGAATCTGTAGTATAACATGTCAAGAACATAGAGGACAGATGCTTGTGGAAGAACATGAATCTGTAGTTGAACATGTCAAGAACATAGAGGACAGATGCTTGTGGAAGAACACAAATCTGTAGTTGAACATGTCAAGAACATAGAGAACAGATGCTTGTGGAAGAAAATGAATCTGTAGTTGAACATGTCAAGAAACATAGAGGACAGATGCTTGTGGAAGAACATGAATCTGTATTTGAGCATGTCAAGAACATTGAGAACAGATGCTTGTGGAAGAACATGAATCTGTAGTATAACATGTCAAGAACATAGAGGACAGATGCTTGTGGAAGAACATGAATCTGTAGTTGAACATGTCAAGAACATAGAGGACAGATGCTTGTGGAAGAACATGAATCTGTAGTTGAACATGTCAAGAACACAGAGGACAGAACCTTGTGGAAGAACATGAATCTGTAGTTGAACATGTCAAGAACATAGAGAACAGATGCTTGTGGAAGAACATGAATCCTTGAGATGCTCGACATATTACACGATGATGGTGATGATGTATACAACAGGATTTGAACCTGTCACCTCCAAATTCTGACAGCATCTCCCTGAAGAAACAAGTGCATTTCAGCTAGTGACCAGCTTAGCACATTTGAGTCTCACTTTTGAAAGGCGGGAAGAAATGATCAAGATACAAGCAGACTACTCACCACACTCTTGACTGCGACCTGATGCTGTAACAGCACTGAGCTATACTGTTCACTTGCACCATCTACTGGGTTCATGTTAATTATGATGACAGAGTTAATCGCCAACACATAACCCACTGAAACAAAAGTGTGTGTAAATGCAAACCTGTATATTTCATTACACCAATAGTTTGATAACTAATGATTGCTAAATAAATGGTGTCTAAATTTGTCAACATCAAGCAGATCTTACTGATGACAACATTTCATGAAACCTTCAGGAGATATGGTTTGTGTTAACAAATGATATTTTACTGGAGATATGGGTTTGTGTTAACAAATGATATTTAGGTTGGAGTTATTTGTGTTACAAAATGATATTCTGACTGAAGTTATGTGTTTATGTTAACAAATGATATTTTGAATGGAGATATTTGTTTGTGTTAACAAATGATTTTTGAATGGAGATAGTTGTTTGCGTTAACGAATGATATTTTGAATGGAGATATGTGTTTGTGTTAAATTATATTTTCACTAAAAATATGATGGGTTTGTGCTAAGAAATTATATTTTCACTGAAGATATGGGTTTGTGTTAACAAATTATACTTTTACTGAAGATATAGGTTGTGTTAACAAATGACATTTTTATTGAAAATATGTGTTTCGTTTAAAAATATTTTCATTGTATATGTGTAAACAAATGATATTTTTGACTGGAGATATGTTTGTTTGTTTTTCAATTCAGCATATAATGAAGTAGCATAAAGAATCCTTTCATATGAAATAAATAACATGCATTGTCATATGTTTCAATGTCATCACGATAGAGACTATCATTCGTTTTGTTTACATAATTGTGATATACCTGAGTGTATTGCAGACATCACAGTATATTTTAGTAACTTCTGGTTATTTGTGGTGAAAAGCACACTGAAAGTTTCTCTGGTGCAGACAAAGAAGATTTCAGTGTGCTTATCACCAGGTCAATTTTAAAAATCTACCTCAATGCACATTTGAACCCATGACCACAGGGTTAGTGAGAAAGCATATAGATATACTGAAGTGTCATGGGTATGACTGGCAATGATTGTCCATACAACAATACATGATACATCTCTCTGTTGCTGTCTCCCTCTCTCATACTACTTCATCTCTCTCTCACTACATCATATCTCTCTCTCCTTCTTTCTCACTACTTCATATCTCTGTTTTTCTCTCTCTTACTACTTCATATATCTCTCTCTTGCCAACTACTTCATATCTCTCTCTCTACTTCATATCTCTCTCTCACACACACTATTTCATCTCTCTCACTACTTCATATCTGTTTCTCTTTCTCAGTACTTCATATATATTTCCCTCTCTCTCTCTAATCACATCTCGTTCTCACTACTTCATATTTCTCTCTCCCCCCTCTCTCTCTCGTGCACACCCAATAGGTAACCTACCTCTCTGGCAGGAATATCCACATCCATTTGAGCAACATTTGAATCCGTCTGAGCAATTCTGTGCTTCAGTACTGTTATCATCATCACAGGCCATTGAACACATCCCCATGAAGCCTTCAGTCACTTCAGCACAGCCATCTATTTCAGCTGAATTAAAAACACCAATACAAAAAAACAGTTCAGGTCTTATCCCATATGGCTCCATCTCTTTCCACAGACTGGCCTGAAAAAGGTGCCACACAGTGCATGAATCCATTCTTTCAGAGACAACCCCCAGATATTTCAGAGAAAACTATACTTGCAAACCAAATGATCTTCTTCTTCTTCTTCTTCTTGTTGTTGTTGTTCTTCTTCTTCTTCTTCAGCATTCCGAGCCATTGAGGTTCTTTGCTGCAGATACAATCCGTCTCCATTCGTCTCTCTGGTTGACCTTCTAAGCCAAATGATGGAGTCCAAAAATTAACCAATGATCTGAGGAGCATGAGGCATGTTGACCTCCTTGCCAATGTGACCCTAGTTAACAATTAACAATTTACATGACTCTCTCTCTCTCTCTTTTTCTCTCTCTCTCTCTCTCCTTCATTTATATTATATGTGCACTATATATAAATATATATGCCTGTCCTGCTAATAAGCAGGCCTACTTGTTGAGTGATGGATGGTTGAGAAGCCCAAGGTTAGTCATTAACTGATTCAGTGCCCCCAACAAATTAGGTTTGGACCAAACATGGTACTTAGTCAAATGAACAAGTGTTATAATGTAACTTTCCATTCACTGCACATTAAAATAGAGGAAGGTACCGTGGAAAAAAAAAATAAATAACACAATGACCCTAGCATGGCAATATATCACCTTCTGTCCACATGGGAGGTCACTTGTGGCAATATATTATCCTTTGGCACTGAATTAGTTAATATTTTTAATGAGTGGACATGGACTGACACAAGCGGTGGTCATTGAGAGGAGTCAAGTTGTTTGTGTGGGGGTAACTAACTATACAAACACCTCACAATTGTGACATGGCCATTGGTGGGTAAGAGTGGCCATACATAACCTCTCCCCCAATCAGCATCCCCACTCGCTGAGGCGCTGCACGGTGTCATGTTAAACAAAGGCTAATGGAGTAAAACCACACACCATAAACCAGCAAGAGGCATGGGTGAAACCACCATTGTATCCATCCATTATAAAGCATGCTTTGTCACAACTGGGATGTTGTTACCGGTGTTAATGGTGTTCCAATGGATTCACCTTGTCCTATATGGAACATCATGTGCTACTGATGATACATGATTGGCATCATGCAACTGTATGCATAGTAAATAACTTAAATGTTGGAACATGGAATGTTAGGACACTTGTACTAGATTAAAAGTTTAGACTTTTAAAAGTAAGAAAAAAATCAAGCATGTAATGGATCAAATGGATGCCAACATTTTAGGAATTAATCAAATGTGATGGACTGGTATGGGAGAAAACCCTTTAGATATATACATAATTATTTACCCAGAAGGAAGTGAACACAAAAGCAGACAGCATACTTGTGGGTCCACATAGTGCAAAAATATTTAAAAGATTTTGGACAATCTCAGATAGAGTGCTATTAGTGAAACTACATGACAAGCCTTGGGAAATAAAGGGTAATACCAGGCATATGGAACAACAGCAGATATTACAGAAAAGGATGAAGATGCAAAATACTTGAAATAATTCTGGCACTCAGTGACTACAATGCAAAAGTGGGCAATGAAAAGGTTAGAAGCATGGCAGATGGTTACCTCCTGTGCTATAGCTAAGATCAAAGTGTAGTCATCTACGCTTTGATCTTGCCTTGGCCACCGGCAGAGGCAGTCATCCGAATGACATACAGAGACCTGGGACCTCATGGGGCAGCTCTAGCCCCTGGAGAACCTTGAGCCCTAAAATATATATTTTTTTTATAAAGCGAAGTGAAAGATTGACAGCATGGGCCAATCTCATCTTAGTAATTTATTCTAAATTAGTGTGAAACCTTTACCTTCAGGAATCTGACAAGGTTGGCTCTGAACTGAGTATGTTCTATTGGAGACTGTGATGCCTTGCGTATAAAGTTCTGACAACATGTCAGTGATGCTAGTGGCATAAGCAGTACTCCATTCCAAGTAAAATTCCAGACAGTCATAGCTTTAAAATAAAAGTTTCATGGTTTAAGAGCACGTTATTCAGCATTTTAGAATATAATCTTACACTTTATATGTATACAAAATTGTGCCTATTAAGTTAAGATGAAATTAACTAAATGTTAATTATGTTTCTACCAAACTCCTATTCTCTTCTTCAGGTACACAGCTCAAAGAATAAATAATGCATCACCATTTGCACTAATCCAATTTAAATGACACCCTGCATATTTCCACAAAGAGAGATTTCAGTTGGATAAGTGCACATAGTGATATAATATTATTTATTTGTGTTGTGTACCTAAAGAAGACTACAAAAGTGTCCTCAAAATTGTCTAACATTTAGTTTATTTAAAGTGATTTTGGAGGCCACAATTTTCTACCTACAAATATAATAATACAGTTACAGAGCTGTTGCAATCAATTTTCAACTTTCATGTACAAAATTGCATACAGAAAAGAATTGTTCAGCTTAATTTAAATCTCTATCTTTCCAGTTCATCAGAACTTGTTTACAAAAATTAAATTATTCGCTCGCTAAATCACTTCTCAATAAATAAATACACACATATTTTTGGTGCTTATAGAAGTAGGGGTAAGAATTAGAGACAAGAAGACACACTGGAAAACATTAAAACTGAAAGCTATAGTTACCTACCGGGATTAGAATCTAATCCTTACCCCTACTTCTATGAGTGCCAATCAATATGTGTGTATTTCTTTATGGCTTCAGAGATTTCCCCAGTTAATATTTATGTGTAATACACTTCTCTATAAGCTGTCTTAGATTTGCCCAGTAACATCACTTGTTGCCAATTTGTCAACCTGAAAAATTCCTGTACTGTAAGTTATTTGTCTCTTTAATACATTCCTTGTGTTATGGGTTGGAATTAATTCAATTTTCTGTTCTGTTTCTATTTTACTGCTAGTATTATTTTCTAGATGTATTTGCCTCTAAGGAAGAAATTATTTCAATATTCTCCATTGTAAATCTTCTCCTTTCTATCTAATTATAATTCTGAGGCACTGCAAGAGCTGTGAAGAAAAGACAGAACAGAAAAACCACTGCAGAAAATCCTCCTCCAGAAACATCAAGCATTCTTTGTCCACATTGTCAAAGAACGTTTCGAGCCAAAATAGGCCTTATCAGCCATCTTAGAACTCACAGCTCCATACTTTCAACCCCACTGGATGAAATGAATGGTCATCATCATTCTTGATGGACAAACAACAACAAATATCTGATGATGTCCACATACAAAGACACTGGCTAGATAGTACACACATTGAAATAACCTAATTAATATAAATAGAAAGTCCTAACTCTGGAAACCACAGAGCAAAGAAAATAGAGGGGAACCTGAAAGCACGCACAGAAAAAAATTTGAGGCAGAGATGACTAATAATGTAGGAAGAACATTGAAAAAGATAGGATGACTTGGCATACGTTGATTGAGGGTCCAGTGGGTGTGGTAAAGGGCAGAAAAAGAAGACCATATACCCAATGTGCCATCTAGCATGAAACGAGGTCCTTTATTTTCTTACTTGTATATCCTCCTGCTGCCCATGCGTTACTGGGCCCTAATGGAAGTAAATAACAGCAACATTGTAACCTATCTAGCATGTCATGAGAGGCAAGTGGGGAGGGTTGGCGGTTACCTCATCCCATAGAAGATGTTAGCTGCAACCAATATGAACAAGTGAACAAGAACAACAAGAACAACAGAAAAACAATTCAAACAACCAAGCTTCTCATAGAAGAAGTCAGATGCAATCTGGAGAAAGCTGTGAGGCATCTGGATTGCTGACTGACCTCATTTCACCTAGTAATATCTCCAGAACTGACACCTGAAATGTTAGAACTATGCTTGAATTATGCAAAACAGCACAAAAACCTGTGGATAGTGTAACTAGAAAGTCCTTCATCCGTAACCCACAGGGCAAAATAAATAACAGAGAGAACAAATAAACACGTAAAGAAGAGAAATAGAGACGAATAATATAAGTACATTGAATGAGCTGCAGGTGACAGCCAGGACTTAATGTGAGTTGGTCAAGGGACAACACTCCATTGGAAGAGACAGCAGAAGACTTTTATTCTGCTGCAATTAATATCATTGTTATTTTCATGAGGAGATTTCCTGAATAGAGTACAACTGCTTTTTCACTAAATATGTGTTGGCAATTGTGTGTCTATTCTATATTCTGTAATACTGAATGGCAAAAATTATATTACCTTATATTTAAACACTCACTGACAAATATTCTTTTTTATCTACACATTGAAAATATATTGTGTTCTGTTCTTTACTCCTCTAAATGGAAAAACAGACTTCATACATTTACTGTATTTTATATATTGTTCAATAACTTTTACTAATTACTAGCACAAATATCTTTCAGATTAAAACAAACAAAACTAATCAATATGATAACTCTACTAGTCAAAGGATTTCTAACTGTTAATTACTTACTTTTGGGCAATTTCCAAAGCACGAATGCCACCTCCTAATCCATTTAAGTGACTGACAACATTTGTCTTTACTTCTTGGTACTCAGGAGAATCATGATTTCTAAACCTCTCTGACCATTTCATATTGCCCACATAAAATGTGAACCTCAGGTCAGTTGTCTCAGCTGAAATAAAATTAAAATAGGTGTTGAGTTGATTCAAGTACTGACATCCCAGTACTCGTGACAATTACATATATGTTCGGTCCTCATCTTTAAACGTGATATGTGTCTCAATAATAATGCTACCAGCTGCAGTCTGATTATGCACAGTCATTTATACAGCATTGCAAGGTACTCTGAATAAATCTTAGAAATGTTGAATATAACAGACGAGAAGCTGAAGCAATTAAAACTTTTAGAAAATAAACTACTTAATTCCAGTCAAAAAGTCAGTAAATGCTCTATGCATACAACTCCTAACTGCCAGCATGATGAAAATAAAGAGATGAATTCTCTTAAAATTCTCTTAAAGTCTTCAGATGGATTAGATTTAGAGGTGAATATTTTCAGAAGACCTATATATTAAAGAATACAATAGCTGATGAACACCTGCATGTATAACAAGGTTAACAACTCAGATGCTGCTTGATCATTTAACAACAGACAACAGCAATATTGTACAATTGGAATCTGACAGACAGGATAAACTAAAGAAATATGTTGATACCATTCTAACTGTTAACATTTGTTTTTGTTTCAGAAATGTGAAACATATCTTCAGGCAAACACAGAAGAGTTACATAAATTGCGACCAAATACAACAGAAACAGATGTCAAACTCATGAAAAACTACTTTGGACATATAAATATACAGTTTCTTGTCTACAGATTTTCTGCAAAGAAGAGTGGCTTGAAAGTGTGCAAGAGGAAGACAAAATATTACCATTTACTAAGCACTGAATAAGAAATCACAAAAATTTAAACCTAAGGCAAGTACATACATACTGAAGAAAGCACATACATATTTCAAGCAAGCACTTTGGTGAAAAATACATATAATCAATATTCTCAATTTATTTCTTTAACTGACTTTAACTATGAATCCAAATACTTCACTGG
Source organism: Cepaea nemoralis (assembly GCA_014155875.1). NCBI lineage: Eukaryota > Metazoa > Mollusca > Gastropoda > Stylommatophora > Helicidae > Cepaea > Cepaea nemoralis. The sequence goes on from JACEFZ010028312.1 coordinate 497,597, forward strand.
ATATATATTACATAAGACACACTTTATCTTTACATATTAAGAGATCTCACACTGGCACCTTGCTGTCTTGACAGACAATAGTTTGTTAAATTGTGCTTCAATAAAGGCATAATAACTACAACGCATGGCGGTAAGACCAGGATGGAGTTACATCTCTCCATAGCACAAAGCCTGGGCTGAATTGCAGAGACCATGATTTGCCCATGCAGCATGATCCCTCTCTCAGCCTGCCTAGTTACTCTAGAGGAAAGGTAACACAAACATCAATACATCTGGAACAAGACAACCTGTAGAAGCTGTCAGATCAGTAAAGCAATGCTCTAACTGCTCATCTGTCAGATATTCAATCCTAGACCCGTTGCTGACCAAGGCTTAGGGCCTAGTCTGCTCTGCCATGACATTTAGTCTCAGGCTGTATTTCCTTGCACCAGGATAAAGCTTGTACCCTCCCCGTTGCTCTCCTCTGCCAAAAGCCATTGGCACAATGTGGGGTGCCGGATTTGGTAAGTACTGCCCAACATTCAGCACTAACAGAAAGCAGAAAGTAGCATCTACTGTTACACGGTAGCTCAGTCATATCTTTCTAAGACCTGACATCAACAAGAGATCTATTCCTGACATATTTTGGAATTTTGATTCAATAAATCATTTCTTAATGATACATTATTATGTTATTTATGAAGTTCCACAACCGCAGTTTAAATTCTACTGGATAAATCTATGTGTGGACGTACAATCAATCAATCAATCATGTGCCATGCCGGAAAGCGTGGGCAGTCATGACTCGCCATTTCACTCGATCACCAGAGTCGTAGATCAGCTCAGTGTTCCTGTCTCGACCATGCCATGTGGCCAAGCCATCCAGGTATTTACTTCTCGGTCTTCCCCTTGGTCTGTTCCCTTCAATCTTGCCAGTTGTCACTAAGTTCTCCAATCCATTTCTTCTCATAACATGTCCAAAATATTTTGACTGTCTACGTCTAATTTCTCTAATCAATTTACGATTTTCATTTGTCTCCTGTAGTACTTGGTCATTGGTTTTTCTGTCTGTCCATGGTATTCTTTGCATTTCCTCAGAAACCACATTTCTGCAGCCATCAGATGTTTTTCAGCTTGACTGCTCATTGTCCAAGTTTCACATCCATACAAAAGAACAGGCTCTATGTAGCACCTCAACACTCTTTTTCTCGTTTCAATTGACATCTTTTTATTGGTCAGTATGTTTTTCATCTTGCTAAAGGCTACTTTGGCCATGGCGATTCTTGTTCTAATCTCTTCAAGGCATTTCCCATCAGATGTTATGACTGTTCCGAGATAATTGTACCAATTCACTTGTTGAAAAGTATTCCCATTTACTTGTATATTACATTGTGGTATTTCGTTATTCCTAGTGACAACCATAATCTGTGTCTTTTTATAATTTAATTCTAATCCCAGTTGTCCACTGTGTGCAACAACCACATCTACTAATTTTTGCAGATCCTGCTCATTGTCTGCAATCAAAACTGTATCCATCTGCATATCTAATGTTATTGATGTTTCGACCTCCAATGCTGATTCCATTTATATCTTCTACATTGGATGTCAAGTAATATTCAAAACAGGATCAATGCCAAAAACTCTGAATAGACATTCTCTAAACAAATGTAACAATGGGATCTGCATTTGGTAATTTTAATAGACATATTCTATGCAAGTATGACAATGGGATCTGTGCCTGGTATTCTTCATTGACATTATCTAAGCAGTTTTGACAATGGGATCTATGTCTGGTATTCTTAATAGACATCCTCTAAGGAGTTCTGACAATGTGATATATTCCTGGTATTCCTGATAGACATCCTTTAAGCAAGTAAAACAAATCCATGTGTTTCATATTAAATGTCTTTTCTTGTAGTTGAATGTTTTTGTGCAATTATGGAAATAGTGAAGTACTGTGTTAGTATTACAGATCATCCAATGTAGTTAAGAGTGTCAGTTGTTGTTCTCTTATTGTGTTCTATGTTGACTGACACATCATTGGGACTATGGCAGTTAAAAAGTGTTTTTCAACCGACCTGATTGTTACACTCTCGTTTTTTATTTTTTTATTCTCATCATCATTGTGCTACTCTAACACTACACACACAATTGATACAGCATATCTTCATCACTAAATCTGATAAATATCATCATTCCCAAAACTATACATAAGATTCCATGAATATCTTTCTACCATTTAAATTCTGCCATTCATCTTCTATTTTTTTTAAAGATGCATCATACATGTACTTGTTTTATCTACAACAATCAATTTATTATAACACGTTTTTTTCACTTTGACATTAACACATTTTGTAATTATGAGGAGCAACGTTTAATGACTTTTTTTTTGTTTCTTTCATATAAAATTTAATGAAGTTATTCATGTATATTTACAAAAAACAATAGAAATAAATAACATAATTATTATATAGTTATATATCTTCAAAATAAAAATAGCAACATTTCCTTCTTGTTAAAAAATATTGTTTAATAAATAGTAATGAATCTGAATCTATAATTATTTCTTTATTGATAAATATAAAACACTAACTAATGAAAAAGAATTCAGTATGATTATAGTGCCTAAAGCACTGAGTCAGACATTGTAAACAAACATAATATTTTTACCAGGAGGAGCTGTGCAGCTTGTAGTCATCACCTTGTATTGCTGATCAAATACCCTTAGACCATTTGTTGCCAGTGATTCAGTTATGTCCATGAGACGTGTAGAATATTCAGCATTCCATTCCACATACAATTCTATGCAGCCATTACTGGAAAACAGGTAATATTTAAATGATACAACTTTATCTCAGCGGTATTGTGCATAAGTAACAAAAATGTTACTGAAATCTCTCCTCAATAACCCCACCTTTCAGATATTCCACTGAGCTGCAATGTCTACAAAAATGGCAAACATGATTTACATTTATGTTAAGAAGATTGATCTGTCTCCATTTCACAGCTCTGCTGTTTGAACAGTTACATTCTTGTCATTAAATGTTCTGTTATTCAATGAAATCTATTTTACATTTCTGCACCTTAAATCCATTTGTATTCAGATATTATAATGAGGTTCATATTTTTTAAAACTTTAATTTCATACAAAAAGTGTGTATTTACAAGGTGCATTCATTGTATGTTTTTTTTAACATTTGCGAATACAACATATACATCCATATACACATGATAATATTACATTCATGGCATGATGTAATTACCTACACATTACTTGATGATGATGGTGGAGTAATCATTTGTTCTCATGCATACTAAAATCTTTCAATATACAATCTTTCATACTACAAGTATTCTAATTCACACTTAGGGTTATTTAAATAAGTTTAACTGAACGGATCATACATTAAAAACATTGCAACAAGAAATGAGGTTCATATTACATGCACGATTTGTTACTTAACTGTTTAAGCTTTCCACATACATTTTTCTCTTTCTTTGTTCTTTGCACCCAGTTTTTTTCCCCATGTACAAGGCTAATTTCTTAATTCCATATTTTCTGTTGGTATACCATAGAGGACTATCATTAACAAATAAATATAATCCACACTGACTGATGTTTACTTACTTCTTTGCAATTTCCAGAGCTTGAATGCTGCCTCCTAAACCAGTGTAAGCATCCTTGACAGCTTGCCATAATGTCTGATATTCAGTTGAGTTATGATCCTTGAAGTTCTCAGACCATGGCAAGTTCAGATAAAATGTGAACCTAACTTGTGAGGATTCAGCTTAAAAAATAAAGATCATTAAAAGTTAACTTGCCAGAATGTATTGCTTCCTTCTGTATATTATCATCACGGACTCAAAGAGTATGCTTAGTAAGGTGGAGAAAGGATTGTTCCATGTGGAATGGATCACCTTGCTTCAGGGGTCACAGATTGTGAGAAATGTATAGATTTGTTGCCCTGGCCATGCGGGAGTGCGGGTAATAAACAGGCTGATAGGCTGGCAGGGAATGTACCTCTTGGTGGCAGATTACTTATGGACAAGAGGGAGGTGGTCGTGCGCCTGTGGGACCAGGTGGAGAAGGTGGGGTTCAGATTGAGAACCCGTTTGTGGAAGGAATGATATGGCGGGGGATCGGCAGGAGTTCTGGTAGAATCTCAAAAGTGAGAGGAAAGACCAGGAGGACTTTCTATCAGATAGCAGTGGGAACAATTAGTAGTGCGATTCTTCGCTGCTGTTGAAAGAGGGGACGAAGCTCGAATGGGAATGTCCTGAGTGCAGTGATGTCAGTTCTTAGCTCGACTCAAATCAGTTCTGTATATTAGTGCTCATCAAAGTGAATTCAAAGTGGCCAACACAGCTGGTGGGCTTTCATCAGTAAACAAAGTAAAGGACCCATTTACATGCCTTAAGACGCATTGGCATGTGGTTCTAGGCTATTATTTTGATGGACCAACTGGCAATTATTGGGTCATGTGGTCAGTATCACCACCTTTACTCCCCCAGACTTTTGATACCCATTTTTAGGCTGGCTCACCCAACGGGTCCATTTTAATTCCCCCCCCCCCTCCCATATCCTATTTACAGGACATCGCTGTCAACACCAGCATTTTACCGCTGTTGTTGATGTCTTGGCAAGGTTATGCACAGTAGTTTGCCATTGCTTTCTGAGCACCCGGCTCACATACCCCTGTAACCAATGTGACGCGATCTGCTACCAAATCTCACGCAGCTATGTTCCCCTACGTGGATATACGAGGTTACAGAGAAAGTCATTAACTCCTTGGCCAGGGAGACCGCTAAATTTTAATAATCCGCTCTAAATACTGATTCAATCCCATGACCATCAAGCCTGGCAGGTAAGAGTCAAGTCACTATATCACCATGGCTCCCAAAACAAATCAGTACCTCAATGAGGTTTCAAACACAAAATCATCAAGCTAAGAGAATAGCTGACTGCTCACTGTGCTACCATGGCTCCTTTGTTTCATATTATCATCATGTGCCGTGCCGAGAAGTGTGGGCGGTTGTGTTTTCCAACCTCACATGATCACCAGAGTCATGGGTCAGCTCTATGTTCTTGTCTTGACCATACCACTTGGCGAAGTCATCCAGTTATTTATTTCTCTGCCTTTCCCTTGTTCTTTTCCCCTCAAACTTGCTAGTTATCACCAAGATCTCCAATTTATTTATTCTCCTAACGTGTCCAAAAAATATTGTGACTGTCTATGTCTAATATCTGTAATCAGTTTAAGGTTTTCATTTGTTTCTGGTAGGACTTGGTCATTGGTTTTTCTGTCTGTCCGTGGTATGCTTTGCATTTTCCCCAGAAACCACATTTCCGCAGCCACTAGACATTTTTCAGCTTGCTTCATAGAATATCTAAATATGATATCCACACTGCTTATCATTAATTATCTTCTAAGGGAATCCATAACTCTGACAAACTCTGATTCATCTTGTTTATGTAAAGCCCCACAGTTCTCTTTTGTCCACTGTCTTTCTCTGGTCTGTGCTAAAACAGGTCTAGAGGCTAACTGCTGGTATTGATCTGCACCCCTTTCTGGAGTGCTTCATTTAAGTAACAATTGGCTGCTAACAATATCCAGGCCAAACCTCTCATTGGAAATTTTCTTAGAACACTTAAATTGTTCAACATTCTAGTGTTTAAAAAACTTATTGTTAACCTTTAGTTTCTGCAAAATATACAAGTACAGAAAATAAATAACTGCATATATTCTTGACTAACTGTGTTGTACTGGGAATATTTCCAAACATCGCTTTTTTTTAGTAAGTGTTGCAAGAGGCAAAGATAACCCCATAGCAAATACTGTCATTGGAGTATGAAATGCTAGGCCTTCACATATTTTAGGCAACAGCATATGAGGTTAGGTGACCAGTTTCGTTCCTCATACTTTCCTTCCCAGAAAATTCCCTGGAAAATTCATGGCATGGCTGTAAACGTTCTGTTTATTTTGCTGCTAAAATCATTGTTTTCCATTAAATATTACTATGCTTCCCACATTTGTAAACATTTTCATCTGGGATAATTTCTTATTCTCTATTTCGATACGCATAAATTACTTACATTACATTATTAATATTTAATATAATGTCTCCTGACATCTTTTAATGTTTGTTCGACACACAGATTTCATATATATATATATATATATATATATATATATATATATATATATATATATATATATATATATATATATATATATATATATTCTTGTATCTGAATGTTATTATGTGCATATGGAAGTACTGGAATATCATCTGAATATTACAGATCCTCCAGTGCAGAGAGCAGTGTCAGTTGTTGTTCTCATGTTGTGTTCTATGTTGTCTGACACATCATCCAGACTATGGTAGTTAAAAGGTGATTTAAAACTGGCATGACTGTTACACTCCAGTTTTTTCCTCATCAGAGTTATGCTACTCTGTGCAACACCACCTACACAATTGATACAGTGTATCTTCATCACTGAAACTGGTACATAGGATTCTTTAAACTATAAACTATGATCATCATTCTGTCCTATAAATTCTGCTGTTTGTCTTCCATTTTGCAGGGTCTAATGTTTTAGATGCATCATACATTAACATATAGTTGTTTCATCAGCAACAATATACATTACAGAAAACCATAAAAATAAATAACAGAATTATAATGCAGTCATATACAATGCAAACAAAAATGGCAACATTTCCTTCTTTTTTGACAAAAATATTGTTTAAAAAATGGTGGTGAATCGGAACCTACAATAATCTCTTCATTCACAAAATATAAATTATGTTTTAATAACAATTAGTGATAAACATTAGAATTCAGTGTCATTATGGTGCCTAAAGCATTGAGTCAGATATTGTAAACAAACAGAATGCTTTTACCTGGAGGAGCTGTGCAGGGTGCAGATGTAACCTTGTACTGTCTATCAAACACCATTAGGCCATTTGTTGTCAGTGATTCAGTAATGTCCATGAGCCGTGCAGAATTTTCAGCATTCCATTCCACATATAGTTCGCTACAGCCATTACTGGAAAACAATAATATTTCAACGATACATCTTTATCTGTAATCCTCAGCGATCTTATACATAAGTAATAAATATGTTACTGAAAACTCTCCCCAACTACCTCACCAGCCCTGAAAACATTGTATGTGTTAATTAATTAAACAACTATTTCATAATTAAAAATCATACTGATCAATGACCAGATATATTCTACTGAGCTGCAACGTCTAAAGAATGACAAACTACGTTTAGGTTTCTGCTACAAAGATTCATCAGTCTCCGTTTCACAGCTCCAGCTGTTTGAGCATTTTAGTTCTTGTCATTAATCCATTTGTCCTCAGGTATTCTAAGGAGGTTCATGATTTGTTATCAGTCTTTTTCTGCTTTCCAAACACATCTTTCTATGTTTTTCTTTACACTTCTTGCCTAGTATTTTCCCATGTACATGGCTAATTTCTCACCCTAATCTCTTTTCTTCTTCTTCTTTGCGTTCATCCGGAGTGTTTTTTCAGATGTGATTGCGGTGTGTCTAGTTAGGCACCCTTGGATCGAAACCCTAAGGCCAACACATCCGGCTTTTAGCGTGCATTTTTGACCAGGTTAGCATTCCTGGGAGACTCTCACTGTTGTGGTACTTTCCACCTCCCAGCTGGTAAAGTTGGAAGAGTCGGAGACTGCACGGTCATCCCTCAAATGAAGGCAGGGACAGTCCATAGCATTTTCCGCCATCCTGGGTGGCTTCCATAATTGCAGGGCCGGCACATAGCGCCCTGGTACTGGGCACACAGAGGGAATCGTCACGTCCTGCTCATGGCTGCTTTAATTCCTCACTTCAATATATTGGGCATTTCGTTCACCCCGAGCCTTTCCCGCACAAACCAGGCTGGTCTGCAGTCAGTATCCACTAAGCGAGTTTTTCGGACATGTGCTTGTCGTTGTGTCCGTCAGAGCTGTTCCAGACACGTCGGACATTCGGAAACTACCTAGTCAGAGCTGTTCCGAACAAGAGCGGCATTCGGAAACTAGGTAGTCAGAGCTGTTCCTAGCACAAGAGACAATCGGGCGAGACAATTCACTCGGACGTAATTGCGTAGTGTCAATTTTTAGTTTGCCTCCCGTAGGACGACACTTCCGACTTCCGGCGGGCATTTTTTAATGAGGTTAGCCTTCCTCTGGTTTCGTAGCACGTAAGACTGTTGTGATGTCGCCAACATCTCAGCTGGTCAAGATAGAACGATCAGCGACATCGAGGTCGGCCCTCAAGGGAAGGCAGGGGCAGACCTTGGGCATTCCCTTGCTATCCAAGGAGGCTTCCATAATTGCAGAGCCGGCACATATTGCTCTGAGACTGGGCTCACCCGAGGAGTTGCCACGTCCTGCTCATGGCTGCTTTAGTTCCTCACTTCCATGTGTTGGGCAACCCGTTTGCCACTGATCGCTCAAACACACACCAGGAGCGGTCAGACTGCGAGCGACATCCACTCGGTAAACTTTTATTTTGACTTCAGACCACGCAATAGGTCCGCTCGCCGTGCGTTCCATTTTGCGTCATTGAGACGTTCTTCCACTTTTGTCTATACTCTCTGTGAGCTGGATACAGACAGTTTTCGTAGCCATTTCCTTCGACTGGGGCACTTTTCTGACTTTTCGTACTCGCTCACCAGGTAGGCTACATGTGCTGCCGGCTCAGCACCTTACCTTCGTGCAGCAGTGGACGAGAAACGGCCTGGCCCTCTCATCCGGGAATCTCTCATATTCCCCAGCTGAGAGCCTTCGAACATGTAATAGAACTGAGCATGTAGCTTGCTCAGTATCACGCTTATATTTTTCGGTAGGCGGGTATCGGCCTGGCTCTCAGATGTGAAGGTTTGTGGCTTAGAGACGTTCAGCCACAGCCCTCGACAGTGAGCCTTAAGAGTTTTGTCCGGACCAAAAGCGTCTGCCTTCGTGCCTTCGTGCACCTTTTTAAACTTTTGACTGCTATCCTCAGTCACCTGCAGAGCAGCAGGTTGTGTCTCTCTTAGTCTGGTCCCTATCCCATAAGCTGTCCGATATGTAATTTTTCACCCATCGGCAAGCAAATGGGGTCTATGGGACATGCAAGCTCCCCCACCACGTCAAGGTGGAGACACATCGGGGGAGCTAATCTCTTTTGATCATATGTCATAAAGTACTCACTAGCATTAGCAAATAAATATAATCCACACTGTCTGATATTTACTTACTTCTGAGCAATTTCAAGAGCTTGAATACTGCCTCCCAAACCGGTGTAAGCATCCTTGACAGCTTGCAATAGTGTCTGATATTGAGTTGAGTTGTGATCTCTGAAGTTCTCTGACCACGTTAAGTTCAAATAAAATGTGAACCTCACCTGTGAGGGCTCAGCTGAAAAATAATAATCTTTAAATGAACAAAAGTAATTTACCAGAATTTATTGCTTCTTTCATTATATTCGTTTTTTTATATAATTGATCAAGAAACGCAATTGTAGAGAGCAGTGTCTGTTGTCGTTCTCTCATGTTCTTTGTTGTCATCATCCAGATTATAGCAGTTAAAAAGTGATTTAAAACTGGCATCTCCATGGCAGAGGCGTTACGGACGTGGTTCATAATTCTGCTTACCTGCGTTCGAAACACAGCTGCGACCAATCTGGCAGCAGACTATGTCGTGCTGGGTTTTAATGTGTTGTATGGGAGGCAGCCATTCAGAAAGCAATGGCAAACTACTGAACATGTACTTGCCAAAACAACAACAGCAGTGCTGGTGTTGACAGCAATGTCCTGTAAATAGGGTATGCAAAAAATAAACAAAACACTGGCAAGACTGTTACACTCCATTTCATTTCCTCATTCCTCATCAGAGCAATGTTACTCTGTGCAACACCACCTACACAAATGATATAGTGTAACTTCATGACTGAAACTGGTACATAGGACTCTGTAAACTATGATCATCATTCTGTCCTATAAATTCTGCTGTTTGTCTTCCATTTTGCAGGGTCTAATGTTTTAGATGCATCGTTACATTAACATATGGTTGTTTCATCAGCAACAATTTATTATAACCAATTTGTTCTCTTTGAAATTATCACATCTTTTGTCATTATGAAAGGTGAAATTGTAATTTAAAAAATTTTCTGAAAAGACATTTAATACATTACTGAATGAAGCTGATTTAATACATTACAGAAAACCATAACAATAAATAACTGAATTAGAATGCAGTCATATACATTGAAAACAAACATGGCAATATTTCCTTCTTTTTGAAAAATATTGTTTAATCAATAAATCAATCAATCAGGTGCAGTCTCCACAATGAAGGTTGGCTGCAATGGATCTCCAACCCTATCTGCCTCTCGCCCTGACTGTACATTCTGTCAGGCTGATGTTCATCCATGTCTTGATGTTATCTTCCAACTTGTATCGTTGTCTACCTCTTGCTCACTTGCCCTCAACCTTGCTCTCCAGTATGGTTTTTATAAGATTACCATGTCTTTTAATGTGGCCGAAATATTTCACTTGCTTCCTTTTTATTTCTTTTATCAATTCTCTCTTCATTTGCAGTTTTTCCTAGAACCTCTGCATTTGATTGTTTTTGTTTCCATGAAATATGACATATTCGTCTGTATATCTACATCTCCAGGGCCTCCATTCGACTTTCTAGTTGCTTGTTCAATGTCCAAGCTTCCGCGCCATACAGTAGCGTTGAAAGTAAGTAGCATTTGATAATTCTCATTTTTAATATGTTGTTAATCTCTCTAAATGTTAATACTGATTTCATGCCATTGAAAGCATTTTTGGCCATTCCAATTCTCTTTTTTGATTTCTGTTTCACTTCTGCCATCATCTGTTATTATATGTCCAAGATAGGAGAAACTTGTTACTTGTTCTAGTATCTCCCCGTTTACTGTGATGTTCATTGATGACCTTTCCTTTCCACTTTAATAAATGGTGGTGAATCTGAATCTACAATAATTTCTTCATTCACAAAATATAAATTAAGTTTTAATAACAATTAGTGATAAACATTAGAATTCAGTGTCATTATGGTGCCTAAAGCATTGAGTCAGATATTGTAAACAGACAGAATGCTTTTACCTGGAGGAGCTGTGCAGGGTGCAGATGTAACCTTGTACTGTCTATCAAATACCATTAGGCCATTTGTTGTCAGTGATTCAGTAATGTCCATGAGCCGTGCAGAATTTTCAGCATTCCATTCCACATATAGTTCGCTACAGCCATTACTGGAAAACAATAATATTTAAATGATACATCTTTATCTGTATTCCTCAGTGATCTGACACATGAGTAACTAATATGTTTGTTGAAATCTCTCCCCAACAACCTCACCATTCCTTGAAACATTTTGTAAAAATAAAAATAAAGCAAGCTGATCAATGACAAGATATATTCTACTGAGCTGCAACGTCTAAAGAATAACAAACATGGTGCGGGTTTCTGCTTAGAAGATTCATCTGTCTCCATTTCACAGATCCAGCTGTTTGAGCTTTTAAATTCTTGTCATCCGCTGGGATATCATAAAAGACTATCATTAAATAAATATAATCTACACTGACTGATGTTTACTTACTTCTGTGCAATTTCCAGAGCTTGAATGCTGCCTCCTAAACCAGTGTAAGCATCCTTGACAGCTTGCAATAGTGTCTGATAATCAGTTGAGTTGTGATCTCTGAAGTTCTCTGACCATGTTAAGTTAAGATAAAATGTGAACCTCACCTGTGAGGGTTCAGCTGAAAAATAAAAATAATTTAGTATTCAAATATAATCGATCAGAATTTTTTGCTTCTTCCAGAAGCTTATTTCTATATATTCTTCTTAATTGTGATATATTATATTTTAACAAATGTAACATCATGTTAAATATTTCCAGGACGACAAAATTGGTGTTCACCGCAACAGAATTGGTTTGTTCCACAATTGTACGATCCAAGATTTAATATACCCGTTGGCAATGAAAAACGTTAACCGGAAAAGGACCGTATAAATAGCAACACGCAGAGCGACATGGCCTTTTTGTTCATCAGTCAGCATGAGACATAAGAACTGAAGCAGCGGAAGGAGTGAGAGAGTTTCAAAATTCACGAGAAAAGAAAATCCTCAGCCTACAAAATCGCTGTGAGAAATTGCATCTCATTCAGATCATGAAAAGTGTCGACATGTTGAGGTCATTCTGATAAATAAGGTAGTGATCTTACTCATGTAAATCCAGACCTGACTTGGTGAAGATTGAATGCAGCACCTGTTGAGTAAGCACATTATTGAGTGATGCCCTTGATAGAGTAGCGCAGAAACTTATCTACCTGCAACCATTCCATTTGTCTCATAGGAGAGGCCATCTTTATTTAAACATTTACCTGCCAAACAATGGAAAGGAAAACCAAGAGCCAACTTATGTTCTACTACGCCCTGGAACACTAAGACAGCAATTAATTGATAACCAGAGGGATTCCCAAAGCTGGAAGTGGAGAATTCTGAGTGTAGACAGTTCTTTTTTTTTTCCAGATCATCCAGGCCAGTAAAAGATTAGCATTACATGCCACTGAGAAAAATATAGCTGTTAATATATACATTATCATTGGCACATCAATTCTGTATATTTACTGTATATGTATATGTCCTTATTTTATGACAGGAAATTGTAATTTTGAATGCAATTTACAAAATCCATATTTGTGTTTATTAAATCATAAAAACTGAGGTCATGTCATGTATTGATTGTATTTTACTTGTCATAGTCAAATTGTTTTATACTACCCTAGATAGAATTATGCAGATGATACAGTCTTGATTGCAGACAATGAACAGGACCTGCAAAATTTAGTAGATGCGATTGTTACACAAAGTGAACAACTAGGGTTAGAATTAAATCGCAAAAAGACACAGATTATGGTCGTCACTAGGAAGGACGTAATACCACAATGTAATATACAAGTAAATGGGAATATTCTTCAACAAGTGAGTAGGTACAATTATCTTGGAACAGTAATAACATCTGATGGGAGATGCCTTGAAGAGATTAGAACAAGAATCGCCATGGCAAAAGTAGCCTTTAGCAAGATGAAAAACATATTGACCAATAAAAAGATGTCAATTGAAACGAGAAAAAGAGTGTTGAGATGCTACATAGAACCTGTACTTTTATATGGATGTGAAGCGTGGACAATGAGCAGTCAGGCTGAAAAACATCTGATGGCTGTAGAGATGTGGTTTCTGAGGAATATGTAAAGAATACCATGGACAGCCAGAAAGACCAATGAACAAGTCCTTCAAGAAACAAATGAAGATCGTAAATTGATTAGAGAAATTAGACATAGACAGTCAAAATTCTTTGGGCATGTTATGAGAAGAAATGGATTGGAGAATTTGGTGACAACTGGTAAGATCGAGGGGAACAGACCAAGGGGAAGACCTAGAAGCAAGTACCTGGATGGCTTGGCCTTGTGACATGGTTGAGACAGAAACATGGAGCTGATCCATGACTCTGGTGATCGAGTGAGATGGCAGAACATGACCGCCCACGCTTACCGGCATGGCACATGATGGATGGAAATAGAATTAATTAGTTGGTAGAGGAGAGGCAAGGAACCACTTAAAGGATAATTTGGGTCTAAAAGGGAATACAACTTTTTCAGTTATTTCCTGAAAGTATTCCTTGGTTCTCTAAAACTCTATTTCTGGTCTCAACCAATCGAGTCAGTACAGCTAAATTAATTAAACAGGCAGGATCACATTGGGAAAACGGATTTTGCATACTTTATCTCTTTGGGGTTGAGCCATCAATCTCGACGTATCCAACAGTAAAGATAGGCAAATATTTAAAGTGGCCAACACAGCTAGTGGGCTTTCATAAGGTAACAATAGCTTTCAATTTTTATGTTGTCTTGTGTGTCCTCTAATCCCTGCTTATTTCCTCAATGTCTATGAGAGCCAAACAATACATGTGTATTTATTTATGAACTTTCATAGATAGCAACAAATTCTATAGTTTTTGCTTATCATTATTTTCTGTGGGAAGCTGTAACTCTGAGATGAACTCACTGGCTCTGTGACAAATGGTTTACAAATGCAATTCATAATCCCGCAAACAAATGCAATTTGCAACCCGCACACCACATTCAAAACACAGCTGCGGATGATTTGGAAGCAGACTGCCTTGCATTGGTTTTCATATAATGGTATGAGTGTTGTTCAGAAAGCAATGGCAAACTACTGAATGTAAACTTACCAATAAATCACAAACAGCCAAAGAATGCTTGGGTTAACTGCGACGTCCTGTAAAGGATATGCAACTAATTTTTCTTTAACCTCTGATCCATATTGTTTATTATATAAAACTGCAGTTTTCTTGTGTCCACTGTTCTTCTCTGGCCTGTACTATAACAGTTCTATAGACTAACTACTTGTGTTTATTTGTACTCCTTCTTAAATGCTTCAGTTAAGCAATAATTGTCTGCTAATGATATCTGGCCAAAACTTTCCAAAAATGTTTCTTAGTAGAATGCATCAAATAAGTGAATATTCTGGCATTTATAAAGTGAATAATTTGTAATCTCTGGCTATTTATACAATACAGAAGTACAGAAAGTAAATCAAAACGTGAAAAACAAACTACTTTTTAAACATGCCTTGAGGCATATTGGGTCTGGGTGCTAGCCCCATATTTATTTAGACCAATCAATGTAAACAAATCTGCCTTAATGTGAATTCAAACTCATGACCAATGTCAGGTGGGTGAGCAAGAAAGTAAATAACTCTTTATATTGTCTTGACTGACTCTTTGTGCTGTATTGGAAAGATTTCCTAGCATTTACTGAATTAGTGATTGCAAACACACTTTTTATTCTGCTACTGAAATCACTGTTTTTCATCAAATGTTACTGTGCTTTTAATATTTGAAACATGCTGGCCCCTTATTCTCTATTTGTAGAACAGGTCTAATGAAGTAACAAATAAGTAATTTGAAGAATTCACAAGAAAACATTAGATGGTACTCATTAAAATAAGACACTCAAAAAGCCAAAGATATTTTTAATGCACAAACAAATAAATAAACAGAAATTGCTGTTTCTTCAAAACTCTTCAAGAAAATCACCTTGGCAGCCTGTGAAGGACACCCCCCAGGTCTGGTTCCAAATAATAAATCCATCTCTCTGTAACTTTTCCACAACATCTGCAAGAATGGTTTGGTTTCCATTTCTCCAAGCAATGTTTACCTTCACACAGTTGCCTCTGTAAGTAAATTATTAGACAAGATTCTTCAGCATCAGATACATAATGACCGGTTAAATGATGTTGACACAATATAACAGTTTTCACAGATGCAGACATAGACTCACATAACCATCTGCTGATATGTAAAATTAAGTTGAAGCTCAGAAAATTCATAACTTCTTACAAAACTTGGATCACATTACAATGTAGGGTATCGTAGAAAGCAAGCAATTAAGGAATAATTTATGGTCATAGTCTGGCAGACTAAATGAGCACAACAGACTGCTGATTAAAGCATTTGGAATGAACCAAAGTTAGAAGTCTTGAACAAAAAAAGGAATCAAAACCAAGCATGCATAGCATCCAAAACCATTAAAAAATGAAAACAAGTGGAAACCAAAGAAAAACAAAAACAAATGTAAACAAGAGCAAAACTAGAGCTACTAAAGGCAGAGCCCATAAAACATACGCAGAAACTAATAGGGGAAATATAAAGTTGATAGATTTGATAATTGAAAACATTTGGATGGCATAGCAGGTGAGGAGAAGTATCAGTAGTGAAAGGAAACCTCAGAGACCTTTACAACACCACAAAGAAATTACGGAAAATATAACAATTGGATTTATCAACAACATAAATTGGATAGTTCTCGCCATAAGTATAGATTAAATTAATAGATGGGACAAACATTTAAGGAACTTCTCAATGGACTAGCCCCAAAAGTTTCCCCAGGTATCCAGTCTGCAAATGTGGAGCTTGATATCAACAGTGAGAAACCATGTAGAGAAGAAATTAGAAGATTGAACAAATTCCTAAAGGATGGGGAAAGCTACAAACTACTTGATGGTATCCCAACAGAAGCTATTAAAGTCAGTATAAACACCTCAACTGAATTGCTGCAAAAAATTATTTGTGTAAAGACTGCGAAACAAGAAATATGAGCAGATTAAAGAGGACAGATATATGGTGAAGCTGTCATAGAAAGGAGACCTGTTGATGTGTAAAAATTCACAATCATGTAGCATGTTCTTTGCAGAATGTCGCTCTTATCACAGTCCACTGAAAAGTTTATCATTCTCTGCCATTTCTCCTGTCTCATGGACAAAGTGTCCATATCCATCTTTCTACTGGGTCTTCTTCCATGACCAATGTTTTCCATCACTGTTCTTGCTAAGCAACTGTGACATACAAAATGGCTGAAGTATTTCAGTTTCCAGACATGATACTATACTGTTCATAAGCCAGATTGGTGCAGGAGAACCTGGCGTATGATACCACAACATGTAACTTAAGAATGGAGGTGGAGGCAGTCAGTGCAGCTTTCGGCTGGATGGAGAACACGATACATACACACATCGTGATTGTAACTGACTCAGAAAGCATGCTGAGGAGGGTGAGGACAGGCAGGCTTTGCTTTGCTTCGAAGGTCATGGGTGGCAAGCATCACCTGGATCTTTTCTCCGGGGCATGCTGGTGTGCTGGGGAATGAACAGGCAAACAGATTGGCTGGCTCGGCAAAACTTGGTGGAGTATTGATGCATGACAAGGCAGACGTGGTTGCGGCCTTATGGGAGCATGTATACACCTCGGAGGAGCAAATGGATCACCATAGTCTGGCAAGAATGAGGCAGCAAGGAGTGACGTGGGCATCTGGCTGACGCTCGATGCTCAGAGGAAAGGCGAGACGGACATATAATCAGATTGCTACTGGAACTATTGGTGTTGGAACTCTTCACTGACTGCTGAGGATAGGGACGGAGCACTTATGGGAATGCCCCGAATGCTGTTATGTCAGTTCCTAAATCAACCAATCAATCAATCATAAGCCAGTTTTCCTCAAAGCCAGTTTTCCTCAATGTTCAGATTTTATGAATTGTTAATATTTTATTCTTCTTGGTTAGTGATACTCTAAAAACCTTTTTTTGTAATATGTCAGTTCAAAAGCTCCAATTTTCTTCTTTAGTGATGTAATTAAAAAAAAACACACATACTCACCCATCAGAGACAATGATGTTTTCTCTCTCACCACCAATTGGGGAAATGTAGTCATTAATCTGTTTTAAGAATTGAACACCATTTTAAATCTGTACAATACAATAAAAAATAAAAACAATATATATATATACACATAAGTTTACAGCACCACTTGACTAATGTGCCTTTAAGCATGTAAATGCCATGCCAGCTGGAGTAGGCATTCATAACATCACAGATCTCAGTCCTTGGTTTTCTGGATCAACTCTGCTGATGATATTCCTCCATACCACCGTCTCAATCTATCCAGCATCATTTCGCTTGGTCTGCCTCTGCCTCTTTTCCCCTCAATCTTTCCAGTCATCATGATGTTCTCCAATGTTTCTCTTCTCATCACATGACCAAAGAAAGCTGTTTGTCTCTTTCTTATTGTTATATGTAATGTTCTAGTTTTATTAGCCTCTTTCAGGCTAATTGTTGTTAATTACTTTGGCAGTCCAAGGAATTCGCAACATTCATCTTTTCGTGAAATGTAGCCTTTACATCCCAGAACAATTTTCGGTTCACTTTTGATGTAGAGAAAGAACATGTAGAGAAAGAACAGAAGAATGAACTGCTTTCTCTATAAGCATTATAAGACGTCTCAGACGCAAGATTACAAACCACCACAGATGGCTTTCTGTATGGGAAATTTAATTTGACACCAGTACAGGTCACCCCCAGAGGTTATCAATCCAGCCAGACAGGAGGGCAGACTAAGTGGACTGTGTAATTAAAACCGACCAGGCATGACGCAAGCAACTGGGTTTACCAACAGAGTTGTAAACTGGCAGCTGACCATGAGAACCTAATTGCTCCTTTCACACGACACCATGCAGGAAAACCAATCAACCGAGACAGCTGACCACCTTGTGAAACAGACCAGAGACACAATTTATTCTTAGTGAGTTACCATATAACAAATCAACACCAAATAAACCTAAGGTATGCGAATTCAAAATGGCATATAAGGTGTGAACACACTATTTGGTAAGGTTTCCAGGGGGAAACTGTCAGACTGACAGCGACCTCTCACAGCCACACACAGTGTGAAAGGCAAGCTGAACAGAGACTGCCCACTGCCCCAGGTGTGAAGGCCGAGCATTCAGAAAGAATTTATGATGGACATACTGGGAGATAATTGTCTACACCATATAAAAATGTGTGAATTGAAATTGCTCAGACAGGAATGCCAGAGGGTGTGATGGCCAGTTTTGCAGTGAGAATTGCAATTAATGCCAGGGGGAGATAAGGAAGAATTTATGACTGGAATTTCTGGGAGATAATAAGTCTGCTGGACTCAGCTTAAATAAGCTCCCAAGACCTGTTTCATGTTAGTTACGAAAATCAGTCGAAACAGGCAGGCAACCATTTCAATGTCTGTGGTTATATGTCTGCTAGACTTCACTAGAAATGTAGATTTCTTAGTAACTATCTAAGTCTTTTAGGTGTATGTACTGATTTTCAGTCTATATCTGACCTAGGTTATTGCAAGAACTATCATTGTCGTAGGTTACTTGGGTGTTCTTTCTAAGTTATGTGTTCAATATCATTGTGCTTTAAGTGTTACTCTTCTGAGAAGTAGGAACTTATGGAAGGCAGATCTTGGCTATGTTCTAGAGACTTTGCATTGTCATGTGTCGAGGTAGATGCTTGTCAGTTCTTTGTAAACTAGCCTAGTTGCTTTTTGTTGCGTGCATTGGTTGTACAGAATATAGTCAACTGACTATTTCTTTAATTCTTACAACAGCAGTAGCTAAGTGGTGACTAAACCGGGCAGATCAACAATATGGCTGTTCTGTATGGTCACTTCAATTAGACTTGTTGTATATCTCATTTTGTAGCTATACAATATCATTACTAATTAATAATGCATTATGCTATTATGTTAAAGTATTGGAGATTTGATATATTTGAATTGCCGTATGCATCATTGTTGTTATACTCTGGACATGCACTCGGCAGACATTTATTTGGTCTGTTACATATATGGAAACTATGTTTCCCAGTTTGTTGTAGATAAGGATATTACTTACTTTTTTGCATTATACAATGTATGTAAGAAAAACCTTATATGCCATTTTGAATTCGCATACCTTAGGTTTATTTGGTGTTGATTTGTTATATGGTAACTCACTAAGAATAAATTGGTGTTATGTTATTGTGTGCACATTGGCACATTGGCCTTCGATTGCGTTGCAGAGGTGTAATGGTACAGACATTACCCACAATTGTTATAGGGTATATGGTGCTAAACATTTTCTTCATTATGGTGGACGGTAATTCATGGAAGTCTGGCACAGATACTGGTCACGAGCTTATGTAAGCCCGGATGATCAGGTATTATTATAATACCATTACCGACCCTGTGAGCTGCTAAACCAACTTTGGACGGAGCGGCTGTACGACCCAGAATGTCGGTATTAGCGACATGGACATGGGACGGCAGAAATGTAATAATTACAGGCATGTGAGACAATTGAAAAGCCCGTCCCAGACTAAGACCGTAGGACAGAGATATGGAGGGAGAAGGAGGATGGTGAATGCAGTAGAGCTGGAAGATAAACTTGGCAGGACTGGTCATTGTATATGGGTGTGCTAGGATATATGTAGTACTTAGGATTGTACTGATGTAGAACTAGATATAACACATCCTTGACTGTTTCTTCCTAGCTCTCACAAAGAGCACCTATGTATAGATCTCAAGAACTAGAGACGACTAGGTAGTGCCAGGACTGACAGGCGTCAGAATACCAGCAAGCTGTTTTGTTTATACTGGAGAGTTCGCTGATCTGACCACGGCTGTTTGCTGATCGGAGCCTAACGGCTGTTAGCGGACCTCTCACTGATCCAGACTGGATTCAGAGTTATGTATTGTATATTAATCATTTCACTTTCATGATTACTGTAGTGCATAACTTATACACATGCATCATCATCATCTTGAAAACCATCAGATGTCTAATAATATGATTAGTAATTAAAGTGAGTGTAGTTTGTTTTAACTCATAAGTTAGTGTTATACTTTTAATTCCAATTGTGCATACGTGTTGTGTGTGTACATTGGTGGGGGCTTACTTACACACCAAGGAAAGGAGCCGTCAGAGGAGAAAAACCTGTACTGGGATAGTTGTCAATTACTCTTAAATTTAGACTTAAAAATCTATCTCTGCTAACCTTCTTCTTCCTACTCCTTGGCGAATATTCAGCACAGTTCATTTCAATTTTGTTACGAGCCATTTGAGCTGTATGTTGGATATTCAGGGCTTAATCTGTAGTTCAGCTATATAGATTTTGTCCCTAGTCAGTTTCTGACTATTTGGGGTTGCTCACCAGTGAATAATACTTTCATCTAGCCGGTGGCGTACCCCAACTTCTGACACATCTCAGGAACCACATCTCAGTTGTTTCCAATTTCTTCCTAATTTGTTCATTTACATCCCAAGATTCACTGCCATACAACAAAACAGGTTCAATGTAGCATTTCAGCACTCTCTTACATTCGGTGATAGTGCCTTATTACATAAGATACTCTTCATTTTCATATAAATAATCAAATGGGTACTGAAGATTTTTTAATAAAGTGACCAATACGGGTCAGAGCATGTAAAAGGGTGCAAAGAAAGACAGAGAAGAAGAAACGTGTGTTTACAGACAGTAAGATTCACAAAATGAGTGAACATGTGAATTACTTTCATTCATAGTAATTCTATTTCTAGCTTGAGGTGCAGATGATCCTTGGTGTAATGTCTGATTTATTGTGAACACAGTTCACTCCAAGCAGTTTTAGAGTTTTGGACTTTGCATTGATTTTCATAATGGTATGAATGTCGGCTGTTCAGAAAGCAATGGCAATGGAACATAAATTTCCTAGAAAATCAGAAACTGTTAATAAATTCTGGTGTTGACTATGATGTCATGGGGAAAAAAGTCATCAACTAACTTATAATTCCATATACATGCTTACAAGTTTACGCTCACAAGAACACTATATTAATTTTTCAAGCAAAATCCATCCAATTAAT
Source organism: Cepaea nemoralis (assembly GCA_014155875.1). Classification (NCBI taxonomy): domain Eukaryota; kingdom Metazoa; phylum Mollusca; class Gastropoda; order Stylommatophora; family Helicidae; genus Cepaea; species Cepaea nemoralis. Next base: position 518,883 of record JACEFZ010028312.1, read on the forward strand.
GACCGTAAACTTTACGCTGAGACTAGTCATGTATTATAATTATGATACATAGCATCTCGTTAATCAATAAGCTTCTATGAAGAGTATTGCTTGAACATTACTCATTAGCAATTTCCATTTCTGTTGCTGAAACTATCCTTGAGTTCAAAGCAAGCGAAGGCAAAGCAACAACAATAGTAATAGTCACTGATCTGTTTAGCTATTCATTCATAATTTCTTTCACCGTCATTTCTCTCCTAGGCTGTACGATATGTTACTATCTTGCTTTCATTTTAGTAGAGGAAAATGCAAATGGACATTTACTCAGACTGCCACTGCTACCATCAGCTTGGGAACTCTTCATTGACTACTGAAAAGGGGGACGGATGACATGCTGGAATTTCCCAATTTTGATTCTTGATTTCATATTTCATATTAGTTCATCCTGTTTTGAGCTGCCAAACAAAATTATGTGAGACGCTGATATGTCATCAAACTCTACACCTTCATGGCAGCTGTTGGGTGCGTGTGCTACCACTATCTACAGTGCTGCACCAGGACCAGGTTCTATACTGGCCAAGACCTACTAGCACGTCCTGGTCGTGCGTCCTGGGCAACAGGTCCCTTCGGGGTCCTGGCTAACGTAGTAGGATCGCTGATTCTTCCGAAGTCGGAGAGTATCTGCCTGCACGGCGAGGAACCACCAGTCTGCACACCGATAAGCCAGATATGGGACAACGGATACCCACGCAAACCTCAGGTCTGGTATGACATCACACTGATGTTGGACAACAGGACGTCTTCATCCGACATACAGGACTTCACGCTGGAGTTCACAGCAGCGAACACAAGCAAGCAAGCAAGCAAGCAAGCAAGCAAGCATATTGATTACAACACATTAGGACTTCGGAGTTGTGTCCTCCTCCTCCTATGCTTCTGGTGCCAGGTCTGGAGCAGACACCTGTGATCATGAATCTCCAGTCTTCCCTGTCATCTCAATTCTTTGTTGAAGTTGGTGTAGCTTATATCATTATGCGTTGCGCAGCTTTCCTCACACAGCTGTCATATACAGTTAATAGTGTACTTGCCCGCTGACCCATACGACCTCCCTGGGAGATCATTTAGTGGACATGATATTGACAAACTGAGTCTCTTTTTTTCAGGAAAATATGGACCTAGCACCATATCCCAGTGGAAGTCAGGTTAGTGAAGTAGCAAGTAGACTTACCAACTGCCCTAGTCGTTATAGATTAGAATTTATATTGAACCATGTATTTTTAATTGACCTGGGCACCAGGAAATTTCTTGGGAAATAAAGGTGGCTGGAGTGTTTTTGCAGACCGCTTTGCATTGGTTTCCATACAAGGGTATGAGTGCCGGCTGTTCAGAAAGCAATGGCAAACTACTGAATGTAAACTTGCCAAAACAATCACAAACAACGACGATATTAATGCTGGAGTTGACTGGGGCGTCAAGTAAAACTAAGGATATACAGCTAACTTTCAACTGATCAGTTAGTTTCACATAAACATATCTTATTTCTATCAAGATGTTGACTCACCTTGGCAGTCATGTCCATGTAGCTCTGAGACATATTATCTGTAAGATTCAGCCCGGTCACTGAATGTCATGTTCACAAGGAATATGTTGATGGACACCGTATCTGACATCACCTGCGATGAGGCTTCTGAAAATCGTCCCAAAAAAATAGGAAGAGCTAGACTGAACATGTTCATAATTATGGCCAAGTTGAAACAGGAACAACATTTCAGATGACATTTTAAAAATGCCTTCATGTATCATGTTGAATGGGTGTGCTCTTAGTCGAGAGAGTAAATTGAAGTATTTGGGTATCACCTTTGACAGGTGTTTGTCTTTTAAGGATCATGTGGAGGCTTTGGTGGTGAATGCTGGTAGGGGACTTAATGCATTGAGGGCTATGGCAGCAACCGGGGTAGATCAGATAATGCTGTACAGGCTCTTTCAGCAGTTAATAATTTCTGTCATTGAGTATGGTTTGGGGCTGCTGACTGTATCAAATAGCCAGCTTGAAAGATTGGAGCGCATACAGAATGCTGCAGTTAATCCTGGGCTGCACAAAGGACACACCAATTATATGCATGATGCATATCCTGGCGCTACCAACAATGACGGACAGGCATAGGGTCCTTCGGGCCAAATGGTACCTGAGAGTGGCCACAGACAGGATCACCCGCTGCATGCAGCAATGGATATGGTCAAGTATCATAGACTAAGACGAGGCAGGTCCTGGATGGCACAGGCAGAACTTTCTATACGTCAGGTGTGTGATCTAGAGACCATCAATCGTGAAAGAGAGTGGGTTGAAGTTCCGGAAGACATCACGGACTGGCACAATGTAATAATAACACTGGGTCGTGAGTGCAGAGAATGGGCAGCGGGCAGCACTGGGTTTGAAGTGCAACAGCTGATCCAGAGCAACACACATCAAGGTGACATAGTCATCTACACCGATGGGTCAGTGGTGAGAAACAGACGTAGTGGCTGGGGCTTTATTGCAAAGGCTAATGGACGAGTCTTGAAATAGGAGAGTCTGGTATATGAGACTACGACCTCCAGCATGAGAATGGCGGTGGAGGCAGTAACAGCGGCATTCCGGTGGCTAGAGGAGACCACTCTAACACACGTTGTATTCATTACGGATTCAAAGAGTATGCTTAGTAAGGTGGAGAAAGGAATGTTTCGTGTGGAATGGCTCTCGTCGCTTCAGAGGTCACAGATTCTGAGAGTTGTTTGGTTATTATGCCCTGGCCATGCGGGGGTGCGGGGAAATGAACAGGCTGATAGGCTGGCAGGGAATGCACCTCTTGGTGGTAGTTTGCCTATGGACAAGGGGGAGGTAGTCGTGAGCTTGTGGTACCAGGTGGAGAAGGCGGAGGAACAGATTGAGAACCATATGTGGAAAGAATGAGATTGCGGGCGATCGGCAGGGTTTCTGGCAGAATTTCAAAACTGAGAGGGAAGACCAGGAGAACTTTTAATAAGATAGCGGTGGGAACGATTAGTAGTATGACTCTTCGCTGGCTGTTGAACAAGGGGACGGAGCACGTGTGGGAATATTCTGAGGGCAGTGATGTCAGTTCTTAACTCAACTCAACTTAACTTTAAAAATGCCAACTTGCTCATTTAGTGCAAAGAAACAAAACAATATTACTACTTATTTTTCAGCACGAGGAGTAGCTATTCTTGTATTTCTGCTATATGTAGACCACAAGGCCCTCCCATGGCAAAATGGCAACATTTCAAAAGCTACCAAAACCATAATTTTTCAAGTACCCTTCATGAACACCCCGCTGATGTTTTAGATTGGAGAAGAGAAGAACAGCTCAACAGTACAGTTCCCTTGAGATGGCACTTGGGTGGGAGAATTTTCCTCCCTACACCAACCTCACTCCGATAAATGAAAGAACTATTTAGGGCTCAGACAACTAACTGTGCGTCATCGCATCCGACTTCAGAAGTAACACGGAGGTCAACATGGCAGTATGGACAAAAGCGCTCACTCTTAACTTCCGGTATTATGATGCCAGGTTCAACCCTAGCGGAAGAAAAGTAAACCTAAGTTTTCCAAAAGATTCACAAATAACACAACCCAGTGTATTTGTGCAAGTAAACACAACAAATGAATCTTCAAACAAAGAGAAGTAGATGGTAAGCTTGACTAGAACATGATCACGAGTAACAGAATGGACGCTGCGGCCACAGCTTTCGTCAGCACACAAACATCACACACGCCGATACAACTACGTGACAATCACTACATAGACACACAGACATCACACACGCCGATACAACCACATGACAATCACTACATAAACACACAACATCACACACGCCGATACAACCACATGACAATCACTACATAAACACACAAACATCACACACGCCGACACAACTACGTGACAATCACTACATAAACACTCAGACATCACACACGCCGATACAACTACATGACAATCACTACATAAACACTCAGACATCACACCCGCCGATACAACCACATGACAATCACTACATAAACACTCAGACATCACACACGCCGATACAACTACATGACAATCACTACATAAACACACAAACATCACACACGCCGACACAACCACATGACAATCACTACATAAACACTCAGACATCACACACGCCGATACAACTACATGACAATCACTACATAAACACTCAGACATCACACACTCCGATACAACTACATGACAATCACTACATAAACACACAGACATCACACACGCCGATACAACTACATGACAATCACTACATAAACACACAAACATCACACACGCCGATACAACTACATGACAATCACTACATAAACACACAAACATCACACACGCCGATACAACTACATGACAATCACTACATAAACACACAAACATCACACACGCCGATACAACTACATGACAATCACTACATAAACACTCAGACATCACACACGCCGATACAACTACATGACAATCACTACATAAACACACAGACATCACACACGGCCGATACAACTACATGACAATCACTACATAAACACACAAACATCACACACGCCGATACAACCACATGACAATCACTACATAAACACACAAACATCACACATGCCGATACAACTACATGAACATCACTACATAAACACACAAACACCACACACGGCCGATACAACTACGTGACAATCACTACATAAATACACAGACATCACACATGCCGATACAACTACATGAACATCACTACATAAACACACAAACACCACACACGGCCGATACAACTACATGAACATCACTACATAGACACACAGACATCACACACGCCGATACAACTACGTGACAATCACTACATAAACACACAGACATCACACACTCCGATACAACTACGTGACAATCACTACATAACACACGGGACTCACACACCCGATACAACTACTGACAATCACTACATAAACACACAGACATCACACACGCCGATACAACTACCATGACAATCACTACATAAAACACACAGACATCACACACGCCGATACACTACATGACAATCACTACATAAAAAACGCAAACATCACACACGCCGATACAACTACTGAAAATCACTACATAACACACAAACATCACACACGCCGATAAAAACTACTGACAATCACTACATAAACACTCAGACATCACACACGCCGATAAAACTACATGACAATCACTACATAACACACAAATCATCACACACGCAGATACAACTACATGACAATCACTACATAAACACACAAACACCCACACACGCCGTAAAATACATGACAATCACTACAAAAACACACAACATCACACACCGATAAAAATACATGACAATCACTACATAGTAGTAGGCCTCTTTCAGCCCTTGGAAGGACTATAGATTTTGTGCCGCTTGGGAGGGTGCCTGGCAGCACCGCTGGTGACTGTATAGCCCCGATGCGAGAGTAAACAACCCCTGTCACAGTTTCCGCATTTGTAAGACGAGGCTTTGGGAGTGGACTGCTTTTTTAAATCCTGTGCCGCCTATCCTAAATTTTGTTGGATCAGATTGTGCTCAAAGAGAAACCAGTCCGTTTTAATCTTTTCTCCGGGGGCATTGTCTGTTGCAACTCTTTCCCACTTGTTTTGGATCTATTCCAAGGGTTTTCATATTTTGTTTACACACATCCCTATATCGCATTTGGGGTCTTCCGGTTGGCCTCTTTCCTGTGGCTAGTTCTCAGTATAGGAGATCTTTGGGAATACGTTCATCGTCCATTCGAGATACGTGGCCCAGCCACCGGAGGCGTCTCTGCATGAGGAGGGTGTGCACTGTGGTAATATCTGCTCTTTCAAGTACATGTTTGTTTGTTATGTGGTCTTTCCATGTTATGCCCAGGATACGTCTCAGATATCTCATGCGGAAGGAATTCAACTTCCTTTTCTGTCTTGAGTACAGAGTCCAGGATTCAGACCCATAGAGTAGTGTGCTAACAACACAAGCTTTATATACTTGAGCTTTTGTACGCTCTGTTAGTCTATTATTCTCCCAAACTCTTTTAGCTAGCCTGGAAAATGTTGTGGCTGCCTTTCCAATGCGTCTGTCGATTTCTGTCTCTAATGAAAGATTATCTGATATTGTCGACCCCAAATACACAAACTCGTGGACGACCTTCAATTCGTAATTAGAAATTTTGATTGACGGAGGCGCACCAGCATCTTGTTCCATCACCTGTGTTTTATTTAGGCTAATGGTGAGCCCAAAGTCTTTGCAGGCGGCTACAAAACGATCTATGAGCCTTTGGAGATCTTCTGCTATATGAGTAGTCAGTGCTGCATCATCTGCAAAAAGTAGTTCTCTTACGCATCTTGGTCTTATTTTGGTCTTTGCCTTGAGTCTTGATGGGTTAAAAAGTTTGCCATCGAGATCTTGTGTGAAGGTATATGCCTTCAGTAGCAGTCCCAAAAGCCTGCCTTAAGAGAACAGCGAAGAAGATACCAAAGAGTGTAGGAGCAAGCACGCAGCCCTGCTTTACTCCGCTGCTGATGCTGAATGATTGGGATGTTGAGCCGTCAAATAAAATGGTCCCCTGCATGTTTTCGTGGAATGATTTCACAAGACTAAGAAGGGTGGGTGGACATCCAACCTTTTCAAGGACCTTATAAAGGCCGCTTCTGCTCACGAGGTCAAATGCCTTCGTGAGGTCGATGAAGGCAATATATAAAGGCTTCCTCTGTTCTCTGCACTTCTCTTGGAGCTGCCAGAGTGAGAAAATCATATCGATGGTGGACCTGTTGGGTCTAAATCCGCACTGCGATTCGGGGTAGATTCTTTCAGCAAGAATGTGTAATCTTTTAGGATTACTCTGGCAAAAATCTTGCCTGTAATGCTGAGTAGGGAAATGCCGCGATAGTTGTTGCAGTCGCTTCTGTCACCTTTGTTTTTATAAAGGGTAACGATGTTTGCGTCTTTCATATCTTGTGGTACTGATTTTTCTTTCCAGCAGAGCTGAAATATTGCATACAGTTCTGGAATGATTGTTTCTTTGCTACATTTTAAAATTTCAGGTGGAATACTATCTTTTCCAGGTGCCTTGCCGGATTTGAGAGAGTAGTGCTTCGCTGATTTCTGTGAGGCAAGGTTCGTTATCCAGGGCATGCATGGCGGACTGTTGATCGATGGCTTCCAGAGCTTCTTCGCTGACAGTGTTATGCACTGAGTATAGCTCTGAGTAGTGTTCTACCCAGCGATCCATTTGTTTCGCTCGATCTTTTATGATTACTCCCTCAGTTGGTCGTAAAGGGGCCATCTTATTTTTTGATGGACCGACAGCTTGCTTGATGCCCTCGTACATACCTCTTATATTTCCAGTGTTTGCAAAAGTTTGAATTTGAGCAGAGAGCTGTAGCCAGTAATTGTTCGCACATCTTCTTGCCATCTGTTGTACTCCATCTCTGGCTGTTCGCAATGCCTGCAGTGTTTTCTCTGAAGGTGATGTTTTATACATTGAGAATGCATGTCTCTTTATCTCCAGGACTGGGAGCATCTATTCAGAGTGTGCTTCAAACCAGTCGGTTGACTTAGCTTGCTTCTTGCCAAATGTTGATAGTGCTGTATTGTAGATGGTGTCGCGAAAATGACTCCATCTCTCTGTAGAATTTCGGTTTGTGGGGCCAGGCAGAGTATCTGCTAGAGCCTGCATGAATTTGTTGACCTTCTCTTTATTTTAGGTGCCGCTGGTGTCGATGCATGGTCTTCCTTCTATTCTGCTTCTGTAGATTCTCTTGGGCTTTATCTTCACATTGCTGGAGACGTGTGAATGGTCGGTGTCGCAGTCAGCACGATGATAGCTGTGAGTCAGCCGTACATTGCGGAGGTTGCTGCGTTTAGTGAGCACCAGGTCGAGTTGGTGCCAGTTCTTTGATCTGGGGTGCCTCCATGGCACCTTGTGTTGAGATCAACACTATCAATACATAAACACACAAACATCACACACGCCGATACAACTACATGACAATCACTACGTAAACACACAAACATCACACACGCCGATACAACTACATGACAATCACTACATAAACACACGAATATAGATTTACAAGTGTATGCTTGTTGTGGACTAGACACACGTTTTGTTAATTCCGCGTGTATGATTCCAAAAAAAGCGACTGAACCAGAAACTGTGGTTATAATGTGTGTAAGTAAAGCACAAGGACACATTTACACGCCATGAGGTCCATCTTGGCACAAGGTCCTAGCACCATATTTCTATACACCAGTCAGCACTCAGGGGGTGATCCAGTCAATATCACATAGCTACCTGATTTCCCAATGATATTTCCTGGTGCTCATTTTAGACTTCTGAGATAGGTAGGTAGGCATGCTAGCCACAGTAGGTACTGCGGCTCTCGTGGTATGTGAAAATTCCAGTATACACACTCTGGGCTCCTGAATGAAGTTTGTGCATTGAGTGGTGTTCAGGAAGGGTCCTAGAAATACTGTTTTTTTAGCTTTTGAAAGGTTGACATTTTGCCAGGGGAGTTGCCTTGTGGTCTACATATGGCAGAAATAACAGAATAGAATGGCAATTGCTTGTGCCGCACAAGTGGTCCTATGCCAGATAATGTCATTGGGGTGTGACGTGGTAGGTCTTCGCATAATGTACGCCAAGTCATGAGGTGGGATATCCAGTTCCATTCCTCATCATCTATCTTTCCCAGAAAATTCTGAACATTGTCTATTTATTGGTGAACTGCTGTTTTGCATTTCCCAATGAAGTATAGGCACTCAGTGAACTCCCGTCAAACCCTTCCATCATTTGCCGTGTTCTGCAGCTGTTTGAGGTCATCCCCATGTTCGTCATCTCTGTCTCTAACTCTCTTCTCCTGGTCTTTTTAGTCCCTCCCCCCTCCCCTAATGTACACATAGATTTAGCATTCCGAATGCCAGTTCCGGGGGTTTTCTAGGTGACTGGAGGTATGCCACTGATCTAGACTTTGTGTGGCTTCTCCCACATCGTAATGTAATTTTGTATTAGAACGGACCTCGCATCATCTTGATCGACTGGCTTGTTTTTCTGTTTCTTTATTGACTTGTTCACGACTGGCTAGATTTTACAGCTAAAAGTTGCTATGGTATGAGGAGCTAACCCTCCTTAGGCGACTTTTGCAACACGCAATGTAGGTTACAGTGTTCCTTTGGTTCCTTTACAGGTCTCCGGTTTCACCTGTGTGTCTGAACATTTAGATGTACATTTTATGAGGCTAAGTCGACCCCAAAGCCATGCCCTGCCGAAAAAAATATTCCTGCCACCGCTAGAGGAGTTGAACCTGTATCACTGTACTGTACTGGCAGGCACGCTCCCTAACAACGATGCCACACTGCTCACTGAGACATCACATCAACGTAACAATATAATAGTCAGCCGCGGCAGGTCAGTTGCTGGCTTGTTTGCCTGCCCGCCCCGTCGCAATACGTTTTAATTCGCATCGAGGCGAATTTTAAGATTGACCTGGGATCGCAGGTCGACTGTGTCTAAAATTGATACGAGGAAATGTCTTAAGAAATGAATGCGGTGGCGGTGATATTGACCACATCAGCTGTCGAGTTCCAGTCGCATTATAATAATATGAAGCTAGCATCTCATACGTAATACGCCACGCCACGCCTCATCTCATCTCATCTCACCTCATCTCATCTCGTTCATCTTGCACATTGCGGTGTCGAGGTGAAGTATAAACAGCGGGAGAGTGCCCGCTTATGGGCTTCATGTATTGAGACTCCCGTGGACTCTGTTATGGTATGAGAAGAAATGAACTGGAGAATTTGGTGGCAACTGGCAAGATCGAAGGGGAGAGACCAAGGGGAAGAGCAAGAAGTAAATACCTGGATGGCTTGGCCCCGTGGCATGGTCGAGACAGAAACACGGAGCTGATGCGCGACTCTGGTGAATCGAATGAGACGGCAAAACATGGCCGCCCACTCTTATCGGCATGGCACATGATGTGTGGATGGTGGACTATGTTATTCCCTGCGTCCATCGTTTACGTGGACGGCCTCTTCCTCTGCTTCCCTCTGATCTGTACATCATTGCTTGTTGTGGTATACTGTTAGTTGGTAACCTACTTGCATGGCCAAACCATTTGACTTGCTGCCTTCTAATAAAATCTAGTACAGCTATAACCCCCACTTTAGTCCTGATTTCTTCATTTCTGATCTTATCTCTTCTTGATACGTTGAGTATTCTTCTCAGGAATCTCATTTCTGTTGTGAATTTTCTTTTCTCTTTTTCTGTCATTGTCCAAGTTTGGCATTGATAACAAAGAGTTGGTAGGAAGATTGTGTTGTATAGTGCTTTCTTGGTAGTTATTGATACATGTTTGTTCTGTAGTATAACTATAATACGCCCCAAGGAGTGTAAATAAGTCCTTATTATTGAGATTATGCACACAGATAGCATGTACTAATTCACATACACCCCTGAGTGGCTTGAATGTCGGGGTCTCATTTGGGAGACCAGGGTTCAAATCCTTGGTAAGGAAATTTATTTATTTTTCTGTTTAGGACATAAATAAAACCCCGACCTGCACAGTTCTCAGCGACTGCACTAGCCAAGCGGCCTTTATTCCTCAGGCTCAAGACTTCCCCCACCCCCACCTCCTTGGACTGGCAATATTTTCAAACACTGCACATTCATAAAATCTACACCCTATACATGTAATGTTGTAATATTATAAATGGAAAGTAGAAGAGAAGGAAGCGATGTCGATACAAATGTGAAAGAAAACTAATCCAACAATAGAAAAGTGTCCTGTTATTTCATATCCCCCTTTTATTTTCCCCCCGAAAAATCTTACTTCCTGCTAGGATAGCCAGTGCCAGACACAGGGGGAGGCATGACAGCCTCGTCATTGTTACTGTCTCTGTGGAAGACACAAAAACAACTCGTTAAGACAGCCATGATATGCAATATAGTTGTAGAGTTGGATGTTAGTATTGGACTTAACAGTAGTAAGGCAGCCATGATAAAAGTATAGTTGTTTAGTTATTTAGAGGTTAATATTGGGCTTACACAGAACTGATAAACACTTTCGTTGCATAGTTAGATGTTGGACTTTTTTTTTGTTAGTTGCATATTCTTTGCAGACGTAGCAGTCAACCTCAGCATTTTTTGGCTGTTCGTGATTCCTGGGCAAGTTTACGTTCAGTAGTTGCCATTGCTTTCTGAACGACCGGCACCAATACCATTTCATAAAAAACCAACACTGCTGTGCTTCGAACGCTGTATGCGGGACTGCGAACTGCGTCCGTAACCTCTTCACCAGGGAGCGGGCTGCAAAAAGTAATACATAGAACAAAGACACGATTGTACCTTCCTGTCTTATTAAGGCTGTATATGGGAGTCTCCGTGACGAAGTGGTCGAGCTGTCTGCCTCGCGCTCCGAATGTTGTGGGTTCGATTCCGGGCAACGTCATTCAATTCACGAGTGCATTTTTCTCTGAGACTCCTGGGGGTCGTCGTCGGAGCTACGGAGTTCATGCTTTGTGCGATGCTTTCAGCAGGTCATCCTGCCGAAAGAGACCGAGCCATGTGGGATAAAACCCGGGGCAATGAAATCGATCCTCTCAACTTCTCTCAACTGCCATATTTGTATAGACCAACCGGCAATCAAGGGATGATGCTTCCAATAGTATGTCGACCGCCTCCGCTTCCCTGCTAATAAACAAATGCTCCATATCTTTTATAGGACATTGTTATCAACCGCAGGTTGATTTTCTAGGCACTTTTACGTACAGTAGTTTGCCACTGCTTTCTGAGTGAGAAGTCAACTCACCGGCGTGTGGAACAAACCCACTACGACGCCACCAGAAGAAAAATGTAAGCTCGTTACACCTCTCCACTACGTCCTCGTTACATTGTGGTAGATGAGATTACATGTTTATTTATAGATTTCATGTGCATCCAACCCCAGTGCTAATATATTCCATTTGTTGAGTGTATAAACATTTTGTGCATCAAGAAACATCTAGAAAGTTCCAGGTTACAGAAAATCAATAGTGTTTGCACGATGTCCCATTACGGGTGTCGGCTGCTGTTGTTTGCAGTCAACGGTCAGTCAAACATGGTGCGTGAGTTCTCTACACGCTAGCTCAGGCTAACTGTGTGTTTGCCATTACATTTACTCATGTCGAGTTCTAGCCTGGTTCTTGATCGTTCTCTGGCTTTTAACTCGAGCGTAGTCCAAAGACACACTACTACTACTACTACTACTACTACTACTACTACTACTACTACTACTACTACTACTACTACTACTACTACTACTACTACTACTACTACTATGTGAGCTGGTCACTCAGAAAGCAATGGCAAACTACTGAGCATAATCTTGCCTAGTACATCAACAGCAGCTGAAAAGATGCTGATGTTGACTGACCACAACGACCTGAAAGGGATATACAACATTTAAAAAAATTATATATATAATATATATATATATATATATATATATATATATATATATATAATATTATATATATTATATTATATATATCCTTAATTCGGAGACACAAAAACAAGAACCAGAAAATTAATGCAAACAAATCTCCGGTAATATACGGCAAATATAACCGTGTACCTAGGTTTACTAAATATGTCTTGAAGCAAACAATTGCTATGTGTCTGTGAGGTGATAGGGTCTTCACATTTTGTAGGCCTGAATGCACGGGGGAATATGTGGCGAGGCTTTTGCTCACTTAGCTGGACGACGAAACGCAGGCGTCCAACCTTCGTCCGACCGCGTTCATGACATCGGCATAACTTTCCATCGACTACAGCAACGCGCCCGCTGACAAAGTTCCAAGGTTAACCCTATCTAGTGAAGGGGGCACCCATGTGGACGCCGTGGCTGAGAGGTTGTGGTATACGCCTGAGGATCAGATGACACTGGGTTCGATCTCTGTATAGGGCATGGAATCCCATCCCCCACCCCCAACAACCACTGGTATCTAATGATATCACACGTGGGGCTGATTTTGTGGGTGTGAGTTGGGGTGCCTAGCCTTCTGGTATAGGAGCGAAATACAGGAGGTCCGGGTGCACGATACACATCTCACGGCATTTGGAAATTGTAAAGAGTAGGCTTTAAGGCCACTGTCTAGTCAAAATTGTTTTAAAGAAAGCCTACCGGTTATTAAATACAGCCCGTTACCTTGGTTGGAATCTGTCTCTGGAGGAAGCAAATCTTTCACAAGTGCCAAGCCGAATCGGACACACTGAAATACCACGTGCTTAACTACATGTGCCGCACTTCCATCCTATGAGGATTGAAGAAGACCATTTAAAGCTTATATTAATCGAACAAACTGTGTCAGGTCTTAGTCAGATATGACTGAGCTACCGTATGACAGTAGATGGTACTACCTGCTTTCTGTTAGCGCCGAACATTGGGCGGCGCTTACCAAACCCGACACCCCACATTGTGCCAACGGCTTAGGGCATTTGGAAGGTCACAAGCCTTACCCTAGTGCGAGCGAGGAAATGCAACCTAAAGACTGAACGTCATGGCAGGGCAGACCAGGACCTAAGCCTTGGTAGGCAACTGGTCTAGGATGGAAGCTTCGACAGGCGGACAGTTAGAGTATTGCTTTGCTGATCCGGCAGCTTCTGCCCTTTGTCTTATTCCAGACGTATTGGTATATAACCTTTCCTCTGGAGTAAACTAAACAGGCCAAGAGAGGGATCATACTGCATGGGCAACACATGGTCTCTAAATTAAACCCAGGATTTGTGCTATAGAGAGGTATAACCCACTTATAACGGGGGGGGGGGGGGGGGGGGGCTGCGTGGTCTCGCGGTATGGTGTCCGCCTCGAGTGCTGGAGGTCCCGGGTTCAAGCCCCGGTGAAGACCGGGATTTTTTCACGTGGACTTCTAGTAATAAAATTTCCCCTGGTCGTTGGGTATTGAGATCGGACTCCCGTGTGTATTGTTGCGCACGTAAAAATATCCCTTGGCAGTTGGAAAATCGAAAAAGAGAAACCTAACAGCGCTGTCCGGACACCATTTCTAGTTAAAAATCTACCCAAAGTATTTCAGGATCCCCGCCGGTGCTACGGAGTTCGTACACTGAGCTGAGTTTCTCCAGACTCAGGTTTGAGTTAGGAGAAGAACGGAGCACTTATGGGTTGCACCTGTGTGCCGTGATGTTGATCCATCGACTAAACTAAACTAAACTAAACCACTTATAACTACATTTTACAAACTGGCAAGGTGCCAGTCAATAGAACAAACACCATGCCTTTACAAGAGTTGTCTGAGCTGAACTCAGATGATCTCTGTGTGAACTCAGATCAAGTTATAACATGTTACAGTATTTCAAATCCAAAACTATATCGAAAATAGGGGGTTTGCTGCTGCCGAGCGGTTAGTGTAGTCCGAATCAAAACACAAACTATGACTAAGAAATTATACGATTGGAAAACATTTATGGGAGTTAACTTTTTATTTCCGCCCTCCGCACGGGAAAGTTCCGTGTTTCCTTTTACAGTTCCTCGTGTTATCAATCTGGTCACCTCTGAAAATATAAGCATTCATTTCTGTAATCAGTTTGTTATTGTTTTGTTTTTATTGTCTCGTTGATAACATATTTGGTTGAAACATTCACCTTATCACCGTGTGATTTTCCATTTGTCCAGCTTCTTAGTCATATCTGGTGTTTGTATTCAGGCTAACATGTTTGAAGTACAATAAACTGCAGTATAGTAATTGTGCAATATTATTATATGCGACATTCATGTTTTGTCATTCCAAGCAGCACATCACTTCAAGCGGTATACTAAGAACTACGAGAAACGAAATGAGAAAATGTTTGGTTGGGGAAGAGTAAAGAAAAGACGCAATGAAATATTTGTGCACTAAGTTTTAAAGGGTGTAAACGGCAAGAGGAAAGACTTCATTTCACCGGGTTTGATCCCATACGGCTTGTTTTCTTTCCGTAGGGCGGCCTACCAAAAGCACAAAGCACGCACTCTTAAGCTCTAGCGACGACTACCATAAGTCGAACAAATTGCACTCATGAACTGAACGACGTAGTCAAGAATCAAACCTACATCCTTCGGAGCGCGGTAACCACATGGCCATGGAGACTCCCTGTTGTAGTAAGGATGAACATAATATAAAGTCTAAGAATGGTAGTTAAAGATATGAGTGGAGTTGAGCCAAGAACCGACATCACAGAACTCCGGACATTCCAGTACGCACTTCGTCTCCCTCCATATTCAACAACCAGCAAAGATTCGCTATACTAATGGTACCAGAAGCTATCTGATTATGTGTTCGTCTGGCCTTTCCTCGGAGTTCTGAGTGTCGCCATATAGTTACGGATATGGCAACTGCAGCAGAATCGGGGCGCTTCGGCTGTATGTAGTTGTGTGTAGTTCCCACGATAATAAAGAAAAGATCTCAGATATCTGGCCGCCTCACAACCCTCTCTCCCAAGCAGTCTTCAAACTACCCTCCATCCGCTACCCATCCTAATCCTACAGGACAGTCACAAAGTAGTTAGTTCTATACTGGCCCCAGTCCAAATAAGAAACAAAGTATTTGTACAGTTTCTTCTCATCTTGCGTGTGTTCTCTTGCAAAGCCTTTAATTTAAACCCACGCCTTAAACTACTGAAGCTTAGCAAACAGCCCTTTTAAAAATCGTATATAATGAAATATAGATGTCTGCGCACTGGCATTGAATAAACGCGTGAATTCATTCAGGCACACTAAAGCTTTTCAACTGCTTTCATGAGTACAGGCGAACGACTTGCTTGCAATAGCGATGAATGGAAAAAGTATTACACGTATTATTACATATTATTAGGTAAAGCAGAAAATATAACTCCACTTGCACACACATGGACTCTTAAAATTTCCCCCTCCCCCACCTAGATCTTTAGTTCAGGAATTCAGCTCTGAGTCCTACATAGCGAGGTACTACGGACAATAATGACAGTTGAAGCCAATGGATTGGTTGTTTAAAAGTTTTTGTTTTTCCTCTTAAATTACATTCGTATTATTATTCTTATAGTCCAGAGCTGTGTCGTTGCATATAATGCTTGTCCATCGCCTTCTGTCTCGTGTGTTGCCAATAATTTCTGATACCTATGTTCCTCCATGCCATAAAAATAAAGAGCAACTATTGGACTTTCCCCCCAGGACATGCTGGGGCGGTGGAAAACAAGCAGGTCAACACATTGGCTGGGTCTGCACCACTTGGTGAGATATTGCTACATGATAAGGCAGATGTGGTCGGGGCACTTTGGAATCGTGTGTATAGTGCAGAAGGGCAGGTAGATCCTCGCGGTTTTTGGAGAGAATGGTGCTGCAGGGAGTGACCAGAGGATCTGGCCGACACTCAAATCTCATAGGAAAGGCCAGACGGACTTATAATCAGACTGGTACTGGTAACACTGGGATTGGGACTCTTCGCTGGCTATTGCAGATGAGGACAGAGCATGGGAATGTCCCAAGTGCCGTGATGTTGGTACTTGACTCGGCTCAACTTATTCTACACCAATCAACTCGCTGCGCGTTGATTGGTTACTCTGAATATAACCAAACTACGTTCTTTTGTGTTGATTCCTTTAACCCCGGGCAGTCAATGCCCGTGTCCAGTCTATCCCAGCCGTCACGTTAAGTGTTTCTGTTGTGTTGATTCCCTCAATCCCAGATAGTCTGTGCCTGTGTCCAGTCTATCCCAGCCATCACGTTAAGTGTTTCTGTTGTGTTGATTCTCTCAATCCCAGATAGTCTGTGCTTGTGTCCAGTCTATCCCAGGTGTCACGTTAAATGTTTCTGTTGTGTTGATTCCCTCAATCCCAGATAGTCAGTGTCTGTGTCCAGTCTATCCCAGCCATCACGTTAAGTGTTTCTGTTGTGTTGATTCCTTCAGTCCCAAATAATCATCGCCCATGTCCAGTCTATCCCAGCCATCACGTTAAGTGTTTCTGTTGTGTTGATTCCCTCAATCCCAGATAGTCAGTGCCTGTGTCCAGTCTATCCCAGGTGTCACGTTAAGTGTTTCTGTTGTGTTGATTCCCTCAATCCCAGATAGTCAGTGCCCGTGTCCAGTCTATCCCAGGTGTCACGTTAAATGTTTCTGTTGTGTTAATTCCTCCAATCCCAGATAGTCAGTGCCCCTGTCCAGTCTATCCCTGGTGTCACGTTAAGTGTTTCTGTTGTGTTGATTCCTCCAATCCCAGATAGTCAGTGCCCGTGTCCAGTCTATCCCAGGTGTCACGTTAAGTGTTTCTGTTGTGTTAATTCCTCCAATCCCAGATAGTCAGTGCCCGTGTCCAGTCTATCCCAGCCATCACGTTAAGTGTTTCTGTTGTGTTGAATCCCTCAATCCCAGATAGTCAGTGCCCATGTCCAGTCTATCCCAGGTATCACATTAAATGTTTCTGTTGTGTTGATTCCTTCAATCCCAGATAGTCAGTGCCCGTGTCCAGTCCATCCCAGCCATCACGTTAAGTGTTTCTGTTGTGTTGATTCCCTCAATCCCAGATAGTCAGTGTCTGTGTCCAGTCTATCCCAGGTGTCACGTTAAGTGTCTCTGTTGTGTTGATTCCTCCAATCCCAGATAGTCAGTGTCTGTGTCCAGTCTATCCCAGGTGTCACGTTAAGTGTTTCTGTTGTGTTGATTCCTCCAATCCCAGATAGTCAGTGTCTGTGTCCAGTCTATCCCAGCCATCACGTTAAGTGTTTCTGTTGTGTTGATTCCCTCAATCCCAGATAGTCAGTGTCTGTGTCCAGTCTATCCCAGCCATCACGTTAAGTGTTTCTGTTGTGTTGATTCCCTCAATCCCAGATAGTCAGTGTCTGTGTCCAGTCTATCCCAGCCATCACGTTAAGTGTTTCTGTTGTGTTGATTCCCTCAATCCCAGATAGTCAGTGTCTGTGTCCAGTCTATCCCAGCCATCACGTTAAGTGTTTCTGTTGTGTTGATTCCCTCAATCCCAGATAGTCAGTGTCTGTGTCCAGTCTATCCCAGCCATCACGTTAAGTGTTTCTGTTGTGTTGATTCCCTAAATCCCAGATAGTCTGTGCCTGTGTCCAGTCTATCCCAGCCATCACGTTAAGTGTTTCTGTTGTGATGATTCCCTCAATCCCAGATAGTCTGTGTCTGTGTCCAGTCTATCCCAGCCATCACGTTAAGTGTTTCTGTTGTGTTGATTCCTTTAATCCCAGATAGTCAGTGCTTGTGTCCAGTCTATCCCAGCCATCACGTTAAGTGTTTCTGTTGTGTTGATTCCTTTAATCCCAGATAGTCAGTGTCTGTGTCCAGTCTATCCCAGCCATCACGTTAAGTGTTTCTGTTGTGTTGATTCCTTTAATCCCAGATAGTCAGTGTCTGTGTCCAGTCTATCCCAGCCATCACGTTAAATGTTTCTGTTGTGTTGATTCCTCCAATCCCAGATAGTCAGTGTCTGTGTCCAGTCTATCCCAGCCATCACGTTAAGTGTTTCTGTTGTGTTGATTCCTTCAATCCCAGATAATCAGCGCCCGTGTCCAGTCTATCCCAGGTGTCACGTTAAGTGTTTCTGTTGTGTTGATTCCTTCAATCCCAGATAGTCTGTGCCAATGTCCAGTCTATCCCAGCTGTCACGTTTCTTCTGTCCTAGCTGTTTCTTCTGTTCTAGCCCCCTTTAGCAGTCACGGGTCGCTAATATTAACTCCTGATACCGGATTTGGTTAAAATTATTTCCTGCGACCGGAAAAGTTTCAGAAACAACTTTTACAGAACGGTATGCGACAGAAAAAGTTTTATTGAGAACTGTTACAGAATCCTGTGCTATAGAAAGAGTGTTGGAGAGAACTTTTACAGAACACCATTCGATAGAAAGTGTTGAAAGGGAGAACTTGTACATCATTTCATGTGAAAGAAAGAGTGTCTTCTTTGTTCCCCTGCATTATATTCATATCTGGCTTCATCACTTTTGACTCGATGTTCTTACAATCTAGTAAAGGTTGTGGATTAGCAGTCGTCTCTTGATTGGACATTTCAGTAAACTGGAGTAAGTGAGAATTGTATGGATTTTTCTGTGAGAATTGTATGGATTTTTAGCCCTGGCCATACGGGAGTGCGGGGGGGGGGGGGGGGGGAATGAACAGGCTGTTAGGCTGGCACTGAATGCACCTCTTAGTGGTAGATTACTTATGGACAAGGGGGAGATGGTCGTGCGCCTGTGGGACCAGGTGGAGAAGGTGGGGGAACAGATTGAGAACCCGTATGTGGAAAGGATGAGCTTGCGAGGGATTAGCAGGGGTTCTGGTAGAATCTCAAAACTGAGAGGGAAGACCAGGAGAACTTTCAATCAGATAGCGGTAGGAACGGTTAGTAGTGTGACTCTTCGCTGGTTGTTGAACGAGGAGGCGGAGAGCGTACGGGAATATCCTGAGTGCAGTGATGTCAGTTCTTATCTCAACTCTACTCAACAACTCAATTTGTAAATTACATTGTGGTATTTCGTTTTTCCTTGTGACGACCATAATCTGCGTCTTCTTACAGTTTAATTCTAACCCTAGTTGTTCACTGTGTGCAACAACCGCAACTACTAAATGTTGCAGATCCTGCTCATTGTCTGCAATCAATACTGTATCATCTGTATATCTTCTTCTTCTTCTTCTTCTTCTTCTTCTTCTTCTTCTTCTTCTTCTTCTTCTTCTTCTTCTTCTTCTTCTTCTTCTTCTGCGTTCATCCGGAGTTGTTTTTTTTTCGGACGTGATTGCGTTGTGCCTGTTTACAGCAGAGCTGTGTTCTTGCGCGGCTAGGCCGACACATCCGACTTCTGCGAGCATTTGTTGACCGGGTTAACCTTCCCGGATCTGTATATCTAATGTTATTGATGTTTTTTTCTTCCAATGATGATTCCTTTCATATCTTCTACATTTCTGAACATATTTTCACTGTACAGGTAAAAACGATCTGGAGATATTACACATCCCTGTCTCACACCTCTCCTAATATGCTGATATTGACCTACTTCATTATCAAGCCTTAAAGCAGCTTGTTGTTTCCAAAATATGTTGTTTACAAGTTTAAGGTCTTTCTCATCAATTTGTGGATGTGCAAGCATCTTTATCATGTTGAAATGCCTCACTTTATCGAAAGCCTTTGTGTAGTCAATAAAGCAAAAATGTAGGTCTGTGTTTACTTCTATAGAACGTTCAGTTAATGTTGTAGGTCTGTTTTTACTTCTATAGAACGTTCAGTTAACGTTCTCAGCATGTATACAGCATTTACTGTACCCTTGCTTTCCACAAACCCACATTGTTCTTCTCCTATTTTGGAATGTGGAGTATCCATGGCGACACTTAAATCTTAGTTCCATTGGCCCCGGCCACATTGCATTTACCCACTGATTGCATTTATGATGATCCTCTCTAACCATGTCTCAGAATGATTACAAATCCAATATAAGTCGTGTAAAGTATATAACCATTTTACGACATACAATTAAGCACATGGTGCTTAAAGCAAAGAATCTTTTCATACGCCTTATAGTTAATTAGGCATTTGGTTCTAGACCTATAGTTTTATAGATCAATTACCATTCGAGGAGGTGATGAGGTCAATATCGCTCCGATCGCCTTTACTTCTCAAGACATTTCCTGGTACCCAGTTTAGGCTAAGTCGACCTGGCAGTCCAGCTCAATTTTAGACATTAGCCTCGGTGCGAATTCGAACGCAGGACCACTGGGCCGGCAGGCTGGCGTATAGCTAATATGGAAGTGTATAATAGTTATAACCAAAGACCAAACGAAACAAACAGTTTGGTTAACATTTATTGGTCACGAATAATAGAGTATTACACAAACGCTTGACAATACTGGCCGCTCTTCCATCCTCTAGGTGTTAAAACTGGCAGTCAGGTTGGGCATAGCTTTAGAATCATTCATTGTATCAGTAAAAATATGTAGGGCAGAAAATATTCTTCACACACCCGATGCTATACAGACTGGCTTGAAAGGGAGAATTTGCTTAGCACATTTTGTTTCGCTATGTGGAAAATGTGTGCCAATATGTTACTAAGCATTTTTGGTCTCTCAAGTGGTTTTAATCCATGTTAAATTACCTCAGCAATGATCTCTCGTACAAGCACAGTTTTCGGACAGTCGGTAGGTTGTTTGTTCCTTTTCAATCTGACTTAGCAGCCATGGTTATAGTTGAAGTGATCGGCCAAAAACGTTGACAGATTTAAAAGCGCTGATTATTGTGCCTAAATACATTAACCTACATTAACCTACGTGGAGAGGAACGTGCAAAAGCCAATTTACATAACATTAAGGCATATAGGAGGATTTGCGTAAAGTCGGAATTTTCGTTCACAGAACGGCACTCGAGGAATAACGAATTTTAACTAAATACTTGTAAAATAGACAAAGACTTAACTGGTTTGGCCATCTAGTGAGAATGAACCCTATGTCGCCAGCGGCAAGGGCATACAACATGAAAATAGAAACATCAAGAGATAGGGGAAGACCACGAAAAAGATGGATAGTCGCAGTCATTAATGCCTTCAAATAACAAAACATAAAACAAAACAAACAACAACACACATCTCTGTATACCAAGCGACTGAATTAGCCTTAGCACATAAATCAATCATATAAACCGAACAAGCGTGCGACGCGTAAAGGTATAAAGCAGTGAAGGACAAAAGAAGACAGAAGTTTAAGGTTTTCATTTGCTTCTTGCAGGACCCGAGAGGTCAAACTATGAAGGTATTTTGTACCTGAATATATGAAATAACGGTCAAGTAAAATGCTTCAATCAATCAATCAGGTGCGTCTCCACAACGAAGGTTGGCTGCAATGGATCTCCAACACTGTCTGTCACTCGCTCTGACTGTACATTCTGTCAGATTGATGTTCGTCCATCTCTTGATGTTATCTTCCCACTTGTATCGTTGTCTACCTCTTACACGTTGGCCTTCAATCTTACAAGGCAGTATAGTTTTTATAAAAGTGTTATGTCTTTTAGCGTGGCCTAAAATGTAAAATGCTTCAGAACATTCATTTCCATGTGACAACAAACGGCTGTGAGTCATGGACCAATCACAAACAAGGAAATTCGGGACTTTTGACCTTAAATGTTAAAGAACAAATCTTAGAATACCGTGGACCTGAGAAGAAGGAAAACTACCGAAATTCTACCAGATGTGAATGTTGAAGGAAATTGGCTGATTAACAGCATCACGTGTCGGAAACGGAAATCCATCCATCCATCATGTGCCATGCCGTGGGCGGTCATGTTCTGCCATCTCACTCGATGACCAAAGTCATGGATCAGCTCCGTGTTTCTGTCTCGACCATGCCACAAGGCCAAGCCATCCAGGTACTTGCTTCTAGGTCTTCCCCTTGGTCTGTTCCCCTCGATCTTACCAGTTGTCACCAAATTCTCCAATCCATTTCTTCTCATAACATGCCCAAAGAACTTTGACTGTCTACGTCTAATTTCTCTAATCAATTTACGATCTTCATTTGTTTCTAGAAGGACTTGTTCATTGGTCTTTCTGGCTGTCCATGGTATTCTTTGCATTTTCCTCAGAAACCACATTTCTACAGCCATCAGATGTTTTTCAGCCTGACTGCTCATTGTCCACGCTTCACATCCATATAAAAGTACAGGTTCTATGTAGCATCTCAACACTCTTTTTCTCGTTTCAGTTGACATCTTTTTATTGGTCAATATGTTTTTCATCTTGCTAAAGGCTACTTTTGCCATGGCGATTCTTGTTCTAATCTCTTCAAGGCATCTCCCATCAGATGTTATTATTGTTCCGAGATAATTGTACCTATTCACTTGTTGAAGAATATTCCCATTTACTTGTATATTACATTGTGGTATTACGTCCTTCCTGGTGACGACCATAATCTGTGTCTTTTTACATACGGAAATACCTTGGCCATATTAACCGCCACATTGGCTGGGAAAGAACAGCGGTGGAAGGTACGTTTGACCTATAAAGCCGTGTGACGATGCACACAGGTCATCGCAGCACCGCTGGCAAATACATGATGCAAGGGAACGGGCAGTGCCAGAGCATGTTGTTTCCCGCAGGCAGGGGAGAGAGCGCCGTCCTGCTACATGATGATGATGATGATGATGATGATGATGATGATGATGATGATGATGATGATGATGGTGATGATGATGATGATGATGATAATAATTACGATGATGATGATGATGATGATGATGATGATGATGGATGATGATGATGATGATGATGATGATGATGATGATGATGATGATGATGATGATGATGATGATGATGATGATGATGATGAGTTGCCATGACTACACATGCCGGCAATGTCCTGGGAAGTACAGGCTACCGGCGTGCTATTGACCACATCATCGCCGGACTGCCCACTGGTCTACACAAATATGGAGCTAGCACCGTCTACCCAATAAGCACCAAGGCGTGTAGAGGGTCTTGATTGTCACTGACGTATTGGTTGAGATGAACAGCGGACGCCTGGGTACTGAGCCTGGGTATACGCAACAAGGCGTGTAGAGGGTCTTGATTGTCACTGACGTATTGTTTGAGATGAACAGCGGACGCCTGGGTACTGAGCCTGGGTATACGCAACAAGGCGTGTAGAGGGTCTTGATTGTCACTGACGTATTGGTTGAGATGAACAGCGGACGCCTGGGTACTGAGCCTGGGTATACGCAACAAGGCGTGTAGAGGGTCTTGATTGTCACTGACGTATTGGTTGAGATGAACAGCGGACGCCTGGGTACTGAGCCTGGGTATACGCAACAAGGCGTGTAGAGGGTCTTGGTTGTCACTGACGTATTGGTTGAGATGAACAGCGGACGCCTGGGTACTGAGCCTGGGTATACGCAACAAGGCGTGTAGAGGGTCTTGATTGTCACTGACGTATTGGTTGAGATGAACAGCGGACGCCTGGGTACTGAGCCTGGGTATACGCAACAAGGCGTGTAGAGGGTCTTGATTATCACTGACGTATTGGTCGAGATGAACAGCGGACGCCTGGGTACTGAGCCTGGGTATACGCAACAAGGCGTGTAGAGGGTCTTGATTGTCACTGACGTATTGGTTGAGATGAACAGCGGACGCCTGGGTACTGAGCATGGGTCTTAAACAAGGTATAGATTGTTATAATATAAGGGACAGGAGCATTTATTCCTTATCTTCCCGCCTTCCTTATCCGAGGGCTTATACCGGCTCCCTGGTGAAGATGTTACAGACGCAGTTCGTAATCCCGAATACCCGCATTCGAAAAACAGCTGTGTTGGTTTTTTTTAATGAAATGGTATGGGTGTCAGTCGTTCCAAAATCAATGGCAACCTACTAAACGTAAACTTACTCAAGAATCACGAACAGCCAAATGGGCTGGGGTTGACTGCTACGTCCTGTAAAGGACATGCAACTAACTTTATCCGAGGGCAGCGTCCGAGGGTAGGGACTCATATTTTTTATAGTGTAAGGGGAAAATACTAGAGGTTCCGTGTGCAGTTTCCGTGTACACGTTGGTTGGTTGGTTGACTGAGTTGTTGATTGGGTGGGTGGTTAGTGATGGTGATTGGTGGTGGTCGTTGTTGCTGTTGTTGTTGCTTTTGCTGCTGCTGCTGTTGTTGTTGTTGATGTTGTTGTTGTTGTTGTTGTTGTTGCTGCTGCTGCTGCTGCTGTTTGTGAATCCTCTAGAAGTGTGTGAGTTTTAATTCCAAAGCCCGATGTGCCGCCATGATTGTCGGAGTCCCGGAGAGAACTTGCATCGGTCGCAGTGAGCATGGAATAAAGACTTTTCTCTCTACCCGATTCCTAAGCCCCATCTTCACGGGGACCGGTTGTAGAGATCTCCTTCCCATCTCCTAGCTAGGAAAACAAACGCCGAATCTGACCGTGTGCACGTTAAGAACATCAAAACCCTCACATTTGGAAATCGACATAAAAGGACACAATCTGCTGTCCACGCTAAATGTCCAACATGAGAACACTACCCACCACAGGCCACCTATATTGTGTGACCCTGGTAGGCACACATTTGGACCTTCGTCGGTGCATGTGCACTATACGAACGCCATACTTATCGACCCGTGGGATGACCCCAGGACACAAATTTTACTTTAATTGTATCCACTAAAGCATTAATCTAACTTTGCCAACTGAAGCAATATCTCAACAACTAGTCTTTAAAAGTTAACATGATGTTGCGGACTTTTTCTATAACTTAATTCGCAACATTTTTCTCTTATATTTGTTTGCAGGCCTGTTTGTTCCTTTTCAAAAGAAGAAACATATGCAAACACTTCGGGCGCATGAAACTACGTAATGCATTCATGGAAGTAGGTTGAAAACTCAGCTCCATTATTCAGCACTTCCTGTTATGCAGAAATGAATATTGATTACACTTCACTGCACACGGCATTCACAGTGAGCCCACGGCAGAACTCTCGGTCACAAAATGTAACGTTGACTCGGCTAGATGAATGTGCTTCTCTTGATTCCAGAAGCACGCCGACAAGAAGCATAAAATAGCCACGTATATTTTGCGTTCGCTTGAGTTAAACTTGGGCGTAGTCAACAGCCGTGTTATTGCTACCTGTACTAACTACTATTAGTGAGTGCACAGGACTGATTTTGCTTGAGGGTTCGTTTTTCCTTTAACCAGTCCCTGGCCATCAGGCGAACACACTCCGACTTCTGGGGCACTTGTAATTTGCGTCCCCAAGTCAAGGAAAAGAAGTCAACATTTAGCAGCAATTTGACTGCTGCCTCTTTTCTTGTCGTCCGTCTTTGCTGTCAGTGTTTAGTATGTCTATCCATCGGCTGACTATAGTCTGCCGTAACGGTGTTCATTGTAAGGTATGTACATTGAGCCTGTGTTTAGAATCTCTCAATTGTTTGCAGGTGTTATACGTACCTAACTGTTTATGTTGTCTATAGCAGATATGACACGTACCTAACTGTTTATGTTGTCTATAGCAGATATGACACGTACCTAACTGTTTATGTTGTCTATAGCAGATATGACACGTACCTAACTGTTTATGTTGTCTATAGCAGATATGACACGTACCTAACTGTTTATGTTGTCTATAGCAGATATGACACGTACCTAACTGTTTATGTTGTCTATAGCAGATATGACACTTACCTAACTGTTTATGTTGTCTACTGCAGATATGATACGTACCTAACTGTTTATGTTGTCTATTGCAGATATGACACGTACCTAAGTGTTTATGTTGTCTATTGCAGATATGACACGTACCTAACTGTTTATGTTGTCTATTGCAGATATGACACGTACCTAACTGTTTATGTTGTCTATAGCAGATATGACACTTACCTAACTGTTTATGTTGTCTATAGCAGATATGACACTTACCTAACTGTTTATGTTGTCTACTGCAGATATGATACGTACCTAACTGTTTATGTGGTCTATTGCAGATATGACACGTACCTAACTGTTTGTAATCGTACTTTCTATCGCAGATATGACACGTACCTAACTGTTTATGTGGTCTATTGCAGATATGACACGTACCTAACTGTTTGTAATCGTACTTTCTATCGCAGATATGACACGTACCTAACTGTTTATGTTGTCTATTGCAGATATGACACGTACCTAACTGTTTGTAATCGTACTTTCTATCGCAGATATGACACGTACCTAACTGTTTATGTTGTCTATTGCAGATATGACACGTACCTAACTGTTTATGTTGTCTATTGCAGATATGACACGTACCTAACTGTTTGTAATCGTACTTTCTATCGTAGATATGACATGTTCAAGCACAAAGGAACTAATTATTTTCAGGACTCACTGAGAAAGCGAAGTGAACAACGATAAAGCGAGATAATTCATACATAACTAGTTTGTCATACAATGAAGTGAGACATCTCTCACAAAATTAACTTGTCAGACACAGAAATCACTTTGTCTATCTCTCCTCCTCTTCTCTCCCCCCCCCCCCCCCCCCCCCCCCCCCCCCCCCCCCCTGAACTAGTTTACCAGATAACGAAATCATATGTCTACGCCTTCCTCCAGAATTAGTTTGTCAGACAGCGAAATCATATGTCCACGCCTTCGAACAGAATTAGTTTGTCAGACAGCGAAATTATATCTACCCCTTACTCCAGAAATATTTTGTCGGACAACGAAATTAAATATATAACCCCTCATTCACACCCCCACCCCCCCCCCCCCCCCCCCCCCCTCTTCCACAAAAAAAAAAACACAACTACTTTGTATGGCAACGAAATGAGACATCATTCCCTAAAACTATTTTATCAGACAAATAAATGAATAAATGAGATATCTCTCCCAGAACTAGTTTGTCAGACTACGAAAACACACATCTTCCCACAGAACTTATTTGTAAAGTAAAGAAATGGTACATCTCTCCCAGAACTAGTAAGCCCACGTATGCAGAGATACCTCAGACAGAACTAGCTTGCTATTCACGACATCGAGAAATTTACTCAGACAGCGTAAGGCAAGAAAACAGCGGCAGAATTAAAAGGCAATCAGCCAAAGCATACACTGAGAGGAATGTGACACATGCAGAGTCTGATTTGATATGTAATAGTGAGACAAGTCTGTACGGCTAGGGAATTCAACACAAACAATGTTTGAGACACTCGGCGACACGCCTGCAGGCCTCTCAATGTACAGATACAATGACGACAAGGTCACATTCATTTTGTGTGGAAAGATAGGGCTGTATTATTCCTTCATATATCAGTCTTGAAATTGTTCGGCAGTCTCTGCCAAATTGTTGTCAATCTGTTACCTATGCGTGATTTGGTAGAATGATGAGAACATCGTGGGCAGACACAATGCGTAGAGAAGATAATGTGAAAGAAGCTCACTCATAAAGAGAACTGGTTATTAGCATCAGAAGAGGTCAGTCCACATTCTGTAGGTGCATCATGAGAAGGGAAAAGCTGGAGTATGTTGTGACAGCAGGAAAGTTGGGCAGCGAATGAGGGCCAGGGGGATATCGAAAGAGGGGATACTGGACAGTTTGACATCATGGCGTGGAGGAACATCTGCACCAATAATGATTTGCAGTAGACGAGACAGAATAAGAAGAAGACATTACCTAGACAGACAGATAAACAGACTGCCGGGCGGACACACAGTCCTGCAGACAGACAGACAGTCACATGCAGGTAGATAGACTGGCAGACAGATAGGCAGAGATTTGGCCAGAGAGACAGGTTACTCAAATGGATGAAAAGATGGACAGATAACAGGCAGATATAATAAATTAGTTCCCGTGAGAATCATAAGAAAGCACATCAAGCAGTTAACAACAGCAACAATAACAAAGTAAAGAAAAGCAAATCAAAGTAAAAATATATCTTCTATAAGGGAAAAAGCACATCTGAAAATAATAATAATAATAATAATAATAATAATAATAATAATAATCTACTGCCGATAGTACCTTGCGATGAATAACCGGAGAGAGGTTTTTTTTTTTGGGGGGGGGGGGGGGGGGCGGGGGGGTGGTGTCTTGGGCTTGAGGAGTTGGCTAGTGCTGTAGTCGCTAACTGTGCAGGTTGGGGTTTTCCTCTTGCCCCCGACAGAAAAATAATCCACACCATACCAAGGATTCGAACCCGGGTCTCACTTACTTTGGTTTTTGTAAAATGGTAAACGTAAATTTGCCAAGAAATCACAAATAGCCAAACAATGTTGTGGTACCTGCGACCTCCTATAAAGGATTTACAAGTAAAACTCCCGAAGGAGAACCCGGCAGTCTACCCACTCGGTCAGCCACTCATCAAAAAGCACATCATTATCGTAAATACAAAAAGCACATCAATATCGTAACATACAAAGAGAATGGTAACTACGTGTACAGTGTTACTCGTAGCAAGCCTAAGCAATCGCGTTTACAAGACAATGTTGCGGCTTCATATCTTCCAGTAAAACAATTAGTCACTTGTCGTTTTTTATAGGACGTTGCAATCAACCCCATAATTTATTCGCTTTTTTGTGATTTATCAGATAATTTTCAGCAGTTTCCACTGCTTTCTGAACGGCCGACGCCTAATACCATCCAAATCAACGCAAAGCCACATGCTGCCAAATCACAGTCGACTTATTTCGAATCCCCAACTCGGTATGTCAGGGAATTATGAAACACTAACCACTTAACCACAACGCCGAAGAAATGGCATGTCCTTTGTGGGAGGTCGCAGTCACACCCAACATCTACTGGCTATATGTCATTTACTAGGTTCAGCAGTTTGCCATTACTTTCTGAACGAGAAGTCAACATTTAAGTTCAACTCCAGCGTTTGGAAATAACCCACTACGCCGCCGGCACAAGAAAAAGTTTAATCGCGTATAACCTTTCAGCGATGCCGATCTCTTATCTTCCAATGCGTCATCAAATTATTTCTACTTTCGTCAAAAAAAAAAATAAAAATCTTACAATATTGAAAACGCCGTGCATAATTTAGCCACAGTTATCATTTAACTTTTAAAGTTTTTCATAAAGGAAATTCGCCTGGTTGCGCCTGTGATTATGCATACAGGTTATACACTTTTGCTGCTGACTTTTATATTCAAGGCACCTTGCTCGCTGTCATCATGAAAGAAACCATGGTTGCGAACATCGTCATTAGGCGTGTGTGACCAGCTGCCCTTTCGCAAATCTAAGGTCACAAGACTGCACATTTAATTTCTCACTGAAAGACACAGATTTTCCCTTCTATAAGGATTTAAATCAGATTATATATATATTGGCACATTCATATGGTATAAAACTTGTTTTATTCGAGTATGTCGTATTGACACAGTTACATCATTTCTTTCCGTAAAACGAGGGTACACAGTATTGGTGGCGGATAAAGCAAAAGATCTACAACTGTTGGACATTGTAATAACAGAGAGTGCAAAGAAAGGACTCTCATTGAATCTCAAGAAAACATTAACAATGGTGATATCAAAGAAGAAAGTGACACCAAAATGTGAAAAAGAAAAAGAAGGGAAATTCTTAACCAAGTGGATACTTTTACATATCTAGGGGCATTTATAACATCAAACGGAAGGTGCACAGCAGAGATTAGTAGCAGAATGGGGCATGCAAACGCTGCATTTCAGAACATGAAAATAAACGTATATAGTATCTTATGCAATAAGTCACTATCATTGGAAGTATGAAAGAGTGCAAAAGTGCTATATACAACCTGTTTTGCTGTATGGAAGTAAATCTTGGAATGTAAATGAACAAATTAGGAAAAACTTGGAAGTAACAGAGATGTGGTTCCTAAGACGAATGTTGCGAATTCCATGGACTGCCAGAGTAACTAACAACAATTGCCTGAAAGAGGCCAATGAAACTAGAACATTATACAGAACAATAAGAAAGAGACAAACAGCTTTCTTTGGACATGTGATGAGAAGAGAATCATTGGAGAACATCGTGATAACTGGAAAGATCGAGGGGAAGAGAGGCAGACCAAGAGAAATGATGCTGGATGGATTGAGACGGTGGTATGGAGGAGTATGATCAGCAGAGCTGATCCGGAACATCAAGGACCGAGATGTGTAGAGAGACATGAGCGCCTACGCCAGCTGGCATAGCACTTGATGATGATGATGATGATGATGATGATGATGATGATGATGATGATGATGATGATGATGATGATGTTGATGATGATGATGAATACGAGGGTATGTCAATAAGTAAGTCATAAAACAGTATGTAAAATACGAGGGTGCTTCAAATAAAAACCTAAAAAACAAATTTGGGGGAGAAGGGGTTAATATATTCTGAGCAAGTAAAGAACAAATTTATCATTTTTCGATGTATTCATCACAGCGTTCAATACAAGTCTCCATATCCCATAAAGTGCTTGGATTCCTTGTTGAAAAAAAAAAATGATCTTGGTTGCGTGTGTAACCAATCATGCAATGCCCGACTGTACCTCTTCATCGGGCCGAAAAGTGCGGAAACTTCCTTCTCCACATACACTTGCTGGACTGACAGGCATGCATTACAATACTAGACCTTCATTGGCCGAGAATCTCTATAGGTTTCGCATCTTTGTAAATGTTCTCACAGTCGTATTCACTTCTGTTTTAACTACTCTTCTCCGTGTATTAGATCTTCCTCTGCTTCTTTTATTCTGTGAATTCCAAACAAAGGCCTTTCTCGTTATACTATTCGTAGGATTTGTCAGTGTATACCTGTCCAGCGTCTTTTCTTCACCGCTTGATTTACTGATATTTGTCTAGTTCTCTCCATGTGCTCCATATTGGTGATTTCGTCATACCAATTTATTTCTTCTATTTTGCGCAGACGTTTAAGTCAGAAGGCAAGACAGTTGATAACGATGATGATGATGTACAAATGTAAACATTAATGTGTGGATTGGCAGCGGTAAGTTAGACCTGCTCCCTTCGATTTCCAGCTGCCAACAGATTTTGAACGTGCACACTGGGATTCCGATGATTTCATCCTTGTCCGGGGGCGCCCGGCGTTGGGTTCACTACTCCCAAGAAGGGGCATATTATCTTTCTTGACTTAGCAAAAGACCACAGTCCCGGCTGCGAGATCTACGCAAGGCACATGCAGGCATCGTGTGACGACCCTTCCCCCCCCCCCCACTATTCCCTCCTCTCCCCCCCCCCCCAGACGAGTTTTAGCATTGGATAAGTCCGATTTATACGACCAAATGATGGGAAAAGAGGCAAAGCAGGCATAATACATTACAACAGTTCATATAGATCAGAGGTGCCCAAACCACAGCCCGCGGGCCACTTGTGGCCCGTCAGCTGTAAGAAAGTGGCACGCGAGGCCTCGTTGTTTAATAATATATTATATAATAATTTAAAAAATGCACTCATAGTGCCCCGTCAGCGTGCGATAATATACTCTACTCTTGGTTATTATGCTTATATATTATCGAATGCGCCTGTTCAATTCAAAACGAAACGTTATGAAGTTACCATGTCCTAGCCTTGTCGACCAATCAGAGTGCGCAAGGCGCCATGTTATCGTCTGTTACAACTGTTTAGCAGAATCGGTAGTATTGTGCTGAAATTAGATTTTTTCGAATAAAAATTTGCCGTTAAAGCACGGGTGTGGGAAATCAAAAATCAAACAATGGTAAGAAGCGAAAATGTGAAGATGTTGCTTGTCGTGAATTCAACGAAGATTGGACGGAGAAATTTATGTTATGCCTAACCGTAGTGGTAAATCAGTTTGCTTAACCTGCGGATTATGTGTTTCTGTTGTAACAAAATTTAATCTGGAACAACACTTCACGAGCACACATTCAGACATAAATGCTCAATATCCGATTAATTCGGAGTTAAGAAAAAGATTTCATAGAGAAAGTTTTCTGATCAGGCAGCAGTCATTTTTCACCACGGTTAACGAACAGAGCAAGAGTGTTGTTGTTGCGTTGTACGAAGTCGCTCTTCTGGTGGCTCGCAAAAAGAAGCCGTTCACCGATGCAGAAAAAACAATCAAGCCTTCCCTTAAAATTGCTGCTTAAATGCTTGGCGATAAAAAGTATGAAACAAAATTTGATCAGATTCCTTTGTCTAATAATACTATGGCCAGGTGAGTTGAAGAATTAGCCAAGGATGTTCATCGTCAAGGAGCAGCACATATCAAAAATTGTAAATTCTTTCATTGGCAGTGGATGAATCCACTGACATTTCTGACACAGCTCAGGTCGCAGTTTCGGTTCGAGCAATAAACGATAATTTTGAAATCATTGAAGAACTTCTAGGACTTGAATCAATGCATGCAACTACCAAAGGGACTTATTTGTTTGAAACTCTGAAGTTGAATGTAGAGAAAAACAACCAATGGACGAAACTGGACAGTGCATTCACCGACGGTGCTCCGGATTTGACGGGTAAAATGTCTGGATATCTAGCATTAGTGGAACAGTTTCTTGGCAGCACTGTATTAAAATATCATAAAATATCATTGTATCATTCACCAAGAAGCTCTGTGTGGAACGACTTTAAATCTGAAACATGTCATGGATGTTGCTCTGAGATGCTCAGATAGTTTCTATCAGACCTTAACGAGGAATACGGTGCTCTATTGTTACACTGTGATGTCAGATGACTATCCAAAGGGAAAGTTCTGTCACGTTTCTGGGCACTGAAAAATAGTGTCTATCTGTTTCTGTCTGGAAAAAAAAAATGCATTGCCTACAGAACGGGAATGTCTGCTGAACGAGGACTGGCTTAATGATCTGGCATTTTTTGTGGACATAACGTCTCATTTAAACTCTTTAAATGCGAGGATCCAGGGGGGAAAAATGAAACCTATTCACAAATTTGTGCGATGACATTTCTTCATTTAAAATGAGACTACGACTGTTTATCGGACAGCTGACTAAAGGGACTTTAGAGGTGTTTCCAACTTGTGGTGTAAAAGAAATGTGACTTGTTACAGTACAAAGTAAACGTTGAAAGTCTTCTGGAAATCTTTCAGTCGAGATTTCAAAAGCTCACAATAGAGGAGGATAATGTTGCCCTCTTCATAAATCCGTTCGTATTTCCTATTGCCAAGCTCTGTCAATTACAGCAAAGCCTTCGGCACGAAGTAATTGATTTGAAATGCAGTTCTGCACTGAGATGTACACATTTCTGGAGCTGCCTGCTTCGCCTTCAGTTGATCATGTGATTTCATTCTGACCACTATTGCCTGTCGAACAATTTGAACACTTGCGTTCATTCGCCCAGAGATACATTTGTCGTTCTGGTTCGACTTAACAGATACGAGCAGTCAATTCCCCCAAATGACCGTTATTAAAAAACAAGCAACGTTCCAGAGTCAGCGACAGTAACCTAGCTGCGCTTATGACTTTGGGCACGACAGATCTGTGCCCAGACATTGATAAACTGTCATCTGAATTTAAGTAACTAGTTATGAAGAACAGTCACAATTGTAAATTAATTACATTAATTGCGATTTTCGAAACTGAGTAAAAATTTATTGTTGAAGGAAATTTTGATTGTAAACTAAAAAATGACCGCAGTGTACATGACTGACTGGCTATAAAGTTTTATAATTTTGTTGACCAAAGTTAAGAAAGGTAAGAATGATATTGCATGACTTTTATAATTTTATAACGTTGTGGCCCACTTAACTACCGAAAATAGTAGATATGGCCCTCTGCTTGAAAAGCTTGGGAACGACTGATATAGACACCGGATCATGTAGATATATTGTCAAGTTTTAGGACCGTCACATTGTTGTAGGCCATAGGACACTGAGGAATAGGTGGCCAGTCTTTCATCCCCGTAGTAAACAAACAAGGGCTGACATTGAAATCTCGTCTGGCCGCGCTCGTATGATTGTCAGCGTGACGTCCCAAGCGCTACACCAGGGCGTCTGCTCGCGTAATTATTGGCGGAAAATGATATTAAGAACAAAGAGGCACCAGGGAAAGAATACATTACAACAATAACATACATGTAGATACTGGCATAATGTAGATATTGAAAGGAAGGAAATGGCGGGCAAAGAAGCAAACAAGGCAGAATACATTACAACAATAACATAAAGATGTCGGTGCATGTAGATATTGCCGAGAAGAAAATGGCAGGCAAAAAAGGCAAACAGGGCAGAATACACTGCAGTAATAAAACATATATAGCAACGTGTGTTGTTTATATTACATCAATAACATGCAGGTTACTGCACCTCTACTCAAAACAATAATTTTAAAATGATAACAGAATAATAATAATGGACGCAAACATTGAATCAAAGCTTCAAATGAGGAAATTATATAAATTATTGAATGATCCGACAGGGATATATTTTGTAACAAATCAACTAAAATTTCCTTACAATAAAATATTCATGAGACCGCAACAAGGAATAACATATTTTGATGTAGGGGGACATAACTGTGATGAATGTCAAGAGCAGAATACTATAATATATCGAGATCTGCTTGTACGTAAGAAGTATGGACAACAAAGGAAACAACTAATGGAATGTATGAACCAATACAATGAATCTAAGACAATAGAAAAAATCTTACAGCGCTAGAAAACTGCAATACAGGATTGAACAATAGATCACAGGAATAAACACTATCTTGATCTTTTGCTACTTGCCGGATTTTACATTCATTTTATGTACTTTTGTTAGTTATCTTTTCTTGTTACTTTTTTGGGGGGTTCAGTTGTTGTTGCTCTTTTGTATCATTGTCGCCTCTGTGAAGTTATTGTTTTGTTGTTTTGTTTAATGTCATTTTGATATGCTATTATTAGTTTACATTATTGTATGAACATATGGTCATTCTTATCATATTAGCTATTCATATCTGTTATTTTCTCGGTCATTTCAAAGGAAAAAATTCATATAAAGTATGGAAGGCGCTAGCAAGGATTTGTTGGATAAAAATCAACTAAAAGTCTTGCCAGAGGCCATGACGCCCCTTCCATTCCAGCCACGCAGGACTTCTCGCTTGTAGTTCTAGCTGTTTTAAAAAAAAAAAAGATAAATAATGCGCGCCTCAGTTTTGTGTCACTCTCCTGTTTTAGTAACGTCAAGTCGTTATATGAGGTGGGTCGGCTCTTGATAATAACCTCCCCCTTTCTGAATGTTCATATTATATTGTAGTGTTTTAATTTCGTGTGAA
Organism: Cepaea nemoralis; assembly: GCA_014155875.1. Lineage (NCBI taxonomy): Eukaryota > Metazoa > Mollusca > Gastropoda > Stylommatophora > Helicidae > Cepaea > Cepaea nemoralis. The sequence continues at coordinate 554,569 of JACEFZ010028312.1, forward strand.
TTTTCTTACATCTATATCTATTTTGTTCTTGAGAACAGTAGTGACAACCGAAACGCCGGACGGCTCTATCGTGTTTTATCCTTCCTTATTTCATTGATATTTATCTCAATGTTTATTATATTATAACATTATTTTCACCAATTTCCCACTGTATTTTGTTTACGTGGACTAAGAACCTTGTCTGGTATCTACAAGTATTTGTTTTTATTGTGTGTCCTTGGGATGTGAAATACGTTTTTATTTCATTACACCTGGATAATCCTGGTCACAGCAAATGGATTAACTCATGTGTCTTGTCCACCAGTCACTACAAACCAGGATAATACAAATACGCTGTCCTCTTTTTCTCTTTCATTGTAGATGTGAATAATTTATCCAAACACGCGCACACAATAACGTAATACGTCCTTTCCTTCGACACGTCTAAAGGCGAGTGTGCCTTGTCCACTGCTTAGATTGACCACTGTATCTCTTGTATTCAGGCCAACTTGTCAAGCACGCGTCACCTCTGGCCAGTTTCTGTACAAGGCAAAGGTAATCCCATTGCAGATACAGCGACTCAGGTGTGAACAGACACACACACATATTCCTGACCACGCCATATGAGGTGGGGTGCCTAGTGTCCTTGCTCGTCGCTTTCGGGTGGGGTGGGGGTGTCTGTGCATATGTACAATAACTTACACATGTCGAGTCTGCCCCCCCAGCTGGCTTATATACTGTGTACATTATGCTGACAGGCATTCATGCATGGCGGCCATGGCTCATTTCTGCCGCTGACTTTCTGCATTGATCCTGAACCAACTCATGTCAGCCCTTTGTACGCCTGATCATGATTGGTTGTATTTTGCAGATAAAATCTTCTACTGATGATGTTGCCAATCTCCTGCCAACCCTAGTTAGTCACCTCATACATCCATGGAAGTGGTACTGTTATCTGCTTCCCTTATAGTTATAGGCAATGGCAACACACGAGCGATCGTTCGTTTCAGGTCCAGTAAACAGTCACCTCGTCTCAACTTCTTCTGCAATATTTAAGTATTTCCGGAATTGACTCTTATATGTTCACCATCATGTACCGTGCCGATAAGCGTGGGCGGTCATTTTTCGCCATCCCACGTGATCACCAGAGTCTTGGATCAGCTCAATGTTCTTGTCTCGACCATACCACGTGGCCAAGCCCTCCAGGTATTTACTTATGTGCCTTCCCCCTTGTTATTTCCCCCTCAATCTTGCCAGGTGTCACCGAGTTCTCCAATTTATTTCTTCCCATAACGTGTTTCAAAAAATTCTGTGGTTCGATTCGATTTCACCATTACCCTTACCCGGTTCAACTTCACGGAGAAGTTATAGTTAGGGTCCATCACCGGCTCAGAATGATAGTCCTGTGACTGAGTCAGCCGCAAAATCAACTGCCCACGGTTTTACCTTCACAGTCCTGTTAAACCCGAGGTGGTTGTTGTCCATATGGGGTAATGGACTGGTAAGTATAATGTGTTAATATTCAGTCTCATATACTCACTGACAATACATTAACTCTCACACACACACACACACACACACACACACACACACACATACACACACACACTGAATATACATGACACGAACCATGACATCATTCATACTCACTTACATGGGCAGACAGTGATGGGGGCAGACATGACGATCTCACAGTTCCCGTAACCCACATGCCTACAAAATCTATCCTCCGCCTCTGACTAACACAGCGACATACATTCAAACAACAATGTTTCTTTATAATTACCCACAATAATTCCGCTATTGTGACATCGGCTCGACAATCCTTGCAGCCTAGTAAGAGTAAGAACCAGTGTGGACAGCAACGCCACAGTTGGCTAACCAAATACCCTGGTATTTACCTCCTGCAACGTGCGGGGTTTTACAGATGTGGCCAGGTTTCTGGTAAGAATGCAGGGCAAACAGGTCTTGCAGGAAAAGTGCATAGATGTTGAACGAAACAGAGCCCAGTGTACGTGATGGGGATGCATACTAGTGAATGTCAGTCCTTTTCATTTAGCTCTTATTTTCGTTAGCTCGCTTTGAATTCGAACGTAGTCCACATACAGTTCCGCCACATAAAAACCAGGAGTTAGACTTTTGCGGCCAGAGGCGATGAATGCACAAGCCATGGGGGTATTTTTTGCAAAGTTGGGCGCTCAGCCCAACTCTGCGCACCCGGATATAACAGCAATTTGGAACCCTTGTGAGATCTATGGGAGGAGACTGGAGCGAGCATTGAGATATTCGTGTGCAATGAAAGCAATCATTAACCAGAAATCAACAACAGATTGTAACTATGTCGTTAATATCAATTGTGACTGTAAGGATACACTAGGAGCAACGGTAGCGCTGTGCCTTAGCACGCTTGCCTGCTGGAGTTGCGGGATGTACGAATCCCCTTTAAGGCGGGGACTTTTATTCCACTGGCTTGGCTCCCACGTCCAGCCAGACTAAAGCTGGTGTCACAAATCTGTGTGTGTGATGTTGACTACGTCACCTCTTTGGTGCCGATTGGTCTATAACATTTAGTTTAGTCGATGGATCAACATCACGGCACACAGTTAAACCCATAAGTGCTCCGTTTTCCTCCTAACTCAAACCTGAGTCTGGAGAAACTCAGCTCAATGCACGAACTCCGTTGCATCGGCGAGGATCCTGAAATACTTTGGGTAGATTTTTAACTCGAAATTTTGCCCGGGCAGCGCCGTTAGGCTACTCTTTTTCGATGTCCAACTGCCAAGGGATTTTTTACGTGCGCAACAGTATACACGGGCGTCCGATCTCACTACCCAGAGATCAGGGGAAATTATATTACTGGAAGTCCAGGTGGATTTTTTAAATGAATCCCGGTCCTCACCGGGGCCTGAACCCGGAACCTCCAGCACTCGAGGCGGACACCATACCTCGAGACCACTCAGCCCCCTTTGGTCTATAACATAAGGTTAGGAAATAGAACCATATGCCCGGTAAGCCTCAGGGCGTGCACAGACAGATAGTCAGACAGACGGACCAATCGACAGTCAGCCGTAGAGACAGACAAACACACAGACCAATCGACAGCCAGCCATAGAGTCAGACATAGAGACAGACATAGAGACATACAGACGGGCGGATCAATCGACAGTCAGTCATAAAGACAGAGAAACAGACAGACAAACCAATCGACAGCCAACCATAAAGACAGAACGACAGACAGACCTACCGACAGCCAGCCATAGAGACAGACATAAAAAGACAATACGGACGAACAGACAGAAGGACGGCCGATCGGCCTGCCAGCCAGCCGGGTGGATGGGTGGATGGATAGCTAGGCAGGCAGGCAGACGGGCGGGTGGGGGAGCGCGACCAACAGACAGACATACAGACAGATAGACAGACAGACAGGCAGCCAGAAAGACAGACAGACAGACAGACAGACAGACAGACAGACAGACAGACAGACAGACAGGCAGACAGACAGGCAGACAGACAGACAGACAGACAGACAGACGGCAACAAAGACCAGAATTATGAAAACTATGTTAACATAAATTTCTCCAAATGGTTTTAACCTATGCAACATTTGCAGTATCCGAGTGATGTTTTGCCCCAGTGACTCCTGTGTTACTCTCCAATAAATGAAAGATTACAGCACGAGACGATGTGGTGTAGTTGCTGTATTATTTACAATAAATCGGAATTCATGATTTATTTACTTTCCGTGACACAGGCTGCTTTATTTATTATCAAAAGTTTGAATAAAACGCATTTTATGCTACCAATGTCAAACTTGGGCATTATCCAAATCACACTTACAGGAAATCAATACCTGTGAGATGAGATGCTTGAAGAGAACTGCCAACTTAACTATCCGAGGTCGAATAAGAAGTGATGTTATCAGAGGACAAAAAGAAAACTCTAACCTGCACAGTTCGCAGCGACTGCACTAGCCAGGCGGCCTTAATTCTCCAGGCTCAATACCCACATGCCATACCCCGCAAAAAACTATATTGGCGTTAAATGAAAGAGACAGTTAGACAGTGGGATCAACACCTTGTGCCACACATATTGAATGACAGAAGATCAAATGGTTTGGCCATCTCGTTAGATTGATTGATTGATTGATTGATTGATTGATTTAGGAATCGACATCACAGCATTCGGGGAATTCCCATAAGCGCTCCGTCCCCATCCTCAGCAGCCAGCGAAGAGTTCCAACACCAATAGTACCAGTAGCAATCTGATTATATGTCCGTCTCGCCTTTCCTCTGAGCGTTGAGCGTCGGCTAGATCCCCTCGTCACTCCTCGCTGTCTCATTCTTGCCAGACCATGGTGATCCATTTGCTCCTCCGAGGTGTATACGTGCTCCCACAAGGCCGCAACCACGTCTGCCTTGTCATGTATCAATACTCCACCAAGTTCTGCAGAGCCAGGCAATCTGTCCGCCTGTTCATTTCCCAGCACACCGGCATGCCCCGGAGAAATGACCCAGGCGATGCTTGTCACCCGTGACCTCCGAAGCGAAGCAAGCCACTCCGCACTAAGTCTGCCCGTCCTCACCCTCGTCAGCATGCTTTCTGAGTCAATTACAATCACGATGTATGTATGTGTCGTATTCTCCATCCAGCGGAGAGCCGTAGTGACTGCCTCCACCTGCATTCTTAAGCTGGATGTTGTGGTATCATATGCCAGGCTGTCCTGCACCAAACGTCGACCATTAGCTTTGGCTATGAACCCCCACCCACTTCTCTCACCTCTTGACACCGAATCATCTGTGTAGATAATTACATCACCCGAGTGAGCATTGTCCTGAATTAGTTGCTGGATTTCCATTTCCGTGGCCCCTGCTGGCCACTCCCTGCACTCCCGGCTTAATGTGGTTATAACTCTGCACAAGTCTGACTGCTCCGCTGGCACTCTAACCTACTCCTCTCCACGCTTAATGTTCTCCAAGGGGCACACCTGTCTGATCGTATCCTCCGCCTGAGCCATCCATGATTTCCCTCTTATCAGTTACTGACCCTTAACTGCGTCCAGTGCCTCATGCAGTGGGTGGTCTGGGTCTGCAGCTACTCTGAGGTATGCCTTCGCCTGCATCACCTTGAGCCTACCAGCAACAGTCGGCAGACCAAGGATGTAACGCATACACACTACTGGGGTGTCTCTGGTGCATCCCAGAATGACCCGCATAGCTTCGTTCTGTATGCGCTCTAACTTCACCAGCTGACTCTCTGAGACAGTGAGCAGTCCTAATCCATAATCAATTACTGAGAGGATCAAGTGCTGGTATAGTGTGAAAAGCATTCTCTGCTCTGTGTCCATTGCAGCCATAGTTTTAAGTGCACTGAGTCCCTTTTGAGATCTCGTCACAACCGTCTCCACATGGTCCTTGAAGGATAGGCTCCTGTCAAATGTGATCCCCAAATACTTCAGTTTGTTCTCTCTGCTGACATTTCTACCATCTATCGCGAGGCTTGGGACATCAGTTCTCACAATCATGTTGTCCAGAGAGCACCACAAAACAGCCGCCTTTTCCGGGTGGATGACAGCACTCATTTCTGTGCACCAATCAATCACTTTATCTACTATCGCCTGTAACTCCTGGGCTGTTTGCTCCCTATCTCTCCCCTGCCTATATGCAAGAATATCATCTGCAAATGTTAGTATTCTTCCAACCCCTGGTGCTTCTAGGTTTGCAATCTTGCTCGTATACATGTTAAAGAGCACCGGTGAGACTGCAGATCCCTGTGGCAGTCCTGGGGTTAAAATATGTGGCTCTGAGGTCCATGCACCTAGACGGAGAGCAACCCGACGAGAATGCAGGACGGCTGCTATCCAGTTCACCAACCAGGGATTGATCCCCTTCTCCATCAGTGCGGTCATCAAAATATCATATCTCGTTAGAATGCAACGCCATCAACTACCAGCACTTGCTCTACACCAAAGACGATCTTCTACGAGGGCAAGAGGACGCCCGAAAAGAAAATTGATTAACGACATCAAAGACATTGTACATTCACGCGGAACGTCACTATCCAGTGCCACCCATCGGGCCCTGGAGCGCCTATTATTCCTCCCCTCGACGCTTGACGGCAATATTGGAAAATGCTGATGATTATTTACCAGCACGCCGGCTCCGTGGCAAAGGGTTACGAACGCAATCGTAAACCCGCGTGCCGAGTTCGAAACACAGCTGAGGCCGATTTGGCAGCAGACCGCCTTGCCGTGCTTTCCATGCATATGATATTAGATAGCAATGGCAAACTACGATTACGAACAACGTCCATAAATGCTTCGTCACGTAGCTGGCATACTCTACTGTACTTGTTGTTTTATTACATAAAGATCATCATGTTATGCTTGAAGTCTACATGGCCGAATGGATAAGAGGGCTGGCTCTTAAACGTCCAATGCGATTATGCCGAGGGGTTCAACCCCTACACTAATCAAATGGACTAAAATATTAGGGTTAACATCACACTGTTAGGGATAATATAGCATTGTTAGGGTTAATATGACATTATTAGGGTTAATATCACAGTGTTAGGGTTAACAGCACATACATTGTTAGGTTAGTATAACATTGCTAGGGTGGACATCACATTCCTGGGGTTAACATCGCATCTCTTTATGATTACAATCACATTCTATGGGTAGAAATCGCACTGATAAAGTTAACATCACATTCTTAGGTTAACATTACATTCCCGGTGTTAAGATCATATTCTTAGGATGCACATCACACTGATAATGTTAACATCACATTCTTAGGGTTACCTTTTCACATTGCTAGCGTTATGATCACATCTTTAGGGTGGACATCACACTGATAATCTTAACATCATATTCTTAGGGCTACCATCACAATGCTAGCGTGAAGATCACATTCTTAGGATGGACATCACACAGATAATGTTAGCATCACATTTTTTTAGGGTTAACATCACATTGCTAGATTTAACATTTGGTGGGGTTCAAACCAGGGGTTAATCACATGACTCTACAAAGAACGTGCAACATGTGAATGGTTAAGATTAAATTGCTATGATTACGATCGCATTGCTAGTCAACAACACACATATAAGCCGGACTTTTGACAGACGACACATGCCCCATCAACATAATGTATTTCATTAGTTAATTACAAACTTACTCGTAGACTGGTATCCAGCTGTGAACTGTCTACACACCAACAAGAACAAAATAAACACTAGCCGCAGGTACGACGGATGGACTTGGTGTGGTGTCTTCTTCCACACTACAGCTGCTACTGTGTGCCCTGGCAGCCACAAAATATCTCGCAGGCAGAGACACGGGTGAGGGGTGTCACACGGCGTTACCTGACTGCAAGCCACGAGTATGGTATCGATTTTACTCCTTTACCAAGTACTCTGTAGATGGCATTCCACTCCACGGTGTTTCAGATTTCTTTGTTTCAGAGAGGAGAGCTTTCGACGACAATCATCAGTCATTACCCTCTCAGAACAACAATCCTTTCGAAGTATTAACCTATTTGTGGCTGACTAGGTCTCAGGATGTTAATGTGAGCCAGGCGATGGACCCTAATATAATTTCTCTTTTGAGGTTGAACGGGGTAGGGGGTAATGGTATAGTGGGGGAGAGCTACTTGTATCTTCTCCAGTATGTGAACATTGCCTAGCTTAGATTTCACCAGACCTTAACAGATTGTGCACCAAACAAAAGCAGGTTTGGACCAAAGACAAAAAGACGGAAAATGGGAAGTAGGAGTGTGTCATAGTTATAGTTTAAGAGTTGTTAACATCGCAGCAGACATGATGTTTTACAATGCGAATAACAACATTTCGGCGATATATAAGCCCATGGCAGATACGGGAAGTACCTTAAGACGATATATCATCCCATGGCAATTAACCAGTTAAAGTGTATCATACCTGGAGACCCTCTGTTACAGACATTGCTTCTTCATCATCCAGTGCCTTGCCGGCTGGCATGGGTGATCATGTATCACAAACTGAGTTCCCCGACAGCATAAATCAATGCATGTGTGTTGACACCTTTCCGTGCCACGACACAAGACTGTGAAGAATTATCTCTCTCTCTCTCTCTCTCTCTCTCTCTCTCTCTCTCTCTCTCTCTCTCTCTCTCTCTCTCTCTCTCTCTCTCCACAAATCTGTGTATACTTTAAACAGAAAGCCGTGGAAAGAAAAGCCACCCACAAGTAGATAGAGCCTTGGATGGAATATATCTAGGGGGAGCAAATCTTGGATGGAATCTACCTAGAGGGAGCAAACCTTGGATGGAACCTATCTAGAGGGAGCAAACCTTGGATGGAACCTATCTAGAGGGAGCAAACCTTGGATGGGACCTATCTAGAGGGAGCAAACCTTGGATGGAATCTATCTAGGGGGAGCAAACCTTGGATGGAATCTATCTAGGGGGAGCAAACCTTGGATAGAATCTGTCTAGAGGGAGCAGACCTTGGATGGAATCTGTCTAGAGGGAGCAGACCTTGGATGGAATCTGTCTAGAGGGAGCAGACCTTGGATGGAATCTATTTAGAGGGAGCAAACCTTGGATGGAATCTATTTAGAGGGAGCAAACCTTGGATGGAATCTGTCTAGAACAGTGTTTCCCAACGTGGGGCCCACGCCCCACAGGGGGGCAATTTGACTGTTAAGGGGGGCAATTCGAAAATGGAAGAAATCGGCTGAATATAACAAAACGGGGAGACTTGAGACTGAAGTTAACTAAATTGGAACCTGACATAAGATCTCTTTGCAGCAAGCATCAAGCGCAAGGATCTAACTAAATTTAAATAATAAATAATTACTAATAATTAAAATAATATAGAAAAATCTTTCATTAAAATTATTTTGTACTTGAATTTCAGTTCTCCATTATATGTTTTGAAAATTTACTTACTGTGTTTGCTCAATAATTACCTAGTGATTTCTTCCTAAAACCTATCATTCAAGTTTCTTTAGTGAACATTTCAATTTTTGAATATTAAAAATTATGTATATGTTGAGGGGGGGGGGGCGTGGGGCAGGGGAGGAGGGCAATATGAATTTTAGAAAGGCTTAAGTGGGGCGTGGCACAAAAATAGGTTGGGAAACACTGGTCTAGAAGAAACAAACTTTGGATGGAATCTGTCTAGAAGAAACAAACTTTGGATGGAATCTGTCTAGAAGAAACAAACTTTGGATGGAATCTGTCTAGAAGAAACAAACTTTGGATGGAATCTGTCTAGAAGAAACAAACTTTGGATGGAATCTGTCTAGAAGAAACAAACTTTGGATGGAATCTGTCTAGAAGAAACAAACTTTGGATGGAATCTGTCTAGAGGGAGCAAACCTTGGATGGAATCTGTCTAGCGGGGGGCTTGCTGACACGAACATGCCGAATTCGGACGCACGGATCTATGAGATGCATAACTGGGTTTGAAGCACTTTCTCAGAAGAGAAACAAAGAAGAAGAAGAACAGGGGGTCGATGCAGCCTAGTGATTAGACGTCGGCCTGGTAGTCATGCGTTCAAATCCGCATCGGGACGGATTTTGAAAACTGAACCCTTCCTAGGTCGACTCAGCCTGGTGTGGGTGGCTGGAGATGGATGCTGAAAGTAAAGGCGTCAAGTGTCATAATGATTACGTTACTCGAAGATTGTTGATTGGCCTATACAATATGAGTCTAGCACCACATGCCCAATACACCTTAAGGCGTGAACATGAGTCTTTACTTTATTGACTACATTGTATGTATGTGTGTGTGTATGCGCGCGCGCTCACGGGAGCGTATATGTGTGAAAAACTCGAGGCGATTTTGGACCAGAACGCTTTGTATTTTCTCTTTTGGACAATGATATGACCGTCGGCAGTTCAGAATGCAATGGCAAACTGGTGCAATGTAACCTTGCCTAGAAAATCATAGTCAAACAATGCTGAAGTTGATTGCGACGTTCTGTCGAAGACATGCAACTAACTTGAACTATCACGACCCTGGTTGTGACTGGGTCTTGCTGGGACTGAATGGCGGCGGTTGGAGATGTGAGAAGCGTGGCATTATGGGTAATACTGAATCAGACGGACGAGAATCAAGACTCCAGATCCCCCCAGAAGGCAACGATAGAGCCGGGCTTGTGAGCAGTCGTGAATTAATGCCCGGGAGAACGCATACTCCAATCCACCATTTAATAAATTCGGGTTGTGGGCCTTCTTTAATTAGTTAGTTGTAAGTCGGTTGTTAGGGGGCTTCTCCTTAAGATAATAATGGCAAGCTACTGAAGGTAAAATTGCCTAAAATAATCAACCTGGGTATGACCGTAACGTCCCGCAAAGGACATGCGATATTTAAGTTAGATGCTAGAAATAAATATATGTTGATTTAATTAGTGATTTCTGTTTGTGTAACCATCACAAGAAATTATCGTGAGTTCTGATAATTATTACTGTGTTATTGTGCATTCTACCTTGTGTTTGTGTGATGTGTGAAACGGTGGATGGTTCGTATGTGAGTATGTTGGCTCCGGAGTTACACACGGAGAAGGGGTGAAAGTGACAAGCTGCATACATACATATATGGACAGATTCCTCGGAGATCCATACACCTGTCTTACTCCAAGATTATTCGTCTTATCTTCTTCTAATCGTCGTCTTCTTCTTACTTCTATTCCTCTTCTACTTCTTCTTCTTCTTCTTCTTCTTCTTCTTCTTCTTCTTGCTTGCTGCTTGCTTGCTTGTGTTCGTTGGCGTTGAGCTCCAACGCGAAGTCCTGTATATCGGATGAAGACATCCTGTTGTCCAACATCAGTGTGATGTCATACAGGACCTGAGGTTTGCGTGAGTATCCGTTGTCCCATGTCTGGCTTATTGGTGTGCAGACTGGTGGTTCCTCGCCGTACAGGCAGACACTCTCCGACTTCGGAGGAATCGGCGATCCTATTGACTTTAGCCAGTAACCCGAAGGGACCTGTTGCCCAGGACGCTCGACAAGGACGCGTCAATAGGTCTTGGCCAGTATATAACCCGGCCCTGGTACCTTGGAAACACCTCTGCGTCCCTTCTTCTTCATCTTCTTCTTCTTCTTCTTCTTCTTCTTCTTCTTCTTCTTCTTCTTCTTCTTCTTCTTCTTCTTCTTCTTCTTCCACGTCGTTGCCACCGTTGTCGTCGTCATCGTTTCGACGTGGTCGTCTTCTTCTTCTTCTTCGTCGCAAACAAGAATATCATGTATACAATCAATAAACAGCATAGTTCGTCGCAATTCTGTCAATCTGCCATAAAATGTTTGCATTTTATACCTTTGATAGAATGTATCTATCTGATTTCTTTCTTCTGTTTAGCTCTATAACTAGGGTTGGTTGTCTGGCTCTTTGGCTGACTGGCTGGTTGGTTGTTGTGTTGACAGATCCTCATTGCATATTGAACTATTAGTCCAGCTCCTCGTCTAAATTTTTCCTACAGCTAAAGTTACTTGGATTGCGTGCTGAAAGAGGTAGCTGACTGGGCTTTTATTCTCACAAGAATCCGTAACCACCATATTTGTTACCTCTCTATAAATTTTATATAGGGCGTAGTAACTTTGACATCCTGTATGTCCTCATTTATAATTCTGTCAGTTCTAATGACGTCATTAGCCTTTTATCGAGAATGGCATTTCAGATGTAATGAGTTTCCTTTCTTGCGATTTAAATAGTTCCGTGTTTGGCAATAGTAGAGCTTCAGAATTACGCTATTTAACACTCGTCATTAGATTTCTGTATTAATGTAAGGATGACTGAATTATAGTGATTGTAAATCACTGCCGTTCGCCTTTTAACATAATGGTTGCAATTGTCAGTCAATGCTCAACGTTTTCGTCATGTAGATTTGTAGCATTGAACGTCTGCTCTTTTGCTACGATTGTGTAGGTTGTGTGACTTTGCCATTTATGCTTTTAGATTTACAATTTTTCGATTAGTTAAAAATTATTCGTATGTTTTTGTGAAAGGAAAAGGTACAAACAATTCAATATACACATTACGAACACTATTAGAAAGATCAGTGGAGACAAAGAAAGACATATATTTGTGCTTCATAGATTATACTAAGGCATTTGATAAAGTAAACCATGATGAACTGATTAAAATGTTGGAAGATATTAACATTGATGGGTAAATTCTCAGAATAATTAAAAATATTTACTAGAACCAAATAGCAGCAATTAAAATGGGAAACAAAGAGGGAAGTTATAAACACATAAGGTTGGAAGTGAGACAGGTATGTGCTTTGTCACCGGATCTCTTCTCCCTCTATAGCGAAGTAATAGTGAGAGAGATCAAATAAAAGCCAGAAATAATATTTGAAGGCTATAATATAAATTATATACACTATGCAGATGACACAGTATTGATAGCGGATAATGTAACAGATCTACAACAATTGTTGGACATTGTAGTAACAGAGAGTGCAAAGAAAGGACTCTAACTTGAATATCAAGAAAACAGTAACAATGGTGATATCAAAGAAGACACCAAATGTGAAATAGAGATAGATGGGAAAATTCTTCACCGAGTGGATAGTTTTAAATATCTAGCTCCATTTATAACATCAGATGGAAGATGCACAACAGAGATCAAGAGCAGAATAGGACAAGCAAAGGCTGTATTTCAGAAAATGAAGAATATCTTATGCAATAAGTCATTATCATTGAGGGGACGCAGAGGTGTTTCCAAGGCACCAGGGCCAGGTTCTATACTGGCCAAGACCTATTGACGCGTCCTCGTCGAGCGTCCTGGGCAACAGGTCCCTTTTGGGTCCTGGCTAAAGTCAGTAGGATCGTTGATTCCTCCGAAGTCGTAGAGTGTCTGCCTGCACGGCGAGGAACGACCAGTCTGCACACCAATAAGCCAGACATAGGACAACGGATACTCACGCAAAACTCAGGTCCTGTATGACACCACACTGATGTTGGACAACAGGATGTCTTCATCCGACATACAGGACTTCACGCTGGAATTCATAGCCAGCGAACATAAGCAAGCAAGCAAGCAATTATCATTGAATGTAAGAAAGAGAGTGCTGAAGAGCTATATAGAACCTGTTTTGCTGTATGGCTATGAATCTTGGAATATAAATGAACAAATTAAGAAGATATTGGAATCAACAGAGATGTGGTTCCTTAGACGAATTTGCGAATTCCTTGGGCTGCCAAAGGAACTAACAACGAATGCCTTAAAGAGGCTAACGAAACTAGAACATTATATACAACAATAAGAAAGAGACAAACAGCTTTTTTTTGCGGTCATGTGATTAGAAGAGAGGCGCTGGAGAACATCGTGACAACTGGAAAGATCGAGGGGAAGAGAGGCAGAGGCAGACCACGAGAAATGATGCTGGATGGATTGCGACGGTGACATGGAGGAATATCAATGGCAGAGTTGGTCCGGAAAACCAAAGATCGAGATCTGTGGAGAGTCATGAACGCCTATGCCAATCAGCACGGCACATGATGATAACTATGTTTCTTGTATTTATTTCTCTGTGGTGAAGGGTGTTACGGGCGCGATTCGCAATCCAGCATACCGCGTTCGCAACATATCTGCGAGAAATTGTGTAGCAGACCGCCTTGCATTAGTTTTCATACAAAGGTACGGTTGCCGGTCGTTAAGAAAGCAACGGCAAACTACTAAACGTAAACTTGCCATAAAAACACTAACACCAAACAAAAACAAAAAAAGTGCTGGGTACACTGCGATGTCCAGTAAAAGATATAGAACTATTTTATTTTAAATTTCTAGTATTTTACGTGAGTGATCTGTCGCATAAGGTCTTTTGTTCTTATCATAAATTTTATAATCCGGCTTTGCAGTTCTTTATGAGGGCATGTCGGTGTGCGGAGCAATGATCAGGCAGAGAGCTCTTATCAATTCGGCCATGCTGACCTCTGTGCTTGATGACGAGTATAGACCGTTGTATGCTGTACCTGGTACAATGTTGTAGTATACGTTCTGCGGTTGTATGCTGTACCTGGTACAATGTGGATGAAATCGTTCTGCAGTTGTATGCTATACCTGGTACAATGTGGATGAAATCGTTCTGCGGTTGTATGTTGTACCTGGTACAATGTTGTAGTATACATGCTGCGGTTGTATGCTGTACCTGGTACAATGTTGTAGTATACGTTCTGTGGTTGTATGCTGTACCTGGTACATTGTTGTAGCATACGTGCTGCAGTTGTATGCCGTACCTGGTACAATGTTGTAGTATACGTTCTGCGGTTGTACGTTGTACCTGATACAATGTTGTAGTATACGTTCTGCGGTTGTATGTTTACCTGGTACAATGTTGTAGTATACGTGCTGCGGTTGTATGCTGTATCTGGTACAATGTTGTAGTATACGTTCTGCGGTTGTATGTTTACCTGGTACAATGTTGTAGTATACGTGCTGCGGTTGTATGCTGTATCTGGTACAATGTTGTAGTATACGTTCTGCCGTTGTATGTTGTACCTGGTACAATGTTGTAGTATACGTTCTGCGGTTGTATGTTGTACCTGGTACAATGTTGTAGTATACATGCTGCGGTTGTATGCTGTACCTGGTACAATGTTGTAGTATACATGCTGCAGTTGTATGTTGTACCTGGTACAATGTTGTAGCCCGGGAAGGTTAACCCGGTCAACAAATGCCCGCATAAGTCGGATGTGTCGGCCTGACGGCGCAAGAACGCAGCTCTGCTGTAAACAGGCACAACGCAATCACGTCCGAAAAAAAAAAAAACTCTGGATGAACGCAGAAGAAGAAGAAGAAGAAGAAGAAGAAGAAGAAGAAGAAGAAGAAGAAGAAGAAGAAGAAGAAGAAGAAGAAGAAGAAGAAGAAGAAGAAGAAGAAGAAGACGAAGAAGAAGAATGTTGTAGTATACGTGCTGTAGTTGTATGCCGTACCTGGTACAAGGTTGTAGTATACTTTCTGCAGTTGTATGCCGTACCTGGTATAATGTTGTAGTATACATTCTGCGGTTTGGGCTGGTTTCCCGCATGTCTGCATTGTTTGTTAGTTTTAAAGGGAAACAAAATATGCTCAGACCCCGTCCAATTGTTAAATTGTTGACGTGTTATAACTGGGGCCCTTATTTTTGTTTCTTTTCTGCTTGGGAAAACAGCGCTGCGTTTTTCACTTCCTGAATTCTATGTGTTTTCTTTCTTGGTATGGGTTACGTCTTTGTTGCCGTGTCTCATGTCTGGTCAGAGTCGCGCACTTGTACGGCCTGGTGTTGTTGGGTTCCCGCCCTGTCTCATGCTGTTCTTCTTTTAGCGAGTGGTCTACCAGTTGTCATCCCGTTTGAGACTCCATCTATTTCTCACATGTCTCGGTCAGTCTTCGTATCTTCGTGGTCTAGCACTTCTTTCAAATCTTGTGTGGTCTAGCACTTCTTTCAAATCGTGTGTGGTCTAGCACTTCTTTCAAATCTTGTGTCGTGGCCGACTTAAATTCTCGATCTTGGTGGAGCATAGTCCCTTCTCCTGATCACTTTGTATTCTTTGTCGCCTTCGTTTTCACTTTCTGTCTCCTCTTCTGTTACTTTCTCTTCTAACTGGGACTTGCTCTTGATGTTGTCTGTTTGCGATGTCTCATTCTTCGTCTGTTTCTTGAGCGGTTCTAACTGTTCTCTTCTTGAATTTTTGTCACTGTCTCCTCCGTCTCGGCCTTGATTGCAGCCATTCGAGCCACATCCTGCTCGATCTTCTGCACGAGCTTCAATACGTCCAGGATGCGCTGAACGTCTGTTATCTGTTTCTTGTACCTTCTCTCCTCCATGTTGGTTGCTTTTGACTTCAGGTCCTTCAGGTGGCCCTCCAATTGTGCCTTGTCAGTTTTTGTTACACGGGTAGTCGCCTCGTACTGCCTCCTGGCCTCTTTATAGGATAGATTCTATTTCACCGCTAGTTTCATCGCTTCCTTGCTAACTTGGTGGCAGAAGCCGAGGCATCTATCGCAGTGGTTGCCGAGGCAGCTGGCGCACTTTCTCTTCGAGTTTGGCCTACTGAAATCCGTGTCGATCTTGGCGTGAGGACACAGGTTGTACGGGTGTGGTACATAGATATCTCCATCCCTCCACCTCACTTTAACAATTGGTACAGGTGTGCCAAAGCCTCTAGCATTGGAACATCGCAGCACTTTTGGAATGTAGTTTTCCAGAGCTTGCTCTCTCTTGTCAAATAAGATGGTCTGTGTTCGGTCTATAGTTCGGTCTTCCGACGTGATGATGTCAACTATAGAGGAGGTGCTGTTCTTTCCGATGATCCTCTCGTCACCGGTGATCTTGAGTGTCGAGTTTTCACTCGACAGTATCTCCCTGATTTGTTCGTTTGTGAGATGGGTCTTGTCTCTTGTGATGACCCATCGTTAGATGATGCGATGTCGGGTGTCATCAACTGTGATACCGTCGTGTTTTCTAAAGCTGATGTTTCAACATAATGCACTCGCGCGCACTGGCCCATCACTATCAACAGGTTGGTTAGGCAGTTGTCATGGTCGTAGAGCGTTGACATACTCTGCACTAGTGTTAGCGATGAACATTCTTAAACACGCGTATTCTTTTTCTTTCAAGTTAACCAGTTTTCCAAGCGAGCAGGATGCGTGCAGCCAGTCAGTCTTGCCTAGTATGTAATCTCACTCGACATAGACGTTTTAAATGTATTTGCTTAAAGACTACAGGGCAAAGCTTAAATATTTTTTTCTGTATGCTCTCTCTCTCTCTCTCTCTCTCTCTCTCTCTCTCTCTCTCTCTCTCTCTCTCTCTCTCTCTCTCTCTGGTGTGTATGTATATATATATATATATATATATATATATATATATATATATATATATATATCACAGAGAGGAGACACAGAGAGGATATATATATATACATACAAGAGAGAGAGAGAGAGAGAGAGAGAGAGAGAGAGAGAGAGAGAGAGTTGTTAGATTCTAGATTCTGCTACATAATCACCTTTGCATTGTTTGAAGTGCCCTCGGCGTTTACAAAATGTAACCATTCATCCTTCTAGTCACCATTGTGTGGTACCGAGTGTTAATAAAGTCTCGCTACACTTTATATGTAGAATAATTTTTTTTTTTAATGAAGTACATGATGTCATAAAAAATGTGCTAAAAAATTCATTAAATTAGTTACAATAGTCACTGCTATAGTTTAACACTGTTTTGGGGAAGCTGGAAAGTACCAATGAAGTATTCATTGTTTGGAGTGTAAAAGAATTACTCCAGCAGTCGACAGCCATTAACTGCGTATTGCTTCTTGGTGGACTGTGGAGCACATTCTTTGATGACATCATGTTCTTCATTTTTCAAATGTGTTCTACATACAAAGTGTTGTGAGGCTATGCAAACACCGTCCGTATGTAAAGTGCCTCAGCGCCTACAAAGTGCAAGCATTCCTGTGACTATTGTGTTGTATAAAGTCCCCCAGCGTATGAGAAGTATAGGCATTCGTCTATCTCAGGGGTCACCAAACTTTCTTCACAGCGGGCCGGATAACTGACAAAATGACGAGCTCGGGCCGCATACTCATTGGGTACAATGCTTGCGCCGGTCTCTGCGGCGAAGGTCTTACAGACGCGGTTCGTAATCCCGTATACCCGCGTTCGAAACACAGCTACGCGCGATTTGGCAGTAGACCGCTTTGCGCTAGTTTTTCACGCTATGGTATGGATGCCGGTCGTTCAGAAAGCAACGGCAAACTACAGAACGTGAACTTGCCAAGACATCAACAACAGCCAAAATTGCTGGTGTTTACTGCACACGTTGACTGTAGAGGATATGCAACTAACTGTAACAATACTTGCAAGCCAGAACGAAAGCTCTTAGGGGAAAAAAGACGAAAAACGAAGTTAATCATGGGTGAGTGGCGTGCAATGCACACACGCACACAACAACAACAGCAACAACAACAACAACAACAACAACAACAACAACAACAAAGACAACCAACATATTTATTCTCTTTTAAAAAGTTATCAAAGAAGGCGACGATAGCACACAAAAAAACAGTTACATCAGACCTAGTGTGCACATATCAGAATCGCACAAACTAAGCAGCAAAAAAGGTTAGTGAGATTTGTGAAACTGATATTTGGCTTTCAAGATATCATCATTGTTTGGTTATAGATTTATTGCATCCAATCAAGAGAATTGCTTTCACAATCTCGTTCGATGTGTTGACTTCATATACTTCATTTTTGAAAATGTTTGTTCATAGACATAAGTTGTTCCAAACACTGATGGCATACCAGTGGCAAATTTCTTCAGTTTCGAAAACTCACCATCATGTAAGCAGCGGTAAAATTCAACAAGTTTTCCTTCTCTGCGCTTGTCTTTCAACAAGTCATTTGCTTGCTAATAAAATGAGCTCCAACTGTAGTTCAACTGGCGCATCATCAAGGTTACAAACAAATGGATTCTAGAACAGAAGAATGTCACTTTCAATTCTGTCAGGATTAGAAAATCTCTCTCCAAAAAATGCTTCTTCGAGTCACGAATAATTCCCCCCCCCCCCCCCCCCGGAAAATTGAGGTTGACATTTTCTTCGATTGTAGCGCAAAGCTCTTTGAAACAGTGAAAATGAGAAAAGTTTTCTCCTTCCAATTGTGCTTCAAACAATGACAGCTTTCTCCGAAATCATTTGATGAGTCTGTAAAGATCACAGACGATGTTCTCTTTCCCTGAAGTTTCAAATTCAGTTAATTCATGTGGAATGTGATGTCGACCAAAAATGACAACTTTGACAGCCAGGTATAATCTGACTGCTGTGGATCAGCTCATCTTTTTCAGTGAGGAAAACATATATTTCGTTTCGGAGCTTGTAAAAACAAAACAGGACTTTACCGCAACTGAGCCACCTCACTGATGTGTTATAAGGCAAGTCACAAAATTCGTAATCAATTTCTCCAAGAAAAGCCTGGAACTGATGGTGATTGAGTGCGTGTCCTCGGATAAAGTTCACAACAGAAACGACTGGTTTCAGTACACAAGAAACATATAAGTCTTTCCCACAGAGTGCTTGCTGATGTATGATGCAGTGTATAAACAGAGCGCACGGAATTTGCAAATCTTCCAACTGAGTCCTGATCTGCTCCTTCAGACCCTTCCTCACTCCAGCCATGTTTTTTCCTCCATCAACTGTAGCACATCGAAGCTGATTCCACTGAAGGTTATAGTCTTGCAAACATTTTTGCACTGCCACGAAAATGTATTTTTCAGTTGTTGTTCCATGCATGCTGCAAACGGATGAGAATTCTTCGTTATCTGAAAGTCCAAACCGACACCACGAAT
Source organism: Cepaea nemoralis (assembly GCA_014155875.1). Lineage (NCBI taxonomy): Eukaryota > Metazoa > Mollusca > Gastropoda > Stylommatophora > Helicidae > Cepaea > Cepaea nemoralis. Next base: position 573,860 of record JACEFZ010028312.1, read on the forward strand.
GAACACAAGACGTTGTGGCGTACTCGAAAGATCAGTAGACTCATCCAGCGCCAGAGAATACCAGAACAAGTTCCTAGTTTTCTCGTGTATCAGTAGCACTATTGTTCTCTCCGATTGTCACAGGATAAATAAACTTGTTAGTTGCGACCGATGATAACCAAACCCGACATTATTTTGCTAACACAATTGACTCTTTGATGGTGAACAAACTGAGGAAAATACTTCGGTACAGATTTTCTGCACCTGGTCGACAGTGTGTATGAGATCAAAGGGAGTCACGTCGCGTTGTCTACACACAGTCGACAGTTTGATGACAGGATGTTGTTCGAGAGGTGTGTACTGGCGACATTTGTCTACAAAACGGGAGTTGGCCGTTGAAAGTAATGGACAGATGTCTGCTAGAGGTCAGAAGGATTCTGTAATGGGAGAAAGGTCTCTGGCTTACAAACAGCCAGGATATTTGTTGGATGAGACAAAGAACTCCCCAGATGAAAAGGAAACTTGACAGCTAATTGACTCTGGTTAGTCTAGAAACAGGAGGACAAAGCCAAATTCTGGACTGATTGGCGTCTGGACTTTCTGGTGACTCACTCAAGCACCCATATAAAACCCAGTGCGGTAAACAGGTGGAGGGAGTCGAGAAAAATATTCTGAAGTGTTAGGATTGGGGATTATTCCGAGTTGTGTTATATTAGAGGGACTAGACTATCTAAGTAGTGATAGTTATCCGCGGACATAGATCCTATCGGATTGCCTAGTTTCTCGAGTAACAACAGGAATAGACATATGGTAGGCAATTAATTATATCTAACTTAAGAGTATGATTAGGAATAGAGTACAGTACTGTGCGGTGATATAATGTATTATAGGTGCCGTGATATAATGTATTATGATTAGTGATAGAATGTTCTATAAGTGCGGTGCTAGAAAGTATCATAGGAGCGTCGGCACTAGTATTCTATTGTGTGGCTTCAATTAGCTTGTGTTATATATCATTTTACTCAGGAAGTTGAGGACAATGTAGTGGAATAATAATTAGAGAGATTAAGGATGGTTGAGAGGGAGAAGAGGTATGTGTAATGGTAGGATCTTCCAGTAGGGCATCTGCTGGGTTTCTACCCGTTCCTTTATTCTTTCCTGGTGTTGCCATGTATAAGACCATTGTGATGCGCGATTTGGCCGTATGACAGAGATTGGATCTCTGTTATAGATCTGAGTGCTGTTATTGGCCTACAATCACCTAATTACGGTCAGGACTGAGTTGCCCTCACCATGATGTTATCTACTCTACAGGTTCCATTTACAGTTCCCCTTGAGTGTTCCACGTGAGTGTGAGATGATTTATTACGAAGAAGCAGTTCAAAGTTTTATGCAATGATGACTCATGGAAAGAAGACAGTGGTTGCTGAGAGGGTTTTACACGGGGCTCAGAACCTAGTTGTTCCGCAGAAACCTGGCTTCTGCTGAGTAGAATTGTATGAACAGAAGTGTTGTGTTTAATGAGTGATAAGCTTCATCACCGAAGATTAATAACTCGCATACTAAGGACACATATATATAGATATACACATCTACCTAACAAACATTAATAGGTTGTGTTCTAAAAGAGGGGAAAATGTTATAATCAGAGACTAATAAACAGTAGATTTTCCCCAAGTGACATTTCAGTTAATTGGAAGACTATCAGTTCAAACAAATATTAGGAAACAGAGTAACTTCACCGTGTGGTAGAGTGAAGACAAAGATCAACGGTGTCTATCGGATTACCAGCATCCTGTTTGTTCGAGTGATTGGAGAAAGTCGTCATCTTCTGGGTGAGGTTCACTGTCCGGAAAAAATGGTGCTGTTGTGTGCTAAGCACTATGATGTTACAGACTTTGCTTCTAAATCACTGGTCTAACATTAGAGTACACGTCACGCATTCTACACCTTATACAGACATACACACTTCTCCTACATATACTCTTTGCTTTAATAAATTTCTTGTTTTTTATTTGTTGAAGCTAGAGTTGTCAAGTATGTTATGTTGGGGAAGAATGAGAGGGGGCATGATCCAGGAGTGAGCAAGAGTGAGAAGAAGGTGTCTTCAGATTGAAGGAGTGTGTGGATGGAGTCTGCTGGATATCTCCAGGATAGAGATATTGGATTAAAAAATAATGTGGGTGTTGATTCCCTTCACTCCAGGGACGACACTAAACTGGTAAAGAAGAACAAGTAACTAATACGACATTCATTCTTTACACTCACGACACCAAGTTCTTCTGTTCTTCGCACAACTGAACTTGCCGAAAGGCTTATAGTTCCAATCAAATCGGCTTTCTCAGGACACAATTCATTTGATGCTTCCATCATACACTCTTTGATGAAGTTGTCATCAGTAAATGGTTTTCCTCGTTCTGCCATCTTATGCACTATTTTGTAACATGTACTACATGTTACAAAATAGGTAAATACAGGTTGTTTAAAATCATAAACAGGAAATATATTATTGGAGGAAGATGCTATAATGAAGAGGTGGAATGAGTATATAAGGGAATTATATGACGGAGAAAGGGCAGAATTAACAGAAGAAAGTAACTTAGAAGGTTCACCTATTCTAAAAGAAGAAGTTGAGGACGCTATCAAGTATATGAAAAAAGGAAAATTAGCTGGGCCAGATGGAATCACAATAGAAGAATTAGAAGTAATGGAAGAATTTGGAGTATTATATTAACCAAATAAAAAGATGTCAATTGAAACGAGAAAGAGAGTGTTGAGATGCTACATAGAACCTGTACTTTTATATGGATGTGAAGCGTGGACAATGAGCAGTCAGGCTGAAAAACATCTGATGGCTGTAGAGATGTGGTTTCTGAGGAAAATGCAAAGAATACCATGGACAGCCAGAAAGACCAATAAACAAGTCCTTCAAGAAACAAATGAAGATCGTAAATTGATTAGAGAAATTAGACGTAGACAGTCAAAATTCTTTGGGCATGTTATGAGAAGAAATGGATTGGAGAATTTGGTGACAACTGGTAAGATCGAGGGGAACAGACCAAGGGGAAGACCTAGAAGCAAGTACCTGGATGGCTTGGCCTTGTGGCATGGTCGAGACAGAAACACGGAGCTGATCCATGACTCTGGTGATCGAGTGAGATGGCAGAACATGACCGCCCACGCTTACCGGCATGGCACATGATGGATGGATATTAACCAAAATGTTGAATGATATTTATAGCAGTGGATATATACCAAGTGATATGTTGAAATCTGTATTTATAGCTATACCAACAAGACCAGGAGCAATTGAATGCGACGATTTTTGTACAATTAACCTCACAAATCATGCCACTAAGCTTCTAATCAGAACTATAATGAGAAGAACAAGGAAGAAAATAAAAATGGAAATTGGTTAAGAACAGTATGGATTTGTGGAAGGAGAAGGTACAAACAATGCAATATACACATTACGAACACTATTAGAAAGATCAGTAGAGACAAAGAAAGACATATATTTGTGCTTCATAGATTATACTAAGGCATTTGATAAAGTAAAACACGACGAACTGATTAAAATGTTGGAAGATATCAACATTGATGGGAAAGATCTCAGAATAATAAAAACATATTTACTGGAACCAAACAGCAGCAATTAAAATGGGAAATAAAGAAGGAAATTATGAACACATAAAGTTGAGAGTAAGACAGGGATGTGTTTTGTCACCGGATCTCTTCTCCCTCTATAGCGAAGTAATAATGAGAGAGATCAAAGAAAAGCCAGGAATAATATTTGGAGGTTATAATATAAATAATATACGCTATGCAGATGACACAGTATTGATAGCGGATAATGCAACAGATCTACAACAATTGTTGGACATTGTAGTAACAGAGAGTGCAAAGAAAGGACTCTACTTGAATATCAAGAAAACAGTAACAATGGTGATATCAAAGAAACAGGTGACACCCAAATGTGAAATAGAGATAGAAGGGAAAATTCTTCACCAAGTGGATAGTTTTAAATATCTAGGGACATTTATAACATCAGATGGAAGATGCACAACAGAGATTAAGAGCAGAATAGGGCAAGCAAAGACTGCATTTCAGAAAATGAAGAATATCTTATGCAATAAGTCGCTATCATTGAATGTAAGAAAGAGAGTGCTGATGTGCTATATAGAACCTGTTTTGCTGTATGACTGTGAATCTTGGAATATAAATGAACAAATTATGAAGAGATTGGAAGCAACAGAGATGTGGTTCCTTAGACGAATGTTGCGAATTCCTTAGACTGCCAAAGTAACTAACGACGAATGCATTAATGAGGCTGGCGAAACTAGAACATTATATTCAACCAATAAGGAAGAGACAAACAGCTTTTTTTGGTCATGTGATGAGAAGAGAGGCGCTGAAGATCATCATGACAACTGGAAAGATCCAGGGAAACAGAGGCAGAGGCAGACCACGAGAAATTATGCTGGATGGATTGCGACGGTGGCATGGAGGAATATCAGTAGTTTTCCCTATGCAGCCTCTTTTAATTTCATAATAATACAACGTCTCTGCGACCATATTAACAACTTTTAAGTCATAACTGTGACACACACCTAATTCCCATTTTTTTTTTCCGCCATCCACTTTTGTTTATTCCAAACCTGCTTTCTGTTTCACACTGAATTTGTTAATTATAAAAGCAAACTCTGACTCCAGCTATCGGCCCCAGAAGAATGAACTACAACTTCAAATGCAAGGATTCAAGTAGGGTAAGAATCTCTAAACTAGCCGAGCGCTCCTCTGTAAACATTACGTATTTTAATTGCCAACGGGATATTTACCCCCATGGCCATGCTTGCATTAGCTGGCGCTGAATATTGTGCTAGATGTGGAATGTGTACAGGTAATGTTAGCTGCATACCAGCCAATGTTATAGGGACTGGGTGGTGACGTTTTTACGGTTCTGCCTCCGGACACGACGCTAGGGTGGATAACTGTTTATAAGATCACATTTTTTTAAAAAGTCTCCGTGGCGAGGTGGTCAAGCCGTCTGCCATGCGCTCTGAAGGTCGTGGGTTCAATCCCGGGCTACGTCTTTCGGTTCACGGGTGAATTTGTCTCGGAGACTCCTGGGGGTCGTCGCTGGAGCTACGGAGTTCGTGTTTTATCTGTACTTTCGGCAGGCCGCCCCTCGGAAAAAGACCGAGCTATATGGGATAAAATCCAGTGCAATGAAGTCGATCCTCTCGACTTTTTGTTAAGATCACAGCTGGAAAAACCACTAGTGTAAACAACTGTTTATAAGATCACATTGGGAAAGATCACTGGTGTAAACAACTGTTTATAAGATCACATTCGGAAAGATCACACGTGTAAACAACTGTTTATAAGATCACATTGGGAAAGACCACTGGTGTAAACAACTGTTTGTAAGATCACATTGGGAAAGATCACTGGTGTAAACAACTGTTTATAAGATCACATTGGGAAAGACCACTGGTGTAAACAACTGTTTATAAGATCACATTGGGAAAGATCACTGGTGTAAACAACTGTTTATAAGATCACATTGGGAAAGATCACTGGTGTAAACAACTGTTTATAAGATCACATTGGGAAAGATCACTGGTGTAAACAACTGTTTATAAGATCACATTTGAACAGGGGCACAACTAGTCTCGTGTCTTATAAGACTGACTATTTTCCTTGCTCTTCTTTTAAGGAGAAGGTGTCACATCTAGTTATGCGCCTCAGAGGTCAGCGTGTCTGACCTGGACATGCATTTATGTCAGGTTTGATACCTCTTGACAGATTCCATCCACGGTCAAGGGCTCAGTCTATGCGTGGGTAGATTTTCTTTTCTTACAATTTTGCCAGTGCACCAGTCTTACAGCCCACACTTTACGTGTTCAAACTGCTGTGGGATTTTAAACATGCACAAAAAACCTGTTTGCTGCCCTGATCAAAGTACAGGATCTCCTATGTATTGCCCTTATCCAAGTACAGGACCTTCTATGTGTTGCCCTTATCAAAGTACAGGATCTCCTATGTGTTGTCCTTAACCAAGTACAGGATCTCTTTTTGTTGCCCTTATCCAAGTACAGGACCTAATATGTGCTGTCCTTAACCAAGTACAGGACCTCTTTTTGTTGCCCTTATCCATGAGCAGGACCTCCTATGTGTTGCCCTTATCCATGAGCAGGACCTCCTATGTGTTGCCCTTATCCAAGTACAGGACCTCTTTATGTTGCCCTTATCCATGAGCAGGACCTCCTATGTGTTGCCCTTATCCATGAGCAGGACCTCCTATGTGTTGCCCTTATCCAAGTACAGGACCTAATATGTGCTGTCCTTATCCAAGTACAGGACCTAATATGTGCTGTCCTTATCCAAGTACAGGACCTAATATGTGATGTCCTTAACCAAGTACAGGACCTCTTTTTGTTGCCCTTATCTATGTACATGATCTAATATGTGCTGTCCTTAACCAAGTACAGGACCTCCTATGTGTTGCCCTTATCCATGTACAGGACCTCCTATGTGTTGCCATTATCCAAGTACAGGACCTCCTATGCGTTGCCCTTATCCAAGTACAGGACCTCTTTTTGTTGCCCTTATCCATGTACAGGACCTCCTATGTGTTGCCCTTATCCAGGTACAGGACCTCTTATGTGTTGCCCTTATCCAAGTACAGGACCTCTTTTTGTTGCCCTTATCCATGTACAGGACCTCCTATGTGTTGCCCTTATCCAAGTACAGGACCTCTTTTTGATGCCCTTATCCATGTACAGGACCTCCTATGTGTTGCCCTTATCCAAGTACAGGACCTCCTATGTGTTGCCCTTATCCAAGTACAGGACCTCTTTTTGTTGCCCTTATCCATGTACAGGACCTCCTATGTGTTGCCCTTATCCAAGTACAGGACCTCCTATGTGTTGCCTTATCCAAGTACAGGACCTCTTTTTGTTGCTTTTATCCAAGTACAGACCATTCCAAGATAAGCGGCTACAGAATCATTACGATGCAGAACACTGTTGGCAAGCTACTGGAGAAAATTGTAGCACACAGACTTGCTTGTGACTTGGAACAGCACGGCTGCTTCCCGCCCACACTTGGAGGATACAGACGTAACAAAGATTCATGGCTGAATGCGGCAGTCTTTGCTCAAGATGTTTACGAAGGATTTCAGGTCAGAGAAGAGGCATGTGCAGCCGCCATAGACTTAGAGGACGCATACAATAGAGTATCCTTCGAGCACTTGATGCAAACCCTCCTCAGACTGAAAGTGCACCCTCACCTTGTACGATGGATAGCTGCAGTTCTGCTCCAAAGGAAGGTGGTGTTAAGATGCGGGAGTTGGTCTTCTGAGCCGATAACGATATGTCCAGGATTGCCGCAGGGTTCACCACTGTCACCAGTACTATTCAACGCGTATACGGTGCCGATCACTGAACAACAGTTGGACGGGAGGGGTAGGACTCTATCATTTGCTGACGACATTCTCGTGTACCGACAGGGTCGAGATAGACAGGTGGTTACAAATGATATGCAGGGCGAACTAGATCGAATTTCCTCATGGTGTGCTGATGCCGATGCCCTTGTCAACCCTGCAAAGGCATCGGTTACATGGTTCTCCCTAAACAACCATATTGTGAACACAGGCCTGCCGGCAGTAAGAATGGATGGGAGCCTTTTGAGTAGAACCCAGTCAATAACATATCTTGGCGTGAGGCTTGATCGAAGCCTATCCTTCAGAGATCATGTCGATTATGTTATAATGAAATCTCGAAAAGGTTTGTCAGCAATGAGAGTCATGGCGGCTGCCAATATCGAGCAAAGACTGCTAATACTTCTGTTCCAGGGACTGGTGCTTTCACGCATCGAGTATGCCCTGGCCATCCTCACTGTCAGCCCTACACAGATTGGAAAACTTGAAAAGGCACAAAACGAAGCCATGCGCATCATTTTGGGCTGCACGAAAGACGCAATGAGATACTTCCTTGACTTCCCGACAATGGAACACAGGATCAAGATCTGGAGAGCTCGTGCATACTTAAAAATAAGTGCAGATGAACAGCACCCTCTGCATGACGCTATATTCAGAGAAAATGGTGACAGGCTAAAGAGAGGCAAATCATGGATGGGTCGGGCGGAAGATGTCGTCAGACAGGTCTGCAGTCTTACCAGTATCAACCCCGGCAAGGAATGGGTGCCGGTGCCTCCAGCTTTTAAGTGCACTTTCTCCTGCATTATCACACTCGACAGACGGTGCAGAGAGCAGAACCCTGTCGCTGTCAATGCAGAAGTCAACGCGCTCATCTATGAACACTCAGATAGCCCCGAAGTGCTCATCTATACAGATGGATCTGTTGTAAAGCAGCAGAGAAGTGCGTGGGCATTTACAGCCCATTCAGCAGGCCGAACCGTTCAAGAATCCAGTGGTGCCCATTCTATGACCACGAGCAGCATGACGATGGAGGTGATGGCAATTACACAGGCTTTTATATGGCTGGAATCACAGCATTATACCAACGTGTGTGTACTAAGACGAGCTGATAAACTGGCTGGCTCTGCACCCCCTGTAGATGGCCAGCCCATGGATCGTGCCGATGGTATTAACGTCCTTAAAGATATGGCGAGAACAGAGGACTTTGACGTCAGTGAATCCACATCGCTGTCCAGGATGAAAGACTTGGGAGTAAGAATCGGCACAGCCAGACGCGAGAGGTACATCGGGAAAACAAGGCGCCTCGTTAACCAACACAGAACTGGCACTATTAGCCACCGGACGCTGATGCATGTGCTATGGACATGTCCGGAGTGCAATGAAGATACTCCAACTGATAACCTTAGTGTAAACCCACAAGGCCTAGCCTGGTCCATTTACCTAGAAATTCTTATAGCCATTTCTGATTTTCCTGGAATAGATGGCACCCTTTATTTTGAGAGATGTCGCTCTCCAGTCACGCCACGTAGGTAGTTAAACAGTTAGTAACATAAAGCTTTGGTCTGCATGTTCCTGGGGTCCAGAAGGGAAGCAAAGAATAGTAACACTAACCTACCATGTGTGTCATAAGAGTCAACTAAGGAGGACTGGCATGTAACTGGCCGCCTCATCTCATTTAAAACTCCACGCAACCAACCATAAACAAGTCAAGAAAGGGCTTGGCGTTAATCTATATCTATAAAACAAAGTGTATGTATATATGTATATATGTATGTATGTAAATATGTATGTCCTTTATTTGTTCGCGAACGGCCCATCCGATTGAGATGAAATTTTTTACACGCCTTCCTTTCATTCCAGAGCTGTCAACTGTCATAGTTTTTTTTTCTTCTTCCTCCTCCTCCCCCTCCCAAAATACGTACGTAAATATATGATGATGATGATGAAAGAATCCCCGAACCAAAACGCTAGGGAAAGGGAAGAAAATGACGTGACTACACAGAATCGTCACACGGCAATCATCATCATCAAGTGCCGTGCCGGCTGGCGTAGGCGTTCATGGCTCTCCGTAGATCTCAGTCTTTGGTTTTTTGGATCAACTCTGCTGCTGATATTCCTCCATGCCACGGCAATATCAATAACAATTCATCTTTTTATGTGTAAGGAAGTTATCTACAGTCGTGTAGAAGGGAAGAACTAGACGAGTATGAATTCGGAATGGCGAACTCTCTCCTCCTCCCTTCTCCTTCTCCTCCTCCCCCCTTCTCCCTCTTCCTCCTCCTCCTCTCCACCCTCCACATTCCTCCTCCTCCTCATCCCTCCCTCTACCTCCTCCTCCCTTCACATTCCTCCTCACTCTACCTCCCCCCCTCCTCCCTTCACATTCCTCCTCTCTCCGCCTCCCTCTACCTCCTCCTCCCCCTGCGTTCTCCTCCTCCCTCTTCCTCCTACATTTACCCAAGACAGACAGACAGATAGTCGGGAACGGGATCTTATATGACTACTTATATAATTTAAATGAGATGCTCTCCACCATGGGCTGGGCCGGGTCAGACAGACAGATAGACAGACAGTCGGGAACGGGAACTTATATGACTACTTATATGAATTAAATGAGATGCTCCCCACCAGGAGTTGGGCGATGCCGGGCCGGGTCAGACAGATAGACAGTCGGGAACGGGAACTTATATGACTACTTATATGAATTAAATTAGATGCCCCCCATCAGGGACTGGGCGAAGCCGGGCCGGGTCTGCTAGTTGATTTATAGAAGTTAGTTGCATATCCTTCCCAGGACGTGGCAGCCAACCCCAGCATATCTTGGCTGTTCGTGATTCCTGGACAAGTTTACCATTGCTTTCTGAACGACCGACTCCCATACCATTTCATTAAAAAAAACCAACGCAAGGCGGTCTGCAGCTAAATCTCCCGTAGCTGTGTTTTGAACGCAGTATGCGAGATTACGAACTGCGTCCATAACCCTTTCGCCACCGAGCGGGCTGTTGATTGATAGCCTATGATCTATTTGGAGATGAGGGGCAGTAGAAGAATACAAAGCTTCTTAACATATTCTGTGGCAAACAAAAAGGGATGGTGGAAATGGGAAGTAGGGGTGTGTCAGTTATGATTAAAACAGTTGATATAGTAGCAGACATCTATATATATAAAAGACAATGTATGTAGGGATGTATTTGATGCGTTCCATCCGATTGAGATGAAATTTTCTACAGGTTTTCTTTTCATTCCCGTGCAGCCAACTGTCATAGTTTGTTAGTGTACAATCAGCTATTTACTTACTAAAATTTAATATTTATATATAACGAGGGGTTTAACTTAAGAAAAGTTATTTCAAGGGGCATAACTTTTAATAGCATTGCTATATATTTTATATATAGATTGTTGCATTGTTTTCAAAGGTTTATAAACTCTTTGTCTACAGTTATTTACAGGCATATGCGTTATAATAAATAATGATATAATCTTTATGGCATTTTCAAAGTTTTCATAAAAATAATGCATCTATTTAAATAGTGAAAATTTTCTAACTCTTCTTTTTATGTTTAAAGAAGTTATCTACAGTCATGTAGGTGATTAAAAACAGTTTTCATTAAAAAAATAATGGATGGTGTGTGGAAGGACATTCTTAAGTTAATTTTTTTTTGTTATATGAATTTAATGAGACGCTCCCCGCCAGGAGCTGGGCGAAGCCGCACCGGGTCAGATAGATAGACAGACAGACATATAGTCGGGAACGGGAGCTTATATGACTACTTATATGAATTAAATGAGATGCTCCCAACCAGAGGCTGGGCAAAGCCGGGCCGGGCCAGACAGATAGTCGGGAATGGAAGCTTATATGACTACTTATACGAATTAAATGAGATGCTCCCCACCAGGGCCTGGTCGGACAGACAGATAGACAGACAGGAACGGGAGTTTATGACTACTTATATGAATTAAATGAGATGCTCCCCACCAGGGACTGGGTGAAGCCGGGTCAGACAGATAGTCGGGAACGGGAGCTTATATGACTACTTATATGAATTAAATGAGATGCTCCCCACCAGGAGCTGGGTGAAGCCGGGCAGGGTCAGACAGACAAGCAGACAGATAGATGGATCCCCGCCAGGGGCTGGGCGAAGCCGGGCCAGCTAGTGTATTATAATACAATAACAACATTCCGGCAATATAAAAGCCCATGGCAGATACAGGAAGTCACTTAAGATGATTAATCATCCCTTGGCACATAATCAGTTACAATTCTTCAACATTTGAATCTGTACAAGTCTTGAAACAGTCCAACATCTCATGGAAGATGTCTTGTGTGCCGCAAATGTTCCCATTTGTCTAGTTAGCTATATCAAGTCAATGCTAACAAATAGTAAATCAAGAAGGGAAAATGGGCAGTTCATGGATGAGATTGAAGGGGATAAGACAATGGGTAAGATCCGCAAGTTACAGACAAATTAGTAGAAACCAGCAGCCTACCTCTCGTGGCATGCTAGGTACTGATAGTTTGAACTGGACTGAAAATGCCAGGAATGCATATGGGGGAGGGAAGAGAGAAATACAGAAGTATCCACAGCTAATAATGGATAACTTATCCAAGGGATATTATAAACAGTGCACTTCTGGGTCTGTGCATGAAGTAAAAGGAGTGAGTGGGGTTTCATTGCAAAATCACTAGAACTTAAAATAGGGAGTCTGGGATGTGCCACTACAAAATCTAGCATGAGAATGAAAGTTGAGGTTGTGACATGACAACCTCCCAATAGTTGGAGGGCAGCACAGCATGATGGACTCAAGAGAATGTGCTGGAATCAAGAGCATGTAAAGGACTCAAGAGAAAGTGATGGACTCAAGAGCAAGTGATGGACTCAAGAGCATGTAAAGGACTCAAGAGCAAGTGATGGACTCAAGAGAATGTGATGGAATCAAGAGCATGTAAAGGACTCAAGAGAAAGTGATGAAAGTGATGGACTCAAGAGAATGTGATGGACTCAAGAGCAAGTGATGGACTCAAGAGCATGTAAAGGACTCAAGAGCAAGTGATGGACTCAAGAGAATGTGATGGAATCAAGAGCATGTAAAGGACTCAAGAGCATGTGGTGGAATTAATGCTGTGGAAAGCAGAAACTGGCATGTTCCAAGTGGTCTGGCTTGCCAAGCTCAACAAGGTGCAGGCTGTAAGAATATTATAGATTTTCTACCTACGGCAAGCAGGTGTGAGGGGGAACGAAGCAGGCAGACAGACACACTGGCTGCTGCTGCCCCTCGGGATGAAAAGCTACTTTACAATAAGGATAATGTGGTGAGGTGAAGTCTCCTTAAGACCGGCTAAAGTAGCTGTGTGAGACGTCCTGAATAATTAATAACATACAAGGTATGCAAACACAACAGCAGTGAGGACAAACATTTCCTTTAATATAGTCATTGCAATCTTGGTATAGATGACATGGGAATAAACTGTTGGGGCAGGTTATGCTGGGCTATACAAAGGATCAATAAAACTGAGTATGCAATATGTAACATACAATATTGCAACAAAAAAAAGTAAAGGACCATTTTCATTTGCATGATCTAAGAGTACTGGGCATAGGGTGCTAGCCCGAGTCATTGTATAGACCAATCAAGCAGGACGTGACGATTCCTTGGGTGAGCCCAGTACCAGAGCGCTATGTGTCGGCTCTGTAATTATGGAAGCCTCCTTGGATGGCGGGAAATGCCCATGGTCTGCCCTTGAAGGCTGACCGGGATGTCTTCGGCTGTTCTAAATGGGCCAGCTGGGATGGGGGATATCACAACAGTGAGAGTCAAATGTCCTACGAAACCCTCGGGAAGGTTAACCCGGTCAACAAATGCCCGCAGAAGTCGGATGTCTCAGCCTAATGGCGGAAGAATGCAGCTCTACTGTAAACAGGATAACGCAATCACATCCAAATAAACTCTACGGATGAACGCAGAAGTATAGACCAATCAAGGCATGACACATTGTGTCAGCTCTTACTTCCCAGGTCATTCTCTGGTACCGACTAGGCTGGGCTGACCCGAAAGTCCAGATCAATTTTAAAAATCTGCCTCGATGTGAATCCGATTCCATGACTGCGATCAGCAGGCATGCATGCTAAGTCACTGCGCTACTGCAGCTCACTAGGCTAGGCTATTGTAAAAGGAATATGTTTTAGACAAAACTAAAATATGAAAGGAAAACAAATAAAACAGTTGACTAGCCATACAATACAAAATACTGGTTTACTGTCTCCACAGACACTTCTAGAGGAAATGCACTCTAAATTTATGAACAAACAACAAAAATTATAGCACAGCGTAAGCCATGAATAATGTCAGACCAATCATACAAACTTGTATATAAAACATTATCCACAAAAACACTTGTCCAGACATTATGACCACACATACACCACTTTCATAAAGAAACATATCAGACAGCCTCACAATATCCCTCATGTGCAAGAGGGAATATTGTACAACATATTCCTGAGAGCAAACACAACAGTTACATTCTGAAGCAAACTACACCACAACCATAGAAGACTACAAATCAAAATCTAAATGCATTAATGCAGACACTTATATTAAATTATCATTATTTAACAATTGCAAAAGGTCAACTGCCTGTTTTCAATAAGCCAACATAATGCCAATATACTTTAGCAACTCTAACATTTCAGTATGAAATATATCAGTAACAATTTTAAACTGAGCATTTTGGTCCCACACTTTCATCTCCACATCACTGTACATTCAAGGAGGAATGTCTTACAATGCCAGGGTGACATGTAGGAAAAACAATATAGGAATGTAGATAAATATATCTATCAACAAAAGAAGCGGAAATTATTAATACAATTAAATGCTGTAATATATTTGTCATGACAAATAAAATGAACACACTTTCTATATATGTCCATGGCCCACTACTAAAGCAGACTAAAGTGTCTGAACATTTGGCCGGCTGAGAGATAGTTTCAGCAAATACTGAGAACAGTGAAGGTCAGGCTAATTAACCATATGCACATGTGGATTGGCGCTGCAGACAGCAGACTACATACTCCAAGACTGCTCAAAATACAACATATCTAGACCTAGAGAATCAACTGTGGAAGATACACTCCATGGGCCACTGAGTGAACTAAAAACAGTGAAATTCATACAAGAGACAACATTGCAGTTATAGACAAATTCAAGTGAATGAAAAAAGGTCTGAAAGGTCAACCAGAAGCAGTCTGCCACTGGGGTGAGCATTGTGTGGATGTGGCATGCATGTCACTGTGAGATGACTTGCACTGAACATTATGTTTCTTCAGACACTGGCCAGCTGGCAACTTTCATAATTCAATCAACTGGAATGAATAACAACATTGCTTTGAGCAAATTACACCGGCCAGGTCAGTCCTCCTAATTAATTATTTACAGCTCAACTAGATCTCACTGCCCAACTAGATCTCACTGCCGAGTGAGCAAACAAGAAAACAAATGTAGTGTTAAGGATAGCAAAGGGGTGATCTTTCCAGGACAATCATTCATAGGGGTGTGAGGTAATAGACTATCCATACACTAGGTCACTGCACGATGAAGACAGGTGACCAGCTGCCTTCCACACATTGTATCTGTACCAGGGGCAGATGTGGCACCCCTGTATAGAAGGCTGAATTAAACTATACCTAAAATGTGGCGCCCATGTACAGAAGGCTGAATTAAACTATACCTAAAATGTGGCGCCCATGTACAGAAGGCTGAATTAAACTATACCTAAAATGTGGCACCCATGTACAGAAGGTTGAATTAAACTATACCTAAAATGTGGCACCCATGTACAGAAGGCTGAATTAAACTATACCTAAAATGTGGCATCCATGTACAGAAGGCTGAATTAAACTATACCTAAAATGTGGCACCCATGTACAGAAGGTTGAATTAAACTATACCTAAAATGTAGCATCCATGTACAGAAGGCTGAATTAAACTATACCTAAAATGTTGTGTCAATAAAGTCATGTACACTATGCCGCCAAGCCTTGAGGTGTATATGGTGCTAGACTCATATTTTCACAATCAATACTCAAGGGATGAGGTGATCCATATCACACCGGCAACCTTTACCTCCCAGAACATTCTGTGGTGACCACTTGAGGCTGGATCGCTCTGACAGAACAGGTACATGTGATAAAATATCCCAGCAAAGAGGATGGGATCACTGGGTACTGAAGGAAAGTGTGCTGGCCAGTTCTCTCAGTGGTCAACAAAAATTGTCAACAGGCAACTGAACTCAGACCACTAGACTGGTAAGCCAGAAACAATGCACAACGTTATAAATGTACGTTTTTTTTTCCACCCTAAGAAACTGAAGAAGAAAAAATGTGCAGATTGTATTCACAAAGAAGAAAAAAAAAGCAGCAATAGAAACAGAAATATAGCAGAAGTTAAACTGAAATGTTATGTCATACAATTGTCCATACACTGCTGTAGTACAGGTTGAGATCATTCACAAGCATGGTAAAAATGCACAAACAAACATATTTAACTACTAAAAGATTCTTGATGCACTGAACTGCTGCATGTCAATTTATGTTTCCATGCTGAGATCTTGTATGAGCAGGCAATATATGAAAGGAGTGCACCTTGGCAGTGTCAAGCATTTAAACGATGCATTACCTGATCATTATTCTCTAGCGTATGATCACTACAGATGATGGGGGATCTAAAAAAAATAGCCCTGCCCAGATCTATAAGTAATTCTGTGGTAAGACAAGGTGTATTGGGTATATGGTGCCTGCCCCATATGTTTTAACCAATCTACAATCACAGGGTGATGTCATCAATGTTTTGGCACCTTTACTTCCCAGGGAACTTCCCAGCGCCCAATTTAGGATGGGTTGACCTGGCAGCCTAGGACGCTGGAAAAAAATCTGTCTTGAAGAAGACTTGAACACACATGCCCATCAGGCAAGCGTGCTACTGAACTCCCAACTCTATAGTGGATGTGTTTAAAAATTTTTGTGGCAACAGAAAGTTGGGAGACTGAAATAAATTTTTCACAGAAAAAGAAGTCAAAAGCCAACAGTTACACTGCACGTACAAATAAATGATTCCCGTTCTTTCTCTAAATAAAAGCTACAAGATGTATATGGGGAGATGCTTGCTTGTCTGTTGTTCTTTAGGCTACAGTGCTAACCAATCATGGACAGATGTAACATTTGACTGCCCTCAAATAAACTCAGAAATACTGGGGATCTAAAGTTATGAACACATCTCTCATACAGTCAGGCAAGACTGCCTAGCTCAACACTATGCAACCACTCAGAAATTCAATAAAATTGTAAATATCAAATAGTTAAACATTCAAGGTAATTTGTCATTCTACAGAAAAATAACGATTCTCAGGCAAATATAGCTTCTTGCACAATCACTACTGATGTATACTAACATATGGCTACCAGGCAAAAGGTTTAATGCAATTTGTAATCCCGCATATCGCGTTTGAAACACAGCTGCAGGCAATTTGGAAGCAGACCGCCTTGCATTGGTTCCCATACAATGGTATGAGTGCCAGATGTTCGGAAAGCAATGGCAAACTACTAAAGGTAAACTTGCCAAAAATCATAAACAGCCGAACAATTCTGTGGTTGACTGCCACGGCCTATAAAAGATATGCAACTAACTTTTTTAATACTAACATATGCTCATTTACTTTCAACAGTGTCTTGTTTGGTCTCTTGGCTTTTTTACAATGAAAGGAAACTTGAGCTGAAAGGTGTTGTTGAATGCATCTTTGTTACAATTATGTTAGATCACAGGCTACCCTACCCATCACAACTTGATCTGCTGCAGTTAATATCTTTCAATGAGTAGAGTCACAGTATAATTTCTAATTAGCTAATATCAGCCGAAGGTTGCTTTGTGCTAAAAGGCATAAATGGTTATAAACCAAACAATTGACCGCCACAAGATGCACCACATCTTAATACTGCATCCAGCACATGAAACAAAAATAGCACCCAGTCCAATGGAATATCAGTTCAGTCGTTCATGTTTGGAAAAAGGACAGACAGAACCACACCCACCAGCTTGGAGGAGCCTGTAACCAGCACCTGGATGTGGTCTGCTTCCCTCATCAATGAAGGGGCAGTTGGAAGCAGCTCTTTGGGGGATTTCATACAAGAGGCCACAGCAGGATCTTTGCCTTGTGTTGCCCAGACCAAAGCCTGAAGTGCACACTCGAATGTTTGAGATTCTTCTGTCCTGGCCCCACCTGGCGAGTTTTGCCCCTGAGCTACGCTAGGATTTATCACACTTTCGCCATTTTGATAATAAACTTCCTTGTCATTGGCCAGAGAAATGATGTCCAGCTCAGGTGAGCCCCACACATTTGCAGACAAGTTCCCACAGTCTATTTCCCCATTGTGGATTCTGTCACCAGTTGCTAAAATATTGGTGTCATTTTGAATTGAGCCATATCCATTTGAAATATGTTCATGATCATTTTCATTGGCTGCATCAATTTCTTCAAAAATGTCTTGTTTTGTGTGAGCAGAAACAAAGCCATTTGTAGTGGAGTAATATTTCTTGAAAAACGCTGGCTCGCTACTTAGTCTGTCTTTGTCGCCACCATGTGATGTGGAGGGAAGGGAATCCCAAACTGATTTCATCTTCTCGACAAGAACATTCTCAACTTCTGCATCAATCTTTGAATATCGCTGGTCTGAAATATTAATAAGAAAGAAAATGTTACAATCACTGGAGTAATCATCCATGGGTCAAAGGACTGGCTGCTACATCAAGCACAAATCTTTACGGAAAACAACAGCAATGAGAAGTGAATCAGTCAAATTCTGCATGCACTAACAGCTGTGTCATTTATCATCATCAAATACCATCACATATAAGGTAGGCTGTAAGAAGTCTTCAACATTCTTTGTCTTCTGTCTACACTGAGCACTCATACAGGCTTCTTTGTGTCCATCTCCTGTTGTACTTTACTCATTTGCAATGTCTTGCATGCTTTCCCCTCAACACAAGATATTTTGTGTCTTTGTATGGTTGAAGTATCTTAATTGTCTGACCTTGCTCACATGCTGCGTTCAATCCAGTTTTTGTAATACTTCTGTTTTCTTCTTCCTCATAGTTCTATTCATAGATATGTGCACATTTAAAACACTTCAATGTCACCCTCGCGTTGTTTACTAACAGTTCACGTTATGGTTTTTTGGGCGTTTGCTCAGTTTGAACTCAAGTGTAGTCCATACACACTTCTAGTAGTGCTGGACTGAATTTTGCGTGTGGATTAGTGTTCCCTATTAACAGTGTCCCTCCCTTTCAGGTGAAACCACTCTGACTTTAGAGGCACATGTAATTTATGTCTCCAAGTCAAGGATGGTAGGTCAACATTTTAGTCCAACTGTCTGGTGTAGGGGTGTTCTTATCCATTCGGCCATGCTGACCTACACTGCTGTTTGTGTTTCTTATATTGTCTTATAGAGCCCATACTGACATATGCATGTGAAATAAGGAAGCAGGAAAACCTATACACATCAGGTGGCAGCATTGATGTGGTTTCAGAGGAAAATGCATAGAATATCATGGATGGGTGGAAAACAGAATGAGGTACTTTTTTTTAAGAAGCAGATGAAAACCATAAATTGATCAAAGAAGGTAGATGTGGACAGCCAAGAATTTCCCAGGCATGTTATGAGGAGACATAAATTTGAAAACTTAGTGACAACCAGCTAACTTGGGAAAATAGCAAAGGGTAGACAAACAGATAAAAATATAAATAGCTTGGCCATATGGTATGATTGTCACCAGAACTGAGATGGCTGGTGATTTATTTGTCACCAGAACTGAGATGGCTGGTGATTTATTTGTCACCAGAACTGAGATGGCTGGTGATCTATTTGTCACCAGAACTGAGATGGCTGGTGATTTATTTGTCACCAGAACTGAGATGGCTGGTGATTTATTTGTCACCAGAACTGAGATGGCTGGTGATTTATTTGTCACCAGAACTGAGATGGCTGGTGATTTATTTGTCACCAGAACTGAGATGGCTGGTGATTTATTTGTGCTTGCTTAGCTTTGGACTCAAACGTAGTCCACACGCTTGCTACTACTTCTAGTACACTGGACTGACTGACTGTTGCATGTGGATTAGCCTTCCCGATTACCAGTGTTCCCCTGCCATCAGGCGAACCCACTCAGACTTCAGAGGAACATGTAATTTACGCCCCCCAAGTCAAGGACGAGAAGTCAACATATCAACATTTTGGTCCAACTGACCGGTGTTGGGGATGAACCCGCTACCTTAGCATACTGGAAGTTTAACTGTGCGCGCTCTTTTCCATTCGCCATGCCAGCCTCCATGACAAGTGACGTTTGAGATGGCCAACCATGAATTTGATGGCTCTGCAGCCAATAATTTCCATGCAAATAGCTAACCAATTCACCAAGAGTAACTACGGAACAGATTTTTATAGTTTATAGCACAAATAAATACTTTTTTGAATCTCCATACATTATTCAGATATTGTTCTCAAAAATAAAAATAAAAAAATATTACTTCTTAAATTTTTGTGTTGTTAAAGCCAATTTACTCTATTGAAACTTCATTGCTTGTTCCATTTTTTAAATTATTATTTATTTTTAACGGGGGTGGGGGTGTGTTTGGAAAAGAAAATTTTCACGATTGATCTTATGTGGCTAACCATTAGAGAGCTCATGATTGCGGACGACCAAGCACTAATAGCAAAATCAGAAGCTGAATTACAAGACCACATGTATGTCTAAACGAAATGTGTAGGGAATATAACATGAAAATTAGCACAAGTAAAACAGAGGTAATGACTATAACTAAAGAAGAAAAAGCAACAACAATTCACCTAAATGAACATCCCTTGAAACAAGTAGAGAGTTTCAAGTACATGGAAGTATAATATCATAAAATGGCAAAGCAGAAGACGAGATCGAAAATAGAAGCAATAAGGTAAACCAACTCATTGGACAAATGGTACCAATACTAAAGAACAAACATGTATCAATAACTACTAAGAAAGCACTGTACAACACAATCTTCCTACCAACTCTATGTTACCAATGCCAAACCTGGACAATGACAGAAAAAGAGAAAAGAATAATCACAACAGAAATGAGATTCCTGAGAAGAATACTCAACGTATCAAGAAGAGATAAGATCAGAAATGAAGAAATCAGGACTAAAGTGGGGGTTATAGCTGCACTAGATTTTATTAGAAGGCAAATGGTTTGGCCATGCAAGTAAGTTACCAACTAACAGTATACCACAACAAGCAATGATGTACAGACCAGAGGGAAGCAGAGGAAGCCGACCACGTAAACGATGGACACAGGGAATAACAGTATCCATGGGAATATTGACACATAAAGCCCATAAGTGGGTACTCTCCCGCTGTTTATACTTCACCTCGACACCGCAAGGTACAAGAGGTGAACATGGTGAGATATGATGAGATCATATGTGGTACATTCAATGTGTGACTTACTAGACATTATTCTCAAATCTGAGCATGCATCTACTCCAAATTTCACCACGGATACTAATTTTTCTATAAGGGGGGCTTCAAATTAAAACCTTAAATATACCCCCCCCCCCCTCTCCGCCCACCAGAATATATTTCTGATAAAGTAAAGAACAAATATCATTTGTTGATGTAATCACACTGCATTCAATGCAAATCCTCCAGCGCCAATAAAGTGGTTGGATTACTATAAACAAAAATTACCACCTGCTGTACCTCTTCATCAGGCCGAAAAATGTTGAAACCTCCTATTCCATTCATAAACTTGCTGGACTGATGGGCATGCATCACCATACTGGATCTTCATTCGACGATGAATTTCTATAAGTTTCACCCCTTCACTGATCAAACAATGGAAAAAAGAACGCTGCTCCTTTGTGGTGCATGTCAAAAGTGGGATGGTCATCTTTGAACTGTCCTTATGGCGTCACCAACCTGTCGTCCTTGACTTGGGGACGTAAATTAGAAGTACCTCTGAAGTGGGTTCACCTGATGATGAGGACACTGTTAATAGGGAAAGCTAATCCACACGCAAAATTCAGTCCATCACTACTATAAATAATGTGTATGGACTACGCTTGAGTTCAAAGCGAGCGAGCGCAAAAAAAGAGGTTTCCCTCTGTTCTGTGCAGACACCAATTAATGAGTTGTAGCGTATGAGTAGTTTTCGTCGTTCACATTTCTGGTCCATACAATAGGATTGGTTTGATGCCAGATTAAACAGTTTTGGTACTATATTCAATTTCTTTTGACTTCCACAAATGAAAGCTACGCTGGCTTTTGTGGATGTATGTTTGCTTAAAACATCACGTGATTACTTCTAGTGACTGTACCTGAGTGTTGTCCCAGAGGTTCATACTCCGAAGCTATGGACGGACAAAACGCTGCACCGTCAAAGTTGACATTCTGAAAGGCAGAAACATACTTGCAATCAGTCAAATGTTACTCAGATGTCAACAAGTTCAAGCTGACTGTAGCTTTTTAAAAGAAATATATACAAGTTGATGTCTGAAGGTGTCAGAAGCAGCAGCGGAGTAGGAGGAAGAAGAAGCAGAAGCAAATGAAGAGGAAGCAGAAGAAGAAGCAGAAGCAAATGAAGAGGAAATAGAAGATGAAGAAGCAAATGAAGAGGAAAGAGAAGCAAATGAAGAGGAAACAGAAGCAAATGAAGAGGAAACAGAAGCAAATCAAGAGGAAACAGAAGATGAAGAAGCAAATTAAGAGAAAGCAGAAGAAGAAACAGAAGCAAATGAAGAAGAAGCAGAAGAGACAAGCAGAAAAAGAAGCAGAAGAGACAAGCAGAAGCAGAAGAAATGTTACACTGTGTGGCCATCAAGAATCCCTGCACATACAGTGTAATTACAAAGAAAATGTAATGCCCACTGCATGCTAACTTATTAGGCAATTGTCTTGACAATTTAACAATGAGTTATTCGTACCGGGTTCCACACTCTGAAACTGAGATCCTGTGCCACTGTAGAATATATCCAATGCTGTCAATCCATTTGCTTTCATGTCCTCCCTACTGCCAGGATTGGGCTTGCTAGGATTGGGTCACTGCTAGGATTGGGCCACTGCAAGGATTGGGCCACTGCAAGGATTGGGTCACTGCAAGGATTAGGTCACTGATAGGATTAGGCCTGCTAGGATTGGGTCACTGCCAGGATTGGGTCACTGCTAGGATTGGGTCACTTGGGTCACTGCCAGGATTGGGTCTGCTAGGATTGGGTCACTGCTAGGATTAGGCCCAGGCAGTCATGTTTCCTCCAGTGTTTAGGCATGTCATTGTCAACAGACTCCAACCCAGTGAAGAGAGTGGAACAGAAACAAGCTGTTTAGTACTAAAGAGCTAATCCAGGTACCAGATCATGGACAAAAGAAGCAGCACAACTGAAACAGGCTCCTGCTAGATGTTTATGTAAGGCTTCAAGCTCAGCAACGAGAAAACACCAACAATCCTAAAGTCCCGGGCTTGAGCACATACACAAAATGAAGAAACTATGTTTATATCAAGTGCCTTGATCTATATTTTGATGTGATTTTTACAGTGAGCTGTGAGGATGTTCAGACCAAGAAAAATAAAAATCACAAAAGAAAACATTAACAGGATGAATGGCAGAGGAATACACAGAGAAATAAATTCTCAATCTTGTGCAACAATCAAATTGGTTTGTGTATGCAGTTTTACATGTCAAATGTTACATATATACAGCGGGCGATATAATAAGTAAGGGTTAGATTGAACACTCATTTACAAAGAAAGAACTAATGAATATGATAACCCTTACACAGCAGCTACTATTCAGCATTCATAAAAAGCACAAATTAGTTAAAACCCTTCAAGAAAACTAACCCACTGAAGTGTTGTCAGCCTGAAAGTTTGAAACCAGCCCAACTAGTACCCTTAGATTATATGCTGAGTACAGTACTGAGGAGGACAGGCAAGACACAACATACTGTTTACATCTACAATACAGGCGCTTTGGTGTAGTGGCTAGGGCATTGTGCTGACAATGCTATCAGGATCATGGTTCAATATGAGCTCTGGCCATTCACTATGGAGGAAAAGACAGGCCATCTATTTCCCCATTGCACTGAGAGCTTCAAAATGTAATTACCCTAACACTTCATATACACACATCATGTTCCTGTTATATATATATAGGGAGTCTCCATGGCGGCGAAGTGGTCAAGCCGCCCGACTCAGGCTCTGAAGGTTGTGGGCTAGATTGTGGGCCGTGCCCTTCGGTTCACGAGTGAATTTTTTCGGAGACTCCTGGGGGTCGCCGCTGGGGCTACAGAGTTTATGCTTTGTGCGATGCTTTCCGCGCTGCAGAAACAGACTGAGCCATATGAGATAAAAACCTGGTGCAATGAAGTTGACCCTGTCGACTTTTAAGCGACATTATAAGCTATTCCTGTAAGCACTGCACTAGCTTAGCATCACCGTGCCAGGCAATGGATATGTAACAGTGGAAGTATATTTATTTTTACAAATACACCTATGAGACCAATCCAGCCTTGTCAAATTGGTACCACCAGTTACCCACATGTTCTATTCAAATACTAAAACATGTGCCAAGCCTTTTACCCACAGGTAAAAAAAAAAAAACTAAATTCAGCATCCCAGATTTTTTTTTTTTCAAATACAGGCAAAGAAAATTATAGAAAAATCAGGCGCCATGTAAAAATGTTCAGTTGCCATGGAATTTCTACTCCTGCTTATACCCTCTTAAATGGGTTTCTTCTTCTTCTTCTTCTGCGTTCATCCTGAGTTTTTTTTTTTCGGATGTGATTGCGTTGTGCCTGTTTACAGCAGAGCTGCGTTCTTGCGCCGTTAGGTCGACACATCCGACTTCTGCGGGCATTTGTTGACCGGGTTAACCTTCCCGGGGGTTTCTTAGGACGTTTGACTCTCACTGTTGTGGTGTTATCTCCCATCCCAGCTGGCCCATATAGAACAGCCAGAGACATCCTGGTCAGCCCTCAAGGGAAGGCAGGGGCAGACCATGGGCATTCCCCGCCATCCAAGGAGGCTTCCATACTTGCAGAGCCAACACACAGCGCTCTGGTACTGGGATCACCCAAGGAATCGTCACGTCCTGCACATGGCTGCTTAGCCTCACTTCCGTATATTGGGCCTTCCGTTCACCATAGGCTGTTCTTCCGGAAACCAGAAGAATGCAGTGTGCAGATGACATCCACACAGTGAGCTTTCGATTCGGACTTTCCGCACAATGGATTTGCTATCCGAGCAATATTCCATTTTGTGCCACTAGGACACTTTTTCCACCTTTTTTGAAGCCCACAGTGAGCTTTTGATTTGGACTTTCCACGTAATGGATCTGCTATCCAGCAATATTCCATTTCATGACTCTTGGAGGCTTTTGTAACCGACATACTTGTGGTATGAAGTGTGGCAGTCTGAATACTTCTTCATACACCTTTAAATGTCAACCTGTATGTAGGTAAAGTAAGCTACGGTCAACTTGAGCTTGTTGATATCTCCATAGAGCTTGTCCTCAAATGAAGCAGGTGTGGGCCAAAATATCTTTCTCTGTTCTGCATATATTGGGCAATCCTGAAGCAAATGTTTTGCTGTCATTTTTCCAGTTCGACAATTACATTCATCGGTATCTCCTATCTTTAGTTTATTGAACAAGTGGTATTTCAGCCTGTTATGTCCTGTGCGGAGTCTGAAGATTGCTACTTGTTCTCTTCGGTCGAGTTTGTAATATGCATCATCCTTCTGGTGGCCTGGATGCTCTGATTCCCATTTGGTTCTATAGGTGCTTTTTATCAACCTCTTTGCCTCATTATAGGTTATGTCTATGTCAGGCTGTAGTAGTCGTCCGCCCTCTTTTGCCAGTCTGTCAGCCTCTTCATTTCCAGGTATACTGCAATGTGATGGGATTACAACATTTTTGGATTTCTGGCATAGACCATGGAGTGTTGCTCTTAAGTCAGCTATTTCTGTGCTGTTATTGCTCTTCAGTATTGAGACAGCTGACTTTGCATCTGTGAAGATAGCTATTTGCTTCTCTTTATTTTCCTCCATCAAGAGCATTTCTGCTGCAGTTTTCAGAGCCTCTACCTCTGCTTTGAAGTTACTTGAAAACTTTCCAGTTGCCACTGAATGTGTTTTTTTCACTCCATTTTTTAAATTTAGGAGAATTCCTCCTCCTCCATTCTCTATTGAATTTTTGGCTGATCCATCTGTATATGCATGGGTCCAATTGCTGCTTGGGTAATGTTCTTTTATGTAGTTTAGGGTTATTTCTCTTCTTTCGGTTTCATGCTGAGTGTTCTTTTTCTCAATACCAGGAATGTTTTCTATCATCTCAGGCAGTTGCTGCTGTCTCCAAGCTGGGAACTTGTCTGCATTGTAAATGGGCTTGACTGTTGATATGTTAAGTATAGGATCTGCCCTAATCTTTCGTTTTGCAGTTTCTACAAAGTTGCTACGCTTCAGTCTTCCCTTTCCAAAACCACTAAACCTTTTATACATAGGGTGGTCTGTCAATCTTCTAAGTTTTTCTGCTTGTTACTGGGCTCTGCTATCTCTTCTATCCTGCATTGGTTGTAAACAAGTGATCTTTTCTAGTTCATTAATAGGCGTTGTCTTCAGGCTTCCAGTTATGATTCGCATTCCTTGATTTTGGACTCTACTTATTTTGTTAAAGTTTGACTTAGCTGCTGTTGCCCTAGCTGTGATGCCATATTCCAGTACTGGCCTCACCCGTCCAGTATATAACTTCTTGAGAACTTTCACATCTGCTACCCACGTTGTACCAGCAAGCTTTTTCATGATTGCCATTCTTTGCCTTGCTCTTGTTCGATTTTTCTCAACCTGTGTTTTCCATGTCAGGCGACGATCAAAGGTGACTCCGAGATAGTTTGGATTTTCTTCATGGCGCAATATTTTTCCATTCAATACCAGCTTAGGTTGCTGAGTTTTATTTGAGAGGGAGAACACTGTGCATGTTGTTTTCTCCTCACTTATCTTCACTAGCCATGATTTTGACCAGTCCTCTAGTGCTAATAAGGCTTGTTGTATTCTGCTGTTAGCTGTACTAATATATCCTTCAGATGTCCATATGGCTAGGTCATCTGCAAAGGATGATGTGTGTACTCTGGCTGGAAAATTTTCTGTGATGTCGTTTATATATGCTAGGAATAATGTTGGTAAAAGAACTCCTCCTTGGGGGACACCTTGCTCCAACAGCATCATTTTGCTGGTTTGTCCTTGTACTTTTGTCCTGGCAGTTCTGTTCTCAAGGTAGTGGCTGATCCATTTGTACATTTTCCCACAAACATGCATTTTTTGCAGTTTTACTTTCAGTCCTTCCTTCCATACTTTATCAAATGCTTTTTCTAAATCTATCCAGACTGCTAGTGTGTGCTTTTTCTCTTGGAAGGCATCCTCTATTTCCTGAGCTATATAGGTTATTTGATCTTCAGTGGAACTGTACTTTCTGAATCCTGCTTGGTGTGGTGTTAAGAGTTTGTTTTCTTCCAGATGCCATGTTAGCCTGCCATTGATAATGCGTTCCATTAATTTTCCTACACAGCTAAGTAGACTGATAGGTCGATAGCCATTTGGTTCTTCCAGGTCTTTTCCTTTCTTTGGGACTGGTATTAGTATAGCTTCCTTCCATGCCTGTGGGACTATTCCCCTCTTCCAGCTGTAATTTAGGACTACTAGTAGTTTCTTTTTTGCCTTAGTGCCTAGTCCTATTAGCATTTCATTTGTGATTCCATCCTTTCCTGGTGATTTCTTCTTTTTAAGGGTATTCATTGCCTGTTCCATTTCTTCCATTGTTAGATTTGCCATCATATATTCTGCTGCTGTCTCTGTATTTCTATGATGTATCTTGTTTGTCTTTGATTGCTTTCTTCTGTTCGGTTGTAATATCAATGTGGTTTGCATTTGCATAGTGCTCCATTAGTGCATTTGCAGTCTTTTTTCCTGTAAGCAAGGCATATCCTTGTTTAATTGTTATTTGTTTGTTTCTAGGTCCTTCATTGTTCATGGCTTTCACTAGTTTCCAGTTTGTTTCCATCCCTGTCAAAATTCAGGTTTTCTGTTTTTTCCCTCCAACAATCTCTTGTTGTTTGATTTACTATTCTTTTATATTTTGCTGAGATGGCTTTGAGAGAGATGTTCGCTTCAATTGTTTGTTCTCTCTTTGCTGTCTTCCTGGCATCTTCAACTTTGTCCTCCAAACATTGTAGTTCTTCAGTCCAGTATGGTTTGTTAATTTTTCCTCGCTCCTCTTGGAATGGACTCAGTGGCTGCCTGTATTATCGCTCTGTTTAGACTTTCCACCATTTGCTTTATGTTGCCATATCGTGTATTTATGTTTTCACAATATTTGTCTGTTAGTATGGCAAATCTGTCCCAATCTGCTCGTTTGTAATTCCAGCGGGGCAAGGGCTTTTGCTCCTGTGGAACATACTCCATATTCATTACAAGCTTGATTGGTCTGTGGTCACTACCTGCTAATTGGTCCAGCACATGGCGATCGATTTTGTGCAGAAAGCTAAGTCTGGAGTAGAAGTGGTAAGCCATCTTCTGGAGTAGAAGCTCGGTGTGTCATCCGCTTTGTTGAGTAGATGGAGATTTGAGTCTATTTCCCAGTCCTCCAACTCATTTCCTCTTTTGTCAGTATCTGGGTATCCCCATCTTTCTGAACGGCTATTAAAGTCTCCGACAGTAATGCAGTTTGTGTCAGTTATTTTCATGTTTGAGAGTGTAAGGTCCTTATCTGCTGGGCTATACAGATTGTAGATTCTTATTTTCACGTCCTTTATCATTATATCAACACCTATAATTTCCGTTTGGTTGTCAGAGATCACAGATACTTCGCTGCAAGGTATTGTATTTCGTGTAAGTATTAGAACTCCTCCTTTGTGTCCTTCGCGGTCGAAACGTGTGGCCTGATATCCTCTGACTGAGAATTTGTGATTGGCGTTGAGGTGTGTCTCTTGAATGCATGTCACATCTATTCTATCTTTATGAAGACGCTGTGTTAGGGAGTCTTTCTTCTTGTAAACTCCTTCGGCATTCCACTGTAGTATGTAGAGTGTCCGGGGTATTTGGTCAATAGCTCTTAACCTACTCCTCTGTGCCTTGGCTCCACAGCACAGGGGAAGGTGACCACCAGTAGTCATGGGTGGACCCCCTCAAGGCAGGGGGCCCGGCACTATCGCCGCCTGATGGGACTTTACAGGATTAGCACCATAACGATAAATTAAATGGGTTTACCTCTATGTAGATATTCAAGAATACAACAATCACGTACTCCAAGACTGCTCAAAATATGACATATATAGGCAACCCTTCTGGCCTGGAGACACAACAGTGGAAGATAAACTCTATGAACCATTGAGTGAACTAAACAAGACAGAAGTTCATACACTAGACAATTTGGAAGTGAACGAAAGAAGACGAAAAGAAGACAACTGAAAATGAAATGACACATAAGTAACGACTATTGTGATTTCATTATGTTTTACACCATGAAGTCCTACTAAAGAGTGCTTGAAGGTAAAACCCTAGCTCAGCAAGGAAGACGCGGGCCAGGAAACACATGTTCGTCAAACATGTCAGTGCAGAGATATACAGTTTTAAGGAGAGCGACATAAAACGCAACTGCCAAAATAAGGCATGGAAGTTCATCTGCTTAATATAAGTAAGTAAAGTCATAAATAAAGGTCCCTTTTTAATGGCCTAAAAGCTCATATTGTCATAGACCAAATGGCACCAAGTGGGTGATGATGTTGGTGTCCGGCAGCTGCCTTTACTTCCAAAGACGTTTTTCTTGTACCCATTTTAGGTTGGGTCATCCCAAGAGCCCAGATTAATATTTCTGAATATGTTAAACCGGCCTTATGCTGACTGTACCCCAGACGACCTGTCCAGCGGACGAGCATCTAGCCACTACAGCTTCCAACACATGTAAATAACAGGTATTACATCTACAACATCTAGAATCACATCCTTTACCTTTAAAATTGGCAACAACTTCTGGGGATCCTTAACAGAGAGGCAGTAGAACTGCAACACTCGTGCAACTTTCCCACTGCAAGTGAATAGAGAAGAATATTAGTAACTAAATGATCTAATAGTTGAGATAATTGTGTAAATTTCTCAATGACGATCAGGAACATTGATATGTGTCATGTAATCATTTCTTATCCGCCCTATTGGGGCATAGTTCATCAGCCAACTCCAATCAAGCTGCCCTATCTGTAACTGGCCCCTGCAGCTCCTCCCCACAATATTCATGTTTCTAGTTTTTGCTGTGTGCTTTGAGCTTTCCCTCCCTCTTTGGATTGCTCTGTGGATTCCAGTCAATGTACATCCTAGGTCACTATTTTCAGGATGTCTCAATGAGTGTCCTATTCAGCATTTCCGGAGTCGGTATGGCCTTATGGATAAGTACATTCGCTCTTAAACTACTTGTTGAGCTGATGCAGAGGTGCCGATTCAACTCCTACGCAGGTCAATGAACTGAACTCATCCTTAACTTGGGGACGTAAATTAGAAGTACCTCAGCCCCTCTGCTGTGTGTCCACCGTGACGAGGTAGAGGGGCTTGTGCGTCCCAATGACCCCAAGAGCTATGCCGACAGTAGCACAGCTACTGGTAGGGCCACCCATGTCGGACAGGTCAAGGGAGAGGGACCAGACAAAGAGACACACAAACCTGCTGCCTTGTAGGTAGACTGGGGACAGTCAAAGGCTAGGGAAAGCATCCCGAATAAATGCTTGTCGAAATCGGATGTACTGAGCCACAGGCTTGACAAAGCAGTGCAACGTAAAACCTGCTGCCTTGTAGGTAGACTGGGGACAGTCAAAGGCTAGGGAAAGCATCCCGAATAAATGCTTGTCGAAATCGGATGTACTGAGCCACAGGCTTGACAAAGCAGTGCAACGTAAAACCTGCTGCCTTGTAGGTAGACTGGGGACAGTCAAAGGCTAGGGAAAGCATCCCGAATAAATGCTTGTCGAAATCGGATGTACTGAGCCACAGGCTTGATAAAGCAGTGCAACGTAACTTAATTCATGATGTCACAAATCAAAATTAATCGTTATGGTGCTAATCCCGTGAAGTCCCATCAGGCGGCGATAGTGCCGGGCCCCCTGCCTCGAGGGGGTCCACCCATGACTACTGGTGGTCACCTTCCCCTGTGCTGTGGAGTCAAGGCACAGAGGAGTAGGTTAAGAGCTATTGACCAAATACCCCGGACACTCAACATACTACAGTGGAATGCCGAAGGAGTTTACAAGAAGAAAGACTCCCTAACACAGCGTCTTCATAAAGATAGAATAGATGTGGCATGCATTCAAGAGACACACCTCAATGCCAATCACAAATTCTCAGTCAGAGGATATCAGGCCACACGTTTCGACCGCAAAGGACACAAAGGAGGAGTTCTAATACTTACACGAAATACAATACCTTGCAGCGAAGTATCTGTGATCTCTGACAACCAAACGGAAATTATAGGTGTTGATATAATGATAAAGGACGTGAAAATAAGAATCTACAATCTGTATAGCCCAGCAGATAAGGACCTTACACTCTCAAACATGAAAATAACTGACACAAACTGCATTATTGTCGGAGACTTTAATAGCCGTTCAGAAAGATGGGGATACCCAGATACTGACAAAAGAGGAGATGAATTGGAGGACTGGGAAATAGACTCAAATCTCCATCTACTCAACAAAGCGGATGACACACCGAGCTTCTACTCCAGAAGATGGCTTACCACTTCTACTCCAGACTTAGCTTTCTGCACAGGAGACATCCTCCACAAAATCGATCGCCATGTGCTGGACCAATTAGCAGGTAGTGACCACAGACCAATCAAGCTTGTAATGAATATGGAATATGTTCCACAGGAGCAAAAGCCCTTGCCCCGCTGGAATTACAAACGAGCAGATTGGGACAGATTTGCCATACTAACAGACAAATATTGTGAAAACATAAATACACGATATGGCAACATAAAGCAAATGGTGGAAAGTCTAAACAGAGCGATAATACAGGCAGCCACTGAGTCTATTCCAAGAGGAGCGAGGAAAAATTACAAACCATACTGGACTGAAGAACTACAAAGTTTGGAGGACAAAGTTGAAGATGCCAGGAAGACAGCAGAGAGAGAACAAACAATTGAAGCGAACATCTCTCTCAAAGCCATCTCAGCAAAATATAAAAGAACAGTAAATCAAACAACAAGAGATTGTTGGAGGAAAAAAACAGAAAAACCTGAATTTTGACAGGGATGGAAACAAACTATGGAAACTAGTGAAAGCCATGAACAATGAAGGACCTAGCAACAAACAAATAACAATTAAACAAGGAAATGCCTTGCTTACAGGAAAAAAGGCTGCAAATGCACTAATGGAACACTATGCAAATGCAAACCACATTGATATTACAACCGAACAGAAGAAAGCAATCAAAGACAAACAGATACATCATACAAATACAGAGACAGCAGCAGAATATATGATGGCAAATCTAACAATGGAAGAAATGGAACAGGCAATGAATACCCTAAAAAAGAAGAAATCACCAGGAAAGGATGGAATCACAAACGAAATGCTTATAGGACTAGGCACTAAGGCAAAAAAGAAACTACTAGCAGTCCTAAATTACAGCTGGAAGAGAGGAATAGTCCCACAGGCATGGAAGGAAGCTATACTAATACCAATCCCAAAGAAAGGAAAAGACCTGGAAGAACTAAATGGCTATCGACCTATCAGTCTACTTAGCTGTGTAGGAAAATTAATGGAACGCATTATCAATGGCAGGCTAACATGGCATCTGGAAGAAAACAAACTCTTAACACCACACCAAGCAGGATTCAGAAAGTACAGATCCACTGAAGATCAAATAACCTATATAGCTCAGGAAATAGAGGATGCCTTCCAAGAGAAAAAGCACACACTAGCGATCTGGATAGATTTAGAAAAAGCATTTGATAAAGTATGGAAGGAAGGACTGAAAGTAAAACTGCAAAAAATGCATGTTTGTGGGAAAATGTACAAATGGATCAGCCACTACCTTGAGAACAGAACTGCCAGGACAAAAGTACAAGGACAAACCAGCAAAATGATGCTGTTGGAGCAAGGTGTCCCCCAAGGAGGAGTTCTTTCACCAACATTATTCCTAGCATATATAAACGACATCACAGAAAATTTCCAGCCAGAGTACACACATCATCCTTTGCAGATGACTTAGCCATATGGACATCTGAAGAATATATTAGTACAGCTAACAGCAGAATACAGCAAGCCTTATTAGCACTAGAGGACTGGTCAAAATCATGGCTAGTGAAGATAAGTGAGGAGAAAACAACATGCACAGTGTTCTCCCTCTCAAATAAAACTCAACAACCTAAGCTGGTATTGAATGGAAAAATATTGCGCCATGAAGAAAATCCAAACTATCTCGGAGTCACCTTTGATCGTCGCCTGACATGGAAAACACAGGTTGAGAAAAATCGAACGAGAGCAAGGCAAAGAATGGCAATAATGAAAAAGCTTGCTGGTACAACGTGGGGAGCAGATGAGAAAGTTCTCAAGAAGTTATATACTGGACGGGTGAGGCCAGTACTGGAATATGGCATTGCAGCTTGGGCAACAGCAGCTAAGTCAAACTTTAACAAAATAAGTAGAGTCCAAAACCAAGGAATGCGAATCATAACTGGAAGCCTGAAGACAACGCCTATTAATGAACTAGAAAAGATCACTTGTTTACAACCAATGCAGGATAGAAGAGATAGCAGAGCCCAGCAACAAGCAGAAAAATTTAGAAGATTGACAGACCACCCTATGTACAACAGATTTAATGGTTTTGGAAAGGGAAGACTGAAGCGTAGCAACTTTGTAGAAACTGCAAAACGAAGGATTAGGGCAGATCCTATACTTAACATATCAACAGTCAAGCCCATTTACAATGCACACAACTTCCCAGCTTGGAGACAGCAGCAACTGCCTGAGATGATAGAAAACATTCCTGGTATTGAGAAAAAGAACACACAGCATGAAACCGAAAGAAGAGAAACAACCCTAAACTACATAAAAGAACATTACCCAAGCAGGAATTGGACCCATGCATATACAGATGGATCAGCCAAAAATTCAATAGAGAATGGAGGAGGAGGAATTCTCCTAAATTTAAAAAATGGAGTGAAAAAAACACATTCAATGGCAACTGGAAAATTTTCAAGTAACTTCAAAGCGGAGGTAGAGGCTTTGAAAACTGCAGCAGAAATGCTCCTGATGGAGGAAAATAAAGAGAAGCAAATAGCTATCTTCACAGATGCAAAGTCAGCTGTCTCAATACTGAAGAGCAATAACAGCACAGAACTAACTGACCTAAGAGCAGCACTCCATGGTCTATGCCAGAAATCCAAAAAATTTGTAATACAGTGGATCCCATCACATTGCAGTATACCTGGAAACGAAGAGGCTGACAGACTGGCAAAAGAGGGCGGACGACTACCACAGCCTGACATAGACATAACCTATAATGAGGCAAAGAGGTTGATAAAAAGCACTTATAGAACCAAATGGGAATCAGAGCATCCAGGCCATCAGAAGGATGATGCATATTACAAACTCGACCGAAGAGAACAAGTAGCAATCTTCAGACTCCGCACAGGACATAACAGGCTGAAATACCACTTGTTCAATAAACTAAAGATAGGAGATACTGATGAATGTAATTGTAGAACTGGAAAAATGACAGCAAAACATTTGCTGCAGGATTGCCCAACGTATGCAGAACAGAGAAAGATATTTTGGCCCACACCTGCTTCATTTGAGGACAAGCTCTATGGAGATATCAACAAGCTCAAGTTGACCGCAGCTTACTTTAACTACATACATGTTGACATTTAAAGGTGCATGAAGACCCAGAGGCATGAAATGGAATATTGCTTGGATAGCAAATCCATTATGTGGAAAGTCCAAATCGAAAGCTCGCTGTGTGGGCTTCATAAAAGGTGGAAAAGTTTCCTGGTGGCACGAAATGGAATATTGCTTGGATAGCAAATCCATTACGTGGAAAGTCCGAATCAAAAGCCCATTGTGTGGGCTTCATAAAAGGTGGAAAAGTGTCCTAGTGGCATGAAATGGAATATTGCTTGGATAGCAAATCCATTACGTGGAAAGTCCGAATCAAAAGCCCACTGTGTGGACTTCATAAAAGGTGGAAAAGTGTCCTAGTGGCACGAAATGGAATATTGCTTGGATAGCAAATCCATTACATGGAAAGTCCGAATCGAAAGCTCACTGTGTGGATGTCATCTGCAGACTGCATACTTCTGGTTTCCGGAAGAACAGCCTATGGTGAACGGAAGACCCAATATACGGAAGTGAGGCTAAGCAGCCATGTGCAGGACGTGACGATTCCTTGGGTGAGCCCAGTACCAGAGCGCTATGTATCGGCTCTGCAAGTATGGAAGCCTCCTTGGATGGCGGGGAATGCCCATGGTCTGCCCCTGCCTTCCCTTGAGGGCTGACCAGGATCTTTGGCTGTTCTATATGGACCAGCTGGGATGGGGGATAACACCACAACAGTGAGAGTCAAACGTCCTAAGAAACCCCCGGGAAGGTTAACCCGGTCAACAAATGCCTGCAGAAGTCGGATGTGTCGGCCTAACGGCGCAAGAACGCAGCTCTGCTGTAAACAGGCACAACGCAATCACATCCGAAAAAAAAACTCCGGATGAACGAAGAAGAAGAAGAAGAAGTACCTCAGAAGTCGGAGTGGGTTTGCCTGATGGTGGGGAACACTGGTAACAGGGAAAGCTAATCCTCACACAAAAAGCACTCCAGTGCACTAGTAGTTGTAGTACCACACGTATGGACTATGCTTGAGTTCAAAGCAAGTGGTGGAAAAAAGGTTTCTAGTGGAAAAGTTACAAAAAGATGTAAAATAACAGTTTCTGAGTGCAAAGTAACATGCATGTAGAACAGTGGTTCTCAACTTTTTGGCCTGTGCCCCCCTTCGCCATATTTTCAGAACGTCATTTCCCCCTTTCGTATTTCCTACCTAAAGATCCCGCCCCCGCCCCCTACACAGTATACGCAATAATGGAAGCTAATTTAATAGCACATACTAAAACAAGTCTAGATATCCACATAAAACATGATTTGTGGGTCTACTTACTTTATAAATTTAATTTTAGAAGGGTGAGACATACAGAACCGTAAAGTATGAAGGGAAAAACAATATCAAGTAATCTGTTCTTGTATTAATATGATCTTGAAATAATCTTAATTCCCCCCCCCCCCTGGAAACCCTAAAATTCCCCACCGGTTTAGAACCATTGATGTAGAAGAATTCTGGCTTACTTATCCGTTCACAAGAAAATAATAAATAATAATCAAGTTGGGGGGGAATGAGAGGAGAGAACCTATCCTGTAATATAGCTAGAATTTGTTCATTTCATTGTGACTCAATAGGCTAGAATTTATCCAGTCATGTGTCATGTAACGGTCACTGAATTTGTGTAATCATGCTTGGTCAACTAGCTCACACACTTTCAGACATTTAATAAACTTCTCAGTTGACAGCTTACAACACTTTGAGACAAGTTTGTTTTTGTGACACTCATTTTAAAATTAATTTCTCTCTTATTTCTCTAAGTTGCCTTTAGTTGCGTGTCCTTTACAAGATGTCACAATCAACCCCAGTATTTATTGGCTGTTTGTGATGTTACTAGATAAGTTAACATTAATCAGTTTGCCACTTCTTTCTAATTGACCAACACTGATACTGCTGTTAAAAAATAACAAAAGGTGGTCAACATCCAAATGGCCTGTAGCTGATATGTGGGATTGTGTTTAGCACTGGCTACCCCTTCACTGCAGATGCTGGAACTATGAAGAATTTCCCTCATTACATTCAACACTGAAATGATTAAACTTAGCAAATCACACAGTCTCCTACATAAAGTACACCATAGTAAAACATATCTTTCACTGTTCAAATATCTAGACAGCACTTTCACGGCAGATGGAAGATTCCAGAAACAAGATGTCGGAAGGCATGGACTTATCAGTTGTCACCTTTGCTCATAATCTGATGATTGCAATGAAAGTTAAAACGACAAATCATTTTTCTTCCGACAATTTGTTATCAAATGTCAGACTTGATCCAGGTCAACATCCTAAGAGGAATCATACAAGATTTTTTCTTCTTTTTTGTGCACTGGCTTTGAACTCAAGTGTAGTTCATACGCATGCTACTATTACTGTTGCACTGGACTGATTCTTGCGTATGCATTAGCTTTCTCTATTACCAGTGCCCCTCGCCATCAGGAGAACCAACTCCGACTCAGAGGTACTTGTAATTTACATCTCCAAGTCAAGAACGAGAAGTGAAGATTTGAGTCCACCTGACCGGTGTAGGGGTTGAATCCGCTACCTCACATCAACACCCTGGAAGGTTAAGAGCAAGCACTCTTATCCGGTCGGCCATGTTGAGCTATATGTGAGATGAAATGCTAAAGGAAAATGCCAGAAGGGACAGGGTGCAACATGGCATAAATATGACAGGCATACAATGCAACAAGAGATATCCATCCATCCATCATGTGCCATGCCGGTAAGCGTGGGCGGTCATGTTCTGCCATCTCACTCGATCACCAGTCGTGGATATCAAGATATCAAGAGATATCACATGAGGACAAACTGAAGATAGGAGACACTGATGAATGTAACCGTGGAACTGGTAAAATGACAGCTTAAAGACATGCTGGAGTGTTTTAACCTAAACCCACTCCATTTGAGGACAAAATATATGAAGATGTCAAAAGGCTTAAGTTGACTGATGCTGTCTTTGCATTCATTCACACTGACATCTGAAGGTGAGCAAAAAAAATGAGGATTGTACATAACATCAAGAACTGGGAGACTTCAAATAACATGTTTTGAACAACTACTGAGAATGTAAACCATCAACTACTGACAAGAGGAAAGAACTAAAATGACCTGGGTAGAGCCACAGACAAATTTAAAAAAAAATAAATATATAGACAACCCTCTGAGGTATACTAAACAGACAAGTATATGATGTAACCAACTGGTAACTGGTCTTGAAACAGATGCTATTTCTACATTTAATGGCAAGGGTACATTAAGAAAAGAGCCGCCATCCACCTGGTATCAGAAAACAGTGATTTGTATCACTAGCTTGTAGTTAATGTGCTCCACTAAATTATGTAACCAATTTAGTTTTGGCCTTTATGTTGGTACATATACACTGCTGTATTGTTTTGGGCAGAAAAACACTTTCACTAAAATTATGTTCATAGAACACATTGCTTTCCGTTATGTAAGGAAAGGACCTTTTTACACTCGAAGGTGTATCTGACATATGGAGCTAGGCATGTTTTTATAAATCAAATGGGTGATGTGGTTGGTGTCACACTGGGCGCCTTTATTTCCCAAGACATATAATGGTATCCAGTGGTAGAAAAATCCAGACCCCTGAAAATGTCTACCTGATGCCTGCATTTTCA
Organism: Cepaea nemoralis; assembly: GCA_014155875.1. NCBI lineage: Eukaryota > Metazoa > Mollusca > Gastropoda > Stylommatophora > Helicidae > Cepaea > Cepaea nemoralis. The sequence continues at coordinate 611,905 of JACEFZ010028312.1, forward strand.
GTTGGTTTTCTTAGCTCATATTTGCAAAATAAGTTATGCTGGCTGCTGAGAAAAAGGAGCTGGCTGCTGATTTATACTTTAGTTCTTTCTACCTCTGATGGTGCCCTTTTTTGGCTGGCTCTACCTGGGAGCCCTGGTTAATTGTTACAATGTGAAACTGCTTTGATGTGTGTAATGTTTCCTTCATGAGTTATTAGGTATTTCATTGTCACTAGACTCCCACCCCCAACTCATATATCACAGCCTAGACTATGTGAAGACTTACATCTCAACAGCAGTATCTGCTATGAGACTACCTTTCATCATGATCATCATGTGCCATGTTGATAAGCGTGGCCGATCATGTTTTGCCATCCTACACGGTCACCAGGGTTGCAACCGTGCCACGTGGCCAAGTCATCAAAATATTTACTACTCTGCCTTCCCATTGTTTTTTCCCCCCTCAATCTTGCCAGTTGTCACTAAGTCCTCTAGTTTATTTCTTCTTATAACGTGTTCAAAAAATTGTGACCGTCTATGTCTAATTTCCCTAATCAGTTTACAGTTTTCATCTGCTCCTTGTAGGACTACCTTTACAATGCCACAAAAGAAGCGACAATCACAGCGGTTTAAAAAAAAAGTCATATCTGTCTATAATTGATGAAGTACTGAAAACTTGAGGCCAGATATAGAGAAGCTGATTCACATGTGAGTTGTTTGCATGCAGTGTGAATAATCTTTAACATTATCTTTGGTCAAACCCTACACAGGTAACGGAAATAGTACCTTAAGGTTACAGCCTCCTCATCCGAAGCTTTCTTGAACCACGCCGTGCAGTGCTTTTAGTGGACATGAAGGGAGAAATGTCCAAATAGGTAAGACAGTTTTCAATTATAATTATTTATTAAGCATGAAAATAAGCATTTGTTTTTAATAACACATCTGACTTACCTGTAAACCTGCTAAAGAAAACATTGAAAGAAAATTTAGTCGGAATATATATATATACACATTTATTCATAGTTTGTTACCAATGTAAACAAATTTATGCTTTTGAAAATGTCATACAATCAACTAATATAGTAGTAGATAAATATGATAAAGCTCTAACAGTAACAGCAAATCAATAAAACTAAAATGCAAAACATGACTATGTAATAGAAATAAAGACAGAGAGTTCAGTGTTGAAAATGAAATGGGTTCATGAATGGTAACTAACTGAAGAATTATGAGAATGATGGATGAAATGACAAACAAACAAAAAAAAAAAAAAAAAAAAAAAAATGAGTAAATGAAGAAAAGACAAAAAGAAATGAACAGTTCCCCATAAGTCTATCAGTCAACATTAAGTCTGATTGTATACCTCCGTGCTCTCTTGAGTGTGGGCAAAATCCAGATAATAGGTCACATGATCCCTGCGAATGATTTCTGTGCGTCCGTGCAGCAGGCACCTCGAGAGCCCTTGTGATTAGACAGGGTGCAGTGTTCGAATTTAAGGGGTCTTTGGTTGAAGACCCCTGTCAATTCGCTGCCACCCCTTCCTGGACACACCTAACAAATGCTCTACTAGCTATCACATTTAATTTATTAGAAGAAACAAAAATTCATCAGTTTTAAACAAACAATTCAAAACCCACTGGCAGAAACCCAAGCTTTTGTGAAAGCCAAATACAAAGCAAAGGATTAACAGAAAAAAATCTTTACCAAATTTACGAATTTAAATCTGCATTTAATTTTTCTTGACTTTAAACGATTTCAATTTCCCCACTAAGTCTGCATCAGAAATGGATGTAACAATACACTAACCTGAAAACCTCCAGCAACAACATAAAACAAGATCAATTTAAACCAAAAATTGTGAGCAAGAACTGTACACATTCAATTCTGGCAAATATGTGTTGCTAGAAGTTATGCAGATTAGGTTTAGATTCCCGTGCTAGGGTTACATCCACCCCTGACGTAAGTTACATGAATTGAAACAAAGCACAATGACAACAAACAAACAAACATTGGTTAACAAACATGTATTATAAGTGCAAATACAGAGCAAGAGTATCATTAATCATAATGATAATGAGTAATATGATAGATGGCAATGAAAAGATAATTCTAATAATGACAATGTATAATATGATAGATGATGATGTAAATTAGATTACTCTAATGATAATAGCTATATGTATTTACATATAAGATTAATACTAACCATTTAACATATCTATGAATATAATTAAGCTTTATGCTACAACGTAGACTAAGTTAGCACGCACAAACACAACCTTCTCTACCTTTGATGACATTTATTTCAAGTGGTCCACAGTGGAGGCGAGGAATATCCTCGATGCATGTGACTTTAGTAACTCCGTTAACCAGTTCGGGTTTATTCACTCCTGCAAATATTTGATACAGCCAGTATATGTTAAACACTTGTCTACCCATGACTTAATGCACAATATGTTAGACATAGGCTAAATATGATTTAATGCATAGGGGAAACAAATGCAGTTAAAGGATTTCATTTTACTGGCACTTCCCAAATGTATACCCTAGGATACACTAAAAATAATTGTGAAAAGTATTAAAATGTTAAATTTTTCAAGTCACAGATGAATTCTTTTAAAGGTGCAATCAATATCTCTAGTATATAGTATATATACCTCTATGATTTAGTGAGGCCACGAAGGGGTAGGAGGAAGTCACCGTGATGGTCTGGTGTGCTCACACATTAGTTGACAGCTGGACCTGATTCATAACTGGGAAGAACACACTCAAAACAAGTTGAGTAAACCGTTGCTAATCTATCTGTCATTAGACAAACTGGAGGTAAGAACAAATCAACCACAGATTTCAGGAGACCGATCATGCTGGCCCTGAGCCTGCGGTCATCTATAGGTGACACTTACCCTTCCATGTCTCCCAAGCCCTAAACAGCTGGACAGCAAGACCAGCATTCTGCACTTGGACTGGCCCTTTTATCCCCAGAGTAAAGCAGTATTCATCCAAAACATTCTGGGTAAGAGGCTGTGCTATGTACATAGAAGCCTGCAAAACAGAAACAAATCAATTAACAAAACAGTTAGTTTGACTGATAGTATAATGTAAGCTAGTTGTAACCGATACCTGCGGGGTTGTTGCAAGCTTCTGCTATCCAGTTTCAAATTCAGCTTGGTTGATGGACAGCAGCAAGAAATTTCATCTGAAAACTATTACACATTTAAGCATGTAAAGAAAACATTCTGAACAACGAAATCCAGCAACATATGGTAAATGTTTGTGATAATGTTCTCACAATTAATAAATAAAACTAAACTCTTACACACAAAATCTGTCAGTCATTTTTGAAAGAATATTTAAAGAACAAGTTCACAATCAACATTTTAAAACCAATACAGAAATGTTTAATAAAATAAGGATATGAATTTCATGCTATTTTCCAGTTATAAATCTCAAACATGTTTTAATAATAATTTGTAATTGCCTAAGAAACAATTCTCACATAAATTAAAAAAAAATTGACTGAAACCTGACCTACAACAACTTGACCAATTTTACACACAGGTAAACAAGTCTCAACCAAACAACTTTGGACTACTCCATTACCATCTCAGCATCATCTTGTGCTGCACCAAATGACATTGGCCTTCATGGGTTCCCCACAAGTCTCAGTCTGTGATGTTCTGAATTGATTCTATTGATTTCCATCTAACAAAATTGTAACCACACATCTTGCAATTCTAACTATATTGTGTGACTGCTTCTTCTGGGTCACAGCCAAACAAGACTGCCTTCAAGTACAATATACATGATGTATCAGATACTGGGTTATAATGAAACCAGGTAACCGGTTTCTTATCCTTGCCTTAGCTTTCAGAAGAAATCTCTGGTACCAATGTTGCAAGGTTCAGTCAACCCCTTTCCATCTTGGCCACAGATGAAACACAATAAAATAGTTACGGTATACATCTACACACGGGTAACCTCTCACCAACACTGAAATAAATATACTTACCAACACCGGGCTGTGAAACATGGACATCATTTGCCACCAGTAGGAATTTGTCCCTATCACCAGTCCCCTCCAGCCAATTCATGACAATACATTCCAGTAGTCAAGCCAGACAGCTCAGTGGTTTTGAATGATGATGCCCATTTTACACAAGTTCACACATACATGCAAACACTGACAACAGTAGGTTCAGTATACCCCACCAGTGTCTGTCCTGTTCACACTTGTGAACACTAACATCCTGTGAAATAACTTGTACAAAATAATAAGTATAATAGACACGGTATAACAGACACAATGCAAATAACAATACATACCTCCTTTTGTTTTGCAATGTCCAAAATGACTTGCAAAGCCTTTGGGTCTTGCCGTACGGTAATAACAGGGCGGCCTTTCTGGAAACCAGAGAAACAAACAAATGAGGTTAGACATCAGCTCACAGCAATACACTCAATTTGTTTTTACAGTCTACCATTATAACAATACAAGAAAATGTTAAATTTTACTTGAGTGTATCTTAATTTGCAACCATAGTAAATGTGTTTCAATTAATAATCAAGTAAACAAATGTACAGACAATAATTTCAGTTATCAGCTCTTTACATCTTGTCTGGTGATCAGAGGCAGAAATGTGCTGAGTATTGATGCTTGTTGTTGTTTACACGGAAATTTACAATCTAGGAAACAAAAGCATTTTAAATTGCAATCTAGGAATGAGTATTTCAATTTACTATCTTGGAAACATATTTTAAATTACAATCTATGACACATTAAATTTACCATCTACGAAATACATATTTCAATTTAACAGCTGATAGCCAAAAATGTAATTTAATTTCTAATACTTGAGTTTAAAAAAAAAAAAAACAATTTCCTCATCTCAATCGAGTAAACATACTTTTCCATGCTACACATGAAACATCTTGAGAGAGAGACAACAGAAATAAAGCCATTGTCTGAAAGTAATAATGCAAACACACACAGCATCTAGCACACAAGCAACAAAATGGAAATACAACCTTGATGATGCCAGCCTTATGCCAGGCAATCTTATCAATGGAGCTGCCCAGAGACTCGGTGTGTTCCAGAGCAAGGGACGTGATCCCACACACCACAGGCTTGCGGACAAAGTTAGTTCTGTCTGTGTAGCCTCCCTTGCCAACCTCCAGGACAATGACGTCGACTCCCTCGGAGATGAACACCCTCATGGCCATTACAGTGAGTAGATCAAAGAAACCTGGCATGGTACCTCCTTCCTCGATTGAGCTCTCAAACTGTGAGAGAAATAATAAAATAACAAATGAAAACACAATAAGCTGAGTTAAAGTAATCAATCTTACCATCTGCTATGTAATGTTGAAGGTATGGTTGTGTTACAAAGGGTGTGATTTCTTGCAAAATTATAGAGCTTTCAGTGATTCTCAAATAGTGTACATGGGAGAGGTAAGTGCCACCCTCCCATGTACACTGAGAATAACTGAAAGTTAGAACTTTTTCAGTAATTCTCAAATACTGAACATGGGAGGTTGGCACAATGTGGCTAGAAGATTCAAATACAACCAAGGACCTAGAGATATATAATAAATAAAAGGCACATGACCAAATACACAGAAGCTACGCTTTTATTTCATGTTACAGTTCCCCAATCAAATCATAAACTCTGCGTTTTATGCTTATGAATAAAAACACTGCAAGGTCTGACATGTCTATTATGAAAGCATGGCTGATTGAAGTACAATTGGGAACTACTGTCATGGTAGCTGGAAACAGCAAGCACACAATGTCTACATTCATGTGGACTGAAGACACCTGCATGGAATGCATTCAGCTACTCATACCTTGACTGCTTATGTCAGGGAACTTAACAAGTTGCATCAATGCAGCCTGGCTGAGAAAGCAGGGAAGAATTATATTTAGCTACTTCGGCAATGAGATTCTAGAATAAACAGTGTAGTGAATATACATGACTAGAAATTTGTGACACCATAAATCCTACCATCCATTCCATGCAGGTATAAAAGGATGAAACAGATCTTGACTGCAGAAGTATATGACATAAAGTGGAACAAAAATGTATAAGACCCTGTGGAAAAACAAGTATGTGCCTTACAAGGACCTCCATCGAAGTGACTAGAAATCACATACTATGTAAATATTATATTCCATTTTGATACAAGGTCTGTGATTTCTGTTCAGCTGGTTATAATCCACATAGAGTATGTTCTTGTGTGCTGGTTTCTTCACAAAATCGTAATGTACCTTTACAGTCCATTTACAGGATGGCCGCAGGCAGAGAAAAAAACCAAAGACAAAAAACATGCACACTTTTCCAAAAAGACCATCTCTTACAGTGTGGCGCATATTACAAGGTTATACAGAACCGGTTTCGTGCAACATTCAACCATGTCCACAAGAACCACCTCTTATTTCCAAGGATTTAAAATATATATCAGCAATATTACACATTTTACGAGTAAAAACATCATTTTATTTTATTTTTAAGTATAAATACAGTATCTCTCTCTCTCTATGAGAGAGAGAGAGAGAGAGAGAGAGAGAGAGAGAGAGAGAGAGAGAGAGAGAGAGAGAGAGAGAGAGAGAGAGAGAGAGAGAGAGAGAGAGAGAGACCAATTTCCAAACCTTTGACGGCTTTCAGCCCTTCTGGCACATTTCCCACCTTCTTATATCCCACCATTATGGGAACCCATTAAACAGAGCAAGAGCTTAGTCATTGTAAGTAATTTTAAGAGACTTCCATGTGTATGTAGTTATCTTGAACATATTCTCTCATATCTATAGAGCTACACAGTTTAGTGCTGAGATTTTGAATAAAGCAACTTTACAGAGCAAATTAAGGTAATAGGTGACATGAGAAGACCAGAGGGCGGGTCAGCAGTTGGCGAGCTGACCTCGTGACCTCTAAGCGGAGCTCCCGCATGGACACCTGAGAATGCTGGAGCTGTGGCGAAGGGGTTACAATCGCAATTCGCAATCTCACATCCGAAACACAGCTGCGGGCAATGTTCAAGCAGACCACCTGACAGAGGCATTTCATACAATGGTATGAGCGACAGCCATTCAGAAAGCAATGGCAAACTATTGAATGTGAACTTAGAAGAAATCAAAAACAGCCAAAAAATGCTGGTGTTGACTACGACGTTCTGTAAAGGATAAACAACTTTAAAGTCAACAACAAACAAATAAACAATGGAGCAAAATAGACATGACTTCCCCGGGAAGGTTAACCCGGTCAACAAATGCCCGCAGAAGTTGGATGTGTCGGCCTAACGGCGCAAGAACGCAGCTCTGCTGTAAACAGGCACAACGCAATCACATCCGGAAAAAAAAATCCGGATGAACGAAGAAGAAGACATGACTTGATTACCAAATATCAAAGTTGTGTGATCATAAGTCACATAAAGGCAATATTCACTGTGTTGGCTTGCTAGCATATGTCAAAAAGTGTCCCTATCTTTGACCCCTTCAAACACATTTCTCACATTTTGCTCTACCATTACGGGGTTGTTGATGACTCCTAAAATGGGCACAAGAAAGAAAGCCCAAGGAGAACCAGCTGCTCTAGGCCTGAATCCCATGCCCTAGTGTACCTGAATATCACTGAGATGTGTCCCTATAACAGTAACTGGAAGATATACTGAATCATCAATATGACCATTGATTAATTTTTTTTTAACTTAAAGGTGCCTGGAACAGCTCTGACAGGCACATCAACAAGCACATGTCCAAATCGAAAACTTGCTGAGTGGATGCTGTCTGCAGACCGGTCTGGTCAGTGCAGGAAAGGCTCGTGGTGAACGATATGCCCAATATATCAAAGTGAGGAATTGACAGGAATGCTAACCTGTCAAATCATAGTTTTGAATGTTTAGGCTAGAGTTGTTTTTGAATGTTTAAGCTAGAGTTGTTTTTGAATGTTTAAGCTAGAGTTGTTTTTGAATGTTTAAGCTAGAGTTGTTTTTGAATGTTTAAGCTAGGAGGGGATGTGATGGGGTTGAGAGAGAGAGAGAGAGAGAGAGAGAGAGAGAGAGAGAGAGAGAGAGAGGAGAGAGAGAAGAGAGAGAGAGAGAGAGAGATGAGAGAGAGAGAGAGAGAGAGAGAGAGAGAGAGAGAGAGAGAGAGAGAGAGAGAGAGGAGGAGAGAGAGAGAGAGAGAGAGGAGAGAGAGAGGAGAGAGAGAGATGAGAGAGAGGAGATGAGAGAGAGAGAGAGACGAGAGAGAGGAGAGAGAGAGAGAGAGAGAGAGAGAGAGAGAGAGAGAGAGAGGAGAGAGAGACGAGAGAGACGAGAGATGAGAGAGAGAGAGAGAGAGAGAGGAGAGAGAGAGAGAGAGAGAGAGAGAGAGAGAGACCTATCCTATGAACACAGCTAGTATTTGTTCATTTCAACAGACTAGAATATTCCTCCTGACATGTGTAACACAACACTGGACAATATTTTTCAGAATCCCTTGACAATAATAAAAGACATAATCTTGTCATTATCTGTATCTACATGATCTGTTCTAGCTTCATCAAACCAGGCATGATTTAAATATTGGCCTCAGCTGGTGACACAAGTGACATTCCCCATCACTAGAACCAACACCAGGTGGCTGACCTAATTCACAAACACACCATACAAAGCTTACAGCAGCTGAATTTGCATGGAAATTGATTTTGTGGTACATCAACACATCTGGGACTACAGAAAAGCAGAATAATCAACAATCAGGATGTACGCAGCCTACACATAAGATACAAAACAAGGACCTTAAAGATATCTATTATGTGATGTTATGAGAAGCATGTGGCCAATGGCGTCGTATGGCCAGTGTGTATCAGAGGCAAAATGATTCTTGCACACACTTACTGTATGGGGGTCAGTTTTCAACAGCATGACCTGAACCACCATTTTTCATATATTTATTCCTATTGTCTTTACCCATACAGAACCTAAGACTGAGATACACACCCCATATATCACTGTTTAAGTCGAGAGGGAAAATACAAATTCCTTGTCTGTACAACAAGAGGCAACTGATTGGGAATAATCCTCATAGCAGACAAAAGCAATGGGACAAATGATGTATATTTTAAGTAAGACTTTGCCCCAGCCTCTCCCTCTCCTTTGTTAAAAAAAAAAAAAAAGTTAGTTGCATATCATTTATAGGACGCCACAGTCAACCCCAGCATGTTTTTGGCCATTTCTGTTTTCTAGGCAAGTTTACGTTCAGCAGTTTGCCATTGCTTTCTAGTTCATAACCTGGCCGCAAACAATAAGGTCAGCTACTTTCTGGAGGTCATCATGGCTGAATGGACAAGAGCGCACATTCTTAGCCATCTGGTGTGCTGATGTCAAGGTAAGCCCTACACCAGACAGTTGGACTAAAATGTTGACTTCTCGTCCTTGACTTGGGGGCATAAATTACAAGTACCTCAGAAACAAGAGTGGGTTCCCCTGATGGCGACAGACACTGGTAATAGGGAAAGCTAATCCACACACAAAATTCAGTCCAGTGCTACTAGAAGTAATATGTATGGACTCAGCTTGAGTTCAAAGCAAGCAAGTACCACAAAAATAAAAAAAACCAAAAAAAAACAAAGCTACATTCTTAAATTTATAATCAAAAACTAGATTGCAATAAAGATATAATCACAGAGTTTGGAACATAAAATGCTACAAGTCTCTTACCACTGAATCCTCAAAATTTTTGAAGACTTCCCAGAAGTAACGGCAGAACTTCTCCTCACTGATGGGCCTTCCATTGATGCAGATTCTCTCTCGTATCTGGTACATGTGTGGTGAGGTAAATAAACCAGTGCGGTACCCGTGGTGGCGGAGAATGCTTTCAGTAAAAGCACTGGTAGAGCCCTTGCCCTTTGTGCCTGCGATGTGGATGATTGATACTTTCTCCAGCTCATGCTCCTGAAAGACAAAGCCACTGATTGTTATATGTAAAACAACAAAGAGTTGTAGAGGTCTAGTGAATAATGCACAGGCTGCCCTGTGCAGTGGCCAGGTTAAATCCCAAGGTAAGGAAACCCGTCTATGGCCACCTAATTCTCCCCGGGCATTGGAGAACTTGGTGACAACTGGCAAGATCGAAGGGAGGAGACCAAGACCGAGAAGTAAATTCCTGGATGGCTTGGCCACATGGCATGGTCGAGACAGAAACACGGATCTAATCCATGACTCTGGTGATCGAGTGAGATGGGAAAACATGACTGCCCACGCTTATCGGCATGGCACATGATGGATGGATGGAGTCCGCTGACAATGAAATCTAAGCCACTGGAGGAAATATATCCACCCTCTAGGCCTAATCTTGGCCAGACAGCAAGTGCTATGCTGAATCATAATCTTACATGATGTGATGTGGAGTTCCAGAACCAGTCTTGCACACACCACTGGTTTCTGGAGGGCAAGGAGAGCTCTACAACAGTCTCTGTGAGTGGTTACATCGTCTGCCTTACACTCTGAAGGTCGTGGGTTCAATTATGGGCTACGTTGTTCGGTTCAAGAGTGCAATTTTCTCAGAGACCCCTAGGGTCCACGCTGGAGCTAGGCAGTTTGTGCTTTGTGTGACACTCTCAGCAGGTCCCCCTGGCGAAAGATACCAAGCCATTTGGGATAAAATACTGTGCAGTGAAGTCGATCCTTTTGCCTCTTAAACCCGTTTTTTTTTTTTTTTGCAACAGTCCCTTGATGATGGTGCTTTGGTTGTGATTTTTCAAAAAATCGAGAAGATATCCCAGGTCAGCCCAGGCTAAAATAGGTACCCAGGAGTGTTCAGAGAAGTGAAGACAGCCGGCGTGATACTGACATCACCAGTCGAGTGCTGATTAGTCTATGCATCTAGCATCTTATACTTAATGCATCTCAAGGCGTGAAAAAAAGGGTTCTTTAATTTACTTACTGACCAGGAATTTGGTCACATATAACATTGGTTCTATGTAACATGAAAGATTTTCTTACAGCAAATGATAAGTCAATCTGTGTCACAAAATTGCAACCACGAATTTGGGAAATGGAATGGCTTTCACGTTAATTTTGAGTAGGTGTACACAGGTTTGTGCACGCAGATTGTTTGGTAAGGCTGGGTAAATAAATACAATAATGCCAAGTAATGTTCAAACTATCCTGCCCAGTTACCACTGAAGGCATTCAGCAAAAAGGCAGAGCTGTCCTAAACTGACCACACTAAAGAATGGACATGATTTGGTACTGCCACTCTTACGTGTATTGGTGAATGCAACCGTGAAACACCCTGCTTATGAGTTTATCCAACGGGATGGATTAGGGAAATAGAATAAGTATTTAAAATCAGTAAAACCAGAAGAATAAAGAAATGTAAGCCAAGAAAAAAATAAGGAGTTAACATGTATGTTTAACATACCTGAATGCCACCACGTCTGAGAAATGAGTTCATCATAACAAACAGCATGTCTAGTCTCCCCTCTCTGTCAAGCCTGGCCATCATGTTCCGCATCTCTTCCAGATCAGTTGTGCATGTCCTCAGACATTTTGTTGCCTCCTGGAATGTGTAAATCAGTTTAATTTTAAATATTTTTAAAAGAAGATTTAAAGAACAAAACAAATGTATTTTGAAAAGTAGCATACCAGAGTGGTCCCGGGTTCTTCTTAAGTGATCAACATTTGATATGTGTCTATAGCGGCATGGGTCATTGAAGTGATCAACATTTGCTGTGTCTATACCAGCATGGGTCACTTAAGTGATCAACATTTGCTATGTGTCTATACCACCATGGGTCACTGAAGTGATCAACATTTGCTGTGTCTATACTGGCATGGGTCATTGAAGTGATCAACATTTGCTGTGTCTATACCAGCATGGGTCACTTAAGTGATCAACATTTGCTATGTGTCTATACCACCATGGGTCACTGAAGTGATCATTATTTGCTGTGTCTATACTGGCATGGGTCACTGAAGTGATCAACATTTGCTATGTGTCTATACCGGCATGGGTCACTGAAGTGATCAACATTTTCTGTGTCTATACTGGCATGGGTCACTGAAGTGATCAACATTTGCTGTGTGTTTATACCGGCATGGGTCACTGAAGTGATCAACATTTGCTGTGTGTTTATACCGGCATGGGTCACTGAAGTGATCAACATTTGCTGTGTGTTTATACCAGCATGGGTCACTGAAGTGATCAACATTTGCTGTGTCTATACCAGCATGGGTCACTGAAGTGATCAACAATTGCTGTGTCTATACCAGCATGGGTCACTGAAGTGATCAACATTTGCTGTGTCTATACCAGCATGGGTCACTGAAGTGATCAACATTTGCTATGTATGTGTCTATACCAGCATGGGTCACTGAAGTGATCAACAATTGCTGTGTCTATACCAGCATGGGTCACTGAAGTGATCAACAATTGCTGTGTCTATACCAGCATGGGTCACTGAAGTGATCAACAATTGCTGTGTCTATACCAGCATGGGTCACTGAAGTGATCAACATCTGCTATGTCTATACCAGCATGGGTCACTGAAGTGATCAACATTTGCTGTGTGTTTATACCGGCATGGGTCACTGAAGTGATCAACATTTGCTGTGTCTATACCAGCATGGGTCACTGAAGTGATCAACATTTGCTGTGTGTCTATACCAGCATGGGTCACTGAAGTGATCAACATTTTCTGTGTCTATACTGGCATGGGTCACTGAAGTGATCAACATTTGCTGTGTGTCTATACCAGCATGGGTCACTGAAGTGATCAACATTTGCTGTGTGTCTATACCAGCATGGGTCACTGAAGTGATCAACATTTGCTGTGTCTATACTGGCATGGGTCACTGAAGTGATCAACATTTGCTATGTGTCTATACCGGCATGGGTCACTGAAGTGATCAACATTTGCTAGTGTCTATAACAGCATGGGTCACTGAAGTGAATTATCAACAATGTGCTATTGTCTATACCGGCAGCATGGGTCACTGAAGTGATCAACAATTGCTGTGTCTATACCAGCATGGGTCACTGAAGTGATCAACATTTGCTGTGTCTATACCAGCATGGGTCACTGAAGTGATCAACAATTGCTATGTCTATACCAGCATGGGTCACTGAAGTGATCAACATTTGCTGTGTCTATACTGGCATGGGTCACTGAAGTGATCAACATTTGCTGTGTCTATACTGGCATGGGTCACTGAAGTGATCAACATTTGCTATGTTTATACCAGCATGGGTCACTGAAGTGATCAACATTTTCTGTGTCTATACCAGCATGGGTCACTGAAGTGATCAACATTTGCTGTGTCTATACCAGCATGGGTCACTGAAGTGATCAAACATTTGCTGTGTGTTTATACCGGCATGGGTCACTGAAGTGATCAACATTTGCTGTGTGTCTATACCAGCATGGGTCACTGAAGTGATCAACATTTGCTGTGTCTATACCAGCATGGGTCACTGAAGTGATCAACATTTGCTGTGTCTATACCAGCATGGGTCACTGAAGTGATCAACATTTGCTGTGTCTATACCGACATGGGTCACTGAAGTGATCAACATTTGCTGTGTGTCTACTCTATACCAGCATGGGTCACTGAAGTGATCAACAATTGCTATGTCTATACCGGCATGGGTCACTGAAGTGATCAACAATTGCTATGTCTATACCAGCATGGGTCACTGAAGTGATCAACATTTGCTATGTTTATACCACCATGGGTCACTGAAGTGATCAACATTTTCTGTGTCTATACCAGCATGGGTCACAAGTGATCAACATTTGCTGTGTCTATACCAGCATGGGTCACTGAAGTGATCAACATTTGCTATGTTTATACCACCATGGGTCACTGAAGTGATCAACATTTGCTATGTTTATACCACCATGAGTCACTGAAGTGATCCACATTTGCTGTGTCTATACCAGCATGGGTCACTGAAGTGATCAACATTTGCTGTGTCTATACCAGCATGGGTCACTGAAGTGATCAACATTTTCTGTGTCTATACCAGCATGGGTCACTGAAGTGATCAACATTTGCTGTGTGTCTATACCAGCATGGGTCACTGAAGTGATCAACATTTTCTGTGTCTATACCAGCATGGGTCACTGAAGTGATCAACATTTGCTGTGTGTCTATACCAGCATGGGTCACTGAAGTGATCAACAATTGCTATGTCTATACCAGCATGGGTCACTGAAGTGATCAACATTTGCTATGTTTATACCACCATGGGTCACTGCAGTGATCAACATTTTCTGTGTCTATACCAGCATGGGTCACTGAAGTGATCAACATTTGCTGTGTGTCTATACCGGCATGGGTCACTGAAGTGATCAACATTTGCTGTGTCTATACTGGCATGGGTCACTGAAGTGATCAACATTTGCTGTGTGTCTATACTGGCATGGGTCACTGAAGTGATCAACATTTGCTATGTTTATACCAGCATGGGTCAATGAAGTGATCAACATTTGCTGTGTGTCTATACCAGCATGGGTCACTGAAGTGATCAACATTTGCTATGTATGTGTCTATACCAGCATGGGTCACTGAAGTGATCAACATTTGCTATGTTTATACCACCATGGGTCACTGAAGTGATCAACATTTGCTATGTTTATACCACCATGGGTCACTGAAGTGATCCACATTTGCTGTGTCTATACCGGCATGGGTCACTGAAGTGATCAACATTTGCTATGTTTATACCACCATGGGTCACTGAAGTGATCAACATTTGCTATGTTTATACCACCATGGGTCACTTCAGCGATCAACATTTGCTATTTCTATACCGGCATGGGTCACTCAAGGTGTTTAGTACTCTCTAGGCCATTATGTGCATCTGTTCTGCTTAGAAGAGGTGAATTAAGGTAGAACACTATAAGCCCCCGGGAAGGTTAATCCAGTCAACAAATGCCTGCAGAAGTCATATGTGTCGGCCTAACGACGCAAGAACGCAGCTCTGCTGTAAACAAGCACAACACAACCACGTCCGAAAAAACTCTCTGGATGAACGCAGCAGCAGATGAAGAAGAAGAACACTATAAACAACTAATAAGACAGAGACAGTCAGTGTTTTTTGATCATGTAATGTGAACAGAGGCACTGGATCACATGATGACAGTAAAGATCACTGGGAGAAGAAGCTAAGAGAGAGAAGTGATGCTGGATGAACTGAGATGAGGAGGAGGAATATATTGGCAGAAGAGTTGATCCATAAAAACAAGGTCTGAGATTTGTGGAGAGACATGAACGCGTATGCCAGTTGACAGGGCACGTGATGATGATGTGTTATCAGGGAATTCAGAAGTGCACATTTGTTGCATTGCCAGAAATAAACGGTTTTGTTGGATATTGCCTAACTTGCAGTCACAGCTACTGTTAGTATGGTTTTCTGTTGTTAAGTTACTGTACATTTCCCTTGCACATATGCATGAACTGGTCTTACACACAGTAATGTAATGACTACTGATTCTCTTACAATATGATATTCAATATGCATATACTCATATAGTGGATATTTTTTCATATGACATTGTCATATGCTAACTGTTAATTTTTATTTTCCAACAGACCATAGGCTCTTGCCAACAAATCATGTCAAGTCATTTGTAGATTTATGAGTTGCATTTTGCAGCTAATGGGATCAGACAGCCAGCCTCAGACCAACCCTCTTAAGTCGCCTCTTAGGCCATGCATTGTGAGTTACCATGTAACTATTCTTTACTGCCCTAATTATGGGCCCTGGTAACACACACGGCCCCGTCTGTGCTTCCCCAACCAATGGGCGCCTGTGACCGTGTACTGAAGGCCAGTAGCCGAATACAATACACTAAATGACATTAATTGGTCTTGGCATTAAGAAAAGAACATTAATTATGCATAGCATACCTCGTAGTCTGATGTATTCCATGTTTCAGCCATGTCGTAGCAGCAATGTACACACTACACAGTTGACACCTCAGTAACTTCAGTTCAAGTGTAAGAAGTGGCGGCGGCTGCTGCTGCTTAGTTTTGGTCCAAGTTTGTTGCAGACTACGCACGAATATCTTCTTGAGAACTTATAACTGCATGTTGCTGCCCGCCTAGTTAAAGTTAGGTCTAAAAGATCAATTAAATAAAATATTAATTAACTGTAAAGGAAACACTAGTCTGTATTCATACACACAAGCTATAGTTTGGATTGATATGTATTTATTCAACTGATTTCAATCGTAAAATGATACTCACGGCAGACATGAAAACAATGCCTGAAATGAGCAACTGCAAAACTAATTAGTAAATTGCAGCACAACAGAAACAATTAATTTAAAACGCGTACTAAACATGTGCAAATGAAAAAGTCTTTACCAATTACACAAATAGTTATTTAATTTATCGAAACAATGGCAAATAAAATAATCAGGGCAGTTATATATACTTTCATTTATAGGTAACTGCAATTAACCTATAAATGTGTATGACCTACAAGTAATGAACGCTTCTCTGAAATAAAATATTCTAACTAAAATGAAGGAGAAAACATGCAACACACAGCTCAACGGTGAATCAATGTACAAGCACGCGTTCTGCTCTCTCTCCAGTATACACGTCCGCGTAGGGTCCTCTCAACAAGGCACAACTGGATACAACTGGCTAGATGACCGGGAAACGCGCGATCCCTCATTAATGAAACTGGATTTTCATTCTTGTTTCGCGCTGGTTGACTCATTATGTATTCTCTTTATGTGAATACGCCATTAATGATATTCATGCAGTTAACATACTTATCAAAGGTGTAGATTTCTAAAGATGTTTATTTGATAATGCATTGTCCCGCAAAGAAATATAATATAATAACTCAGTCGATAAATAATATATTCAGCAAGGGAAAAGAATTAGATGACGACTATTAGAACCACGTTTGATTATGTTATTCAATATTTTAATTTTCCGAAGACCTAGTACATGTGCAGTTCATGATGAGCATAACAGTCTTTCCATCTTCCGAAATTCGACACTTCTTACCTAAATGGGCATTATTAAAATTATACGTTTTACTTGGACATACTCACACCATTTTTAGTTTGTGGAATTCTACAGCCAATGAAATCGTTGGAAATATTTGTAAACACTCCTATTTTGACGTCATAAGTCTATTTTTGCATCAGTTCCTTGTCTGGTTTAATCACGTGATACGAAACCGGCGCTGACCAGTTAAGGCTAATCGGAAAAGATAGAAGCTGTGGCTGTTCAATATACCTCCCCCTATTGTTTTCTTCAGTGGAAACGAGAAACACATGCCATTGCATCACTCTTTATTACCTTCCTCATTTGTGCGCATTCCAAAGCTTATTTAGTGGCATTCTACACACATCTGTATCATGTGCTCACTCTCTTCCTTGTCCTATTTTGTTAGCGATTTGCAGTCACACATACATATTGTTGAGAGAAAAATTGTGGTAAGGGTAGACGGAGAAACATCAGCAGCAGAGTTGATTCAGAACACGAATGACCGAAATATGTGGATAGACATGAACGCCTACGCCAGCTGGCATGTCACTTGATGATAATGATGAGGAGGAGGGGTGCTTTAGCAAAAGTGCATTAGAGAACTCGGGCGCCGAAATGACGAAGAAAAACCTTGTACTGGTTCCGGAACTGTCGGAAGGACCAATGGAACAGATCAAGGTAGTATGCATGACTCACGGCTCTGACTTCAGATCGCAGTCTAATTAGACATTCACAACCCAACCAAGATCGATAACAACCTATGCTGTCTCGTGCTGCCCAACTAGCCATCTTGTCAAGTAGAAACGGTCCAAATGAGGCGTGAACAGTGGGAAATGGCCGACAGTCCGCAACGCAGTAGAAACCAGGTTAGAGAAGACTCCGAAGTTCCACAACTGTAACGACAGTAGTCGCTGACGGTACCCATGGCATATACAGGGACCGCTTTTCGCGGCAGTGGGAAGAAGCAATGGGAAGAAGGAAGTATTTTCCCAACTCAGTGGAAACGGTCGAGAAATAGGACTGGCTTTCTTTGGCGCGTGCAGATTCTGCAGAATTCTATGCAGCCGGTTTGGAACATCTGATAAAACGATGGGATCAGTGCATCAATGTTGGTGGAAATTATGTTGAGAAATAAAGGGACAATGCATGTATAAAAATAAACTGATTTCAAGTTGCTATCATAGATAGTTATGATTGATTGATTGATTTAGGAACCGACATCACAGCATTCGGGACATTTTTTCTACAGCCTTTTGTGACTTACTTATTAACTTACCCTCGTATCATATAATGGCAAGTTAAATGGTTTGGCCATGTAACTAGATTATAAACTAAGAGTATACCACAACAAGCAAGGATGTACAGACCAAATGGAAGCAGAAGAAGAGACCGGCCACGTAAACGATGGACAGAGAATGGCAGAGTCCACGGGAATCTCGAAACATGAAACCCATAAACGTGAACGGAGAGTTCTCTCTCTCTCTCTCTCTCTCTCTCTCTCTCTCTCTCTCTCTCTCTCTCTCTCTCTCTCTCTCTCTCTCTCTCTCTCTCTCTCACACACACTCTCTCTCTCTCTCACACACACACTCTCTCTCTCTCTCTCTCTCACACACACACACCACACACACACCACACTCACACACAGAGCAGCAGGAGAATTGTATGTAAGAGATGACACCACGTGCACGCAGCCTCTGCAGGTCTACACCTTACAAAGGTAAAGGAGCTTGCGTGTTCCAGTGACCCCAAGAGCTATGCCGACGGTAGCGCAACTACTGGTAGGGTCTCCCAGGTCAAGGGATGGGAATCAGGTAAAATGAGACACAAACCTGCTGCCTTGTAGGTAGACTCGCAACAGTCAAAGGCTGGGGAATTCAACCCCGAAAAAATATGCTTGGAAGACGGGGTAATGCAGTGGCTAGCACGCTTGCTTCCTGACTCGGTGGTCAAGGGTTCAAATTCGTATCCCTGATAACTTTCAAAATTGACCTGAGCTTTGAAGTCTACCTAGCCTTAATGGATATCAAGAAATATATTGGGAAGTAAAGACGGCCGGCGTTATATTGACCACTTGGGTCCTCTAGTGCTGACAGGTATATATAAATATGGGTAGCTAAAGTAAAGCACCCGTGTACGCGCCTGAAGGCCCATGAGTATATGGTGCCAAACCCATATTGTATAGACCATTCGAACTTGTTTAGTGATGAGGTCACCTTTACTCACTGATACACTCTTGTTGCCCTTTATGGGCTGGGTCAACCTGGGAGCCCAGGTCAAGGTTTTAAATATCTGAATCCGCCCAGTTGTGGATCGAATCCATGAGCGTTGAATCAGCAGGCGAGTGGCTAGCTATTACATTACCATAGCACCCAAACATACGGAGCTAGCACCACATGCCCTACCTGTCCCAAGATGTGTGTAAGTGGTGAGCCCAGTGCCGGCTCTGGCTGGCGTTCAGTGCGTGCACTCACCCAGTACTGGCTCTGGCGGGCGTGCAGTGCGTGCACTCACCCAGTGTGGGCTCTGGCGGGCGTGCAGTGCGTGCACTCACCCAGTACCGGCTCTGGCGGGCGTGCAGTGTGTGCACTCACCCAGTGCCGGCTCTGGCGGGCGTGCAGTGCGTGCACTCACCCAGTGCCGGCTCTGGCGGGCGTGCAGTGCGTGCACTCACCCAGTGTGGGCTCTGGCGGGCGTGCAGTGCGTGCACTCACCCAGTACCGGCTCTGGCGGGCGTGCAGTGTGTGCACTCACCCAGTGCCGGCTCTGGCGGGCGTGCAGTGCATGCACTCACCCAATGCCGGCTCTGGCGGGCGTGCAGTGTGTGCACTCACCCAGTGTGGGCTCTGGCAGGCGTGTAGTGCGTGCACTCACCCAGTGCCGGCTTTGGCGGGCGTGCAGTGTGTGCACTAACCCAGTGCCGATTCTGGCGGGTGTGGAGTGCGTGCACTAACCTAGGCGGTCAAATCCCTGGAGCGGCCCCTTGATTGTGTACTTCTGAAAATTGCAATAGAATTAATTTCAGACAATAAGGGTTAAATAGAAGGTGAAGAACCACATGAGAAATTGTGCCAAGTGGTATCAGTGACTGAACAAAGTTGTGTTGAGGACCATTCGTTAAATAATTGTGTTGAATTATCGATTAAACATGATATAGAAGATTCATTTAGATGGCGATCTATTAATAACAATCGGTATTTAGAACTCATAATTCAGAAGGTCGCTCAGAAAGTCGTGGCGTGCTTATGAGCGTAATCTAGCCTATGATAGATTGATTGATTGATTGATTTAGGAACCGACATCACAGCATTCGGGGCATTCCCATAAGCGCTCCGTCCCCATCCTCAGAAGCCAGCGAAGAGTTCCAACCACAATAGCACCAGTAGCAATCTGATTATATGTGCGTCTCGCCTTTCCTCTAAGCGTCGAGCATCGGCCAGATCCCCTCGTCACTCCACGCTGTCGCATTCTTGCCAGACCATGGTGATCCATTTGCTCCTCCGAGGTGTACACGTGCTCCCACAAGGCCGCAACCACGTCCGCCTTATCATGCATCAATACTCCACCAAGTTTTGCAGAGCCAGCCAATCTGTCCGCCTGTTCATTCCCCAGCACATCAGCATGCCCCGGAGAAAAGATCCAGACGATGCTTGCACCCGTGACTTCCGAAGCGAAGCAAGCCACTCTGCACGAAGTCTGTCTGTTCTCACCCTACTCAGCATGCCCTCTGAGTCAGCCACAATCACGATATGTGTGTGTGTCGTATTCTCCATCCAGCGGAAAGCTGCACTGACCGCCTCCACCTCCACCTCCATTCCCAAGCCAGATGCTGTGGTATCACATGCCAGGCTCTCCTGCACCAAACGTCGACCATTCGCCTTTGCCAAGAAACCCCAGGCACTTCTACTACCTCTCAACACCAAACCATCTGTGTAGATAATCACATCACCCGGGCGAGCATTATCCTGAATTAGCCGCTGGATTTCCACTTCCGTGGCCCCTGCTGGCCACTCCCTGCACTCCCGGCTCAATGTGATTTTAACTCTGCACAAGTCTGACTGCTCCGCTGGCACTCTGACCCACTCCTCTCCTCGCCTAATGTTCTCCAAGGGGCACATCTGTCTGATCGTATCCTCCGCCTGAGCCATCCATGATTTCCCTCTTATCAGTCGCTGGCCCTTAACTGCGTCCAGCGCCTCATGCAGTGGGTGATCTGTGTCATGCAGCTACTCTGAGGTATGCCTTCGCCTGCATCACCTTGAGCTTACCAGCAACAGTCGGCAGACCAAGGATGTAACGCATACACACGACTGGGGTGTCTCTGGTGCATCCCAGAATGACCCGCATAGCCTCGTTCTGTATGCGCTCCAATCTCACCAGCTGACTCTTTGAGACAGTGAGCAGTCCTAGTCCATAATCAATCGCTGAGAGGATCAAGTGCTGGTATAGTGTGAAAAGCATTCTCTGCTCTATGTCCATTGCAGCCATAGTTTTAAGTGCGTTGAGTCCCTTTTGCGATCTTGTCACAACCGTCTCCACATGGTCCTTGAAGGACAGGCTCCTGTCAAATGTGATTCCCAGATACTTCAGTTTGTTCTCTCTGCTGACGCTTCCACCATCTATCGTGAGGCTTGGGACATCAGCTCTCACAATCCTGTTGTCCAGAGAGCACCACAAAACAGCTGCCTTTTCCGGGTTGATGACAGCACCCATTTCAGTGCACCAGTCAATCACTTTGTCTACTGTCGCCTGTAGCTCCTGGGCTGTTTGCTCCCTATCTCTCCCCTGCCTATATGCAAGAATATCATCTGCAAATGTTAGTATTCTTCCATCCCTTGGTGCTTCTAGGTTTGTAATTTTGCTCGTATACACGTTAAAGAGCACCGGTGAGATTGCGGCTCCCTGTGGCAGTCCCGGGGTTAAAATATGTGGCTCTGAGGTCCATGCGCCTAGACGGAGAGCAATCCGACGAGATTGTAGGATGGCCGCTATCCAGTTCACCAACCAGGGATTGACCCCCTTCTCCATCAGTGCGGTCATCAAAATATCATATCGAACTCTATTGTACGCATCCTCGAGATCAAGCGCCGCCGCCATCGTTTCTTGTCTACTCTGGAATCTAGCCTAGGAATCAACATACAGCTGAAAGATGCTGATGTTGACAGCAATATCCTGAAACAGGATGGAAACGCGGAAAAAAAAAAATTCAGAAGGGATCGACAACGCCTCAAAATATGAAATCTCCAACGAATAAAAATGGGCGGTTATTTTCTGTGCCAGAGTGTATCAGACTTCTACCCAACGGTGAAATAGTTCAGACAACAGCTTGGCTAATCTATTCTACAAAATTCAGTTGGGTGTTTTGCTTTTGTTGCCGGCTGTTTGCTTAGAAGTAAACCAAACAAAAAGTCAGGGGTTTTCATATTGGCGACAATTAACTATTTATTTATGGCGGCACGAAGCGAGTGTAGAACTTATGGACAACTGTACAACTGTACAAATATTACATGGATTTAAAATGCGCATTGACAACAGTTGTACAAATGATAAAGTACAAGGGCACTTTAAATAAAGCGCGGGGGGGGGGGGGGGGGGGGGGGGGGGGGGGGGGGGGGGGGGGGGGGGGGGGGGGCGGGACAAATCACAACAAGTCATTATTGAGAGAATCATTGCAAGTGTCCAGTTTCTAGCAGTGTCTGGCTTGGTGGGGTGATAATGATACATTATATGAAACAAACAATGGAATCTTTTTAAAGGCCTATAGGCAACATTTAATCCCATTATCTCACACCAGCCGGTCTCCGTGGCTAACGGCTTGCGATTGCGATTTGATATTTGTGAGCCGCTTACCACGCGTTTCGGAAACACAGCGGCGACCGATTTGACAGCAGACCGTGTTGCGCTGGGGCTTTAACGTGTTGGTATGTGAGCCGGTCATTCAGAAAACAATGGCAAACTACTGAACGTAAAACTTGCCAAGACATCATTTAGGATATACCCAAAAAATAAAAAAAATCTCACATCATGTCAATAGCATAACAAAATCTCGACGTGGTAACAATTATTTGCCACATTACCTAGGACAAGCTTTACATAATTAAATCGCATCTGTTTTAGCTAGTGGCATAAAATCGCAAATCAAAGAATTTGTAAAGGAAGCAAAATATGTTTCGGTAATCTTTGGTTGCACGCCAGACAAGTTATACTGAACAGATAGCGTTTATAGTTAGAATTGTAAATATCCACAATTCTGGTGTTGCAGTTCGAGAATTATTTCTTTTGGTTTCTGATGTTGCAGTTCGAGAATGATTTCTTGGGTTTTATCCAGTTTCTGACACAACTGAAGAGGATTAGGTAATTATCTCCTTAGTGAACTCTTCACAGATTATGAATTAAGTGTTCACGTTAGCTGGCATGGTCGAGACAGAAACACGGAGCTGATCCACGACTCTGGTGATCGAGTGAGGTGGCAAAACATGACCGCCCACGCTTATCGGCATGGCACATGATGGATGGATGGGTTCACGTTCAAGACATGCGTGGACAGAGGTATGATAAGGAGGTAGATATGTTTGGTAAGCATAATGGCTTGCAGAAGAACGTTAGAAATATAAATCATAGAGGTTCTTTTCAATTTTTATTTAATTTTGTTTTACCATGTGCACCCCATTAATATCATATAGCTGTAAATGAAGCTACCAAAGTAGCCTTTGAAAAGGTTAATTGTTTTAACATTATCGAAGAATTTAACACATTTTTGTTTCTGCATCTCCTTACTGGTGGGACGTTCTAAAGCGTAATAGTAGTAGTTTAACACTGAAATCTATAAGTGACACAAGATGGGAGAGTAATAAAAGCAGTTTGACCTCTGCAACTGCAATGAAGTGAAGTCTTTACAATTTTAAATAATACAATAGACGACAATTTCAGAGACATGAAAACATGACATATAGCTCAATGTTTGTTATATTGTCTTCTAAGTTAATTTGCTGAGTCATCGAAATTGATGTTGTGAGTAACATGCTGAAGTACCCTCGGTCCAACATAAATGAATCGCTTATTGTTTTCAGTGAGCATGTTACATTTTTACGTGCAGCCAGATCTGATTAGGTATTTGGTAAACAAATTAGAGGCGCAGAAGCTTAAGCTACAGGAGTAAATGTGGGGTCAGAATTTCCCATTGTAAGACGTAAGGCTTTTCTGATTATGAAAGTCCTTATGAAAATATCACAAACCCATAATCATTTTTTCAGAATGCAGTTGTATCTAACGGCTGTTGAGGCAGCTTTAAATTCCATTCAGGAACGTTTTAAAAATGTATAGAAACGCCACAATGTATTTAAAGTTCTTTCTGAATTTGGAGAAATGACTGAAGAGGGAAAAAACAAATATTGCCATGACTTCTAATTAACAAAGGAAGCACAATTTGTAAGGATAGTGATGGTCGTATAGCGTTTTGAGTAGAGAAATTACATATGAAACAGTCTCATTAAAATGAGCTTAACACATATTGCAAAATATAACATAAAGTCATCATTTCCAAATACTTCTGAACTTTGAGAATTAGCATCAAGAGAACTGAGATTTTCGGAACTTATAAAGACATATTTCAGAACGTCAATGACTCAAGTCTTGAGCCTCAAGGGACGCTTGATAATTTATTATTGTTAACGATATAGAAGGAATTGTGTGAAATTATAAGATGTAATTGGCGAATTTACAAATAAGACGGCAAGAAGAATGACATGTTAACTGTATAAATACATACATACATTTTGTAATGTTACGAAACTTATGGATGATAATGTTTACAGTTTTGTTTGGAATATAGATTTTAAAACCTAATACAGTGTAAATCACGCAGTAGTATTATGGGACATATTTAAGCCTGTCGTAACGTATACGAGGGCCAGTCATTAAGTAAGCCACACAGTTCTGTGGGATGGCAGGTAAATGTAGTTGGTGTTTTCTACAGGTGTCATTGGGTGACAGCAACACCGAACTTTATATTCCCGTTTGTCAGGTGGCGCTAGGTGTCTCATGCATGCGCAGCGCATAAACACAATGGCGATTGTACTTACGGAGTGTACAACCAAAGAGCAACGTGCTGTTGTGCGTTTTGTGTGTGTGTGTGGGGGGGGGGGGGGGAGGACTGCCTGCAAAGGCCATTCATAAGGAAATGCTTCCTGTTTATGCTGGCAAATGTTTGTCCCGTAAAGCGGTGCATAGCCGGGTAGAGACATTTTCTCAAGGACGCGAATGACGCAGAAGTTGAATGTGAAGTGAAAACGTGGTTTAGAAAACAGAGCACGCAGTTCTATGTAACCGGTTTGGGAAGGCTGATAAAACTATTGGATAAGTGCATCAATGTTGGTGAAAATTATGTTGAGAAATAAAGGGACAATGTATGTATACAAATAAACTGGTTTAAAATTGTTATCTTATTTAGTTATTTTTCTACAGCCTTTTGTGACTCACTTATTGACTTCCCTCGTAGAACGGTGGCATAAACATCTGCGGTGCCGAGGGATAGGCTAAGAATCTAATAGCACATTTAAATGTACTCGAATCGCATTGGTCTGGGCAGCTAAATATCTGTGGTACGCAGACGGCTAACAGCCCAGAACCGGCACTGAAAGGGTCTGGATAACGAAGATACAAACAATAGATTGAATGTAAGTCAACCAGATAAATCCTTAGTATGGACCATGTTTGACCCAGCCAGGAAGACATGCACCCAATACACACTGACAGTGGAAATTGAAACTCTGAAGAATGTCTTACACCTGAATGGGTACTCCACAGGATTTATAAAACGCCACTGCCAACAGCCGAAACAAAAACCGATGAAACTTCAGTCCCTAAACTCAAGGTATTTATCCAGCTAACCTTTCGATGGGGTGACGTAATGCAGCGTCTGCAGGACCGGCTCATTATATCAGTCGGCCAAACATTCCATGCTGCAACTCCAGTTATTAGGTACATAACCACACCTATTCCCACCCCAGCAGTAAAAGTACGCCAAATTCAATTGCATTTACCAATTCTCACGCAGGTGCTACACCGGCAGAACAGAGAGGCAGTTAAACGACAGGCCTGTCGAACACATACCCATTTGGATTGACAAGCTATTACACAAAAGTGATGGGACCATGGTCAGGCAGACACACCACAAACCTCCTAAGTCATCGATTGCGCGGCACATTTTGGAAACAGGTCACGTGATTGATAGAGACAAAGCGTTTCGTGTGTTGTTTGATACACTGGTAAAAGCCAATTGTTAATATTCTCAGAAGCCATTATGTTTACTCTAAATCTATATTTATAAAACAAAGTGTATGTATGTAAATATGTGTGTATGTATATATGTATGTATGTAAATATGTATGTCCTTTATTTGTTCGCGAACGGCCCATCCGATTGAGATGAAATTTTCTACACGCCTTCCTTTCATTCCAGAGCTGTCAACTGTCATAGTTTTTTTTTCTTCTTCCTCCTCCCCCTCCCAAAATACGTACGTAAATATATGATGATGATGATGAAAGAATCCCCGAACCAAAACGCTAGGGAAAGGGAAGAAAATGACGTGACTACACAGAATCGTCACACGGCAATCATCATCATCAAGTGCCGTGCCGGCTGGCGTAGGCGTTCATGGCTCTCTGTAGATCTCAGTCTTTGTTTTTTTAATCAACTCTGCTGCTGATATTCCTCCATGCCACGGCAATATCAATAACAATTCATCTTTTTATGTGTAAGGAAGTTATCTACAGTCGTGTAGAAGGGAAGAACTAGACGAGTATGAATTCGGAATGGCGAACTCTCTCCCCCTCTCTTCTCCTCCCTCTACCTCCTCCCTCCACCCTTCTCCTCTTCCTCCTCCCTCTCATCCCTCTCCCTCCTACCTCCTCCTTCTCCCTCTTCCTTCTCCCTCTTCCTCTCCCCTTCTCCTCCATCCTCCTCCCTCCTACTCCCTCCGCCTCCTCCCCCCTCCTCCCTCATCTTCCCTCCTCCTCCCTCTCCCTCCTCATCCCTCCTCCTCCTGCCTCCCTCCTCCTCCTCCTGCCTCCTTCTCCCTCATCATCCTCCCTCCTCCTTCTCCCTTCTTCTCCCTCTTCCCTCTTCCTCCTCCTACCTCCTCCTCCTCCCTCCACCCTCCTCCTCCCTTCTCCTCCTCTTCCTCCTCCCTTACCTTCCTCCTCCTCCTCCCTCTACCTCCTCCTCCCCCTACCTCTTTCCTCCTCCCTCCTCCTCCCCTTCCACCTCTCTTTCCTTCCTCCCCTCCTCATTCTCCCTCCTTCCTCTCCCTCCTTCCTCCTCCTCCTTCCTTCTTCTCCCTCCTCCTCCTCCCTCCTCCTTCCTCCTCCTCCCTCTCCTCCTCCTCACTCCTCCTCCTCCCTCCTCCTCCTCCCTCTACCTCCTCCCTCCTCCTCCCTTCACATTCCTCCCCTCCCTCCTCCTCATCCTCCTCCTCCCTCCTCCTCATCCCTCCTCCTCCTTCTCCTCCTCCCTCCTCCTCCCTCTACCTCCTCCTCCCTTCACATTCCTCCTCCTCCCTCTTCCTCCTCCTCCCTCCTCCTCCTCATCCCTCCTCCTCCTTCTTCCTCCCTCCTCCTCCTCCCTCCTCCCCTCCTCCTTCCTCCTCCTCCCTCTCCTCCTCCTCACCTCCTCCTCCCTCCTCCTCCTCATTCTACCTCCTCCCTCCTCCTCCCTTCACATTCCTCCTCCTCCCTCTTCCTCTCCTCCTCCCTCCTCCTCCTCCCTCCTCCTCATCACTCCTCCTCCCTCCTCCTCTCTCTTCCTCCCTCCTCCCTCCTCCTCCTCCCTCTCCGCCTCCTCCCTCCTCCTCCTCCTCCTCCTCCCTCCTCCTCCCTCTACCTCCTCCTCCTCCCTCCTCCTCCCTCTACCTCCTCCCCCCTCCTCCCTTCACATTCCTCCTCCTCCCTCTTCCTCCTCATCCCTCCTCCTCTCTCCGCCTCCCTCCTCCTCCTCTTCCCTCTACCTCCTCCCTCCTCCTCCCTTCACATTCCTCCTCCTCCCTCCTCCTCCTCCTCCTCTCTCCTCCTCCTCCCCTCCTTCTCCTCCTTCTCCCTCCTCCTTCTCCCTCTTCCTCTCCCTCTTCCTTCTCCTCCTTCTCCCTCCTCCTTCTCCCTCCGCCTCCTCCCTCTTCCTTCTCCCTCCGCCTCCTCCCTCCTCCTACTCTCTCCTCCTCCTCCTCCTCCCTCTCCCTCCTCCTCCCTATCCTCCTCCTGCTCCCTTCTCCTCCTGCGTTCTCCTCCTCCCTCCTTCTCCCTCCTCCTCCCTCTTCCTCCTCCCTCCTCCTCGCCTCCTCCTCCACCCTACTCCTCCCGCCTCCTCCTAATCCCTCCTCCTCCTCCTCCTCCTCCTCCTCCCTCTACCTCCTCCCCCCTCCTCCCTTCACATTCCTCCTCCTCCCTCTTCCTCCTCCTCCCTCCTCCTCTCTCCGCCTCCCTCCTCCTCCTCCTCCCTCTACCTCCTCCCTCCTCCTCCCTTCACATTCCTCCTCCTCCCTCCTCCTCCTCCCCTCCTCCTCTTCCCTCCTCCTCCTCCCCTCCTTCTCCTCCTTCTCCCTCCTCCTTCTCCCTCTTCCTCCTCCCTCTTCCTTCTCCCTCCGCCTCCTCCCTCCTCCTACTCTCTCCTCCTCCTCCCTCCTCCTCCCTCTCCTCCTCCTGCATGGGCGAAATAGAGAACACACTGAACCGTTCAACAGGGATTCATTGTCAAAGAAATGTGGTTATTAAGACAAACGAAAGTGAGGGAAATGAAATACTTTGGGCGTGTAGAGTCTGGAAAAGATGTATATGGAGGGAGGCCTAACGAGTAAGCGGACAAGAGGAAAACCCAACATGGATGGGTATATCTTATATATAAAAGGCGATCTCCGTCCGTCTGTCTGTCTGTCTATATGTCCCTAATGCGCTCGCGAACGGCCCATCCCATTGAGATGAAATTTTTTACACGTCTTCCTTTCATTCCAGCGCAGCCCACTGTCATATTTTTTTAGTATGAAAGTTTGAAGATTTTATATTTCTTTACACTGTCGCCAACTCTAAGAAGACATGGAACAACCTCAGCCATTATTAAATCTACAGGCATATGCGTTATATTCCTCCTCCTCCTCCTCTCCCCTCCTCCACCTCCTACCCTCTTCCTCTTCTCCTCCCCCTCCTCCCTCTCCCTCCTCCATCCTCCTCTTCTCTCTTTCTCCTCCTCCTCCCTCCTCCTCCCTCTTCCTCCTCCCAGCTCCTACTCCTCCTTTTTCTTCTTCTTCTGCTGCTGCTGCCGCTGCTCCATTTACCCAAGTTAATATATTACCAAGTTGGTCTTCGTTTATCTAAGGTTGTTCTAACTGCAACCAATAAATGATTAGACAGACAGACAGACAGACAGACAGACAGACAGACAGACAGACAGATAGACAGACAGACAGACAGACAGACAGTCAGTCGGGAACGGGAACTTATATGACTACTCATATGAATTAAATGAGATGCTCCCCATCAGGGGCTGGGCGAAGCCGGGCCGGATCAGACAGATAGACAGACTGACAGACAGACAGACAGACAGACAGACAGACAGACAGACAGACAGACAGACAGACAGACAGACAGACAGACAGACAGACAGATAGATAGTCGGGAACGGGAACGTGAGCTTATATGACTACTTATATGAATTAAATGAGATGCTCCACACCAGGAGCTGGGCAATGCCGGGCCGGGTCAGACAGACAGACAGACAGACAGACAGACAGACAGACAGACAGACAGACAGACAGACAGACAGACAGACAGACAGACAGACAGTCGGTAACGGGAACGGGAACTTATATGACTACTTATATGAATTAAATGAGATGCTCCCCACCAAGGACTGGGCGAAGCCGGGCCGGGTCAGCTAGTATGTCATATTTGTGCAAACAGAAAGACATGGTGGTCAGTTTAAAATTACCGTGGTAGACAATTGAAATTACTGTGCGAACATGTGCATTTCAGCTTGAAGGATCTATCTATTTATTTTACTTTCTGTTGTGTGAATTCTTCAGTATGTACCTGACGAGATGCAGGGAAATATACCAGGCAATAAATCGTGCAATCTTGTGTTTGTGTCTTTGTTATTCAAATTAACTACGGGAAAACATTGTTTTGGTTTACTGAAAGGACCGTATACTTACACTTGTGAGATTAGAGACAACACTTGTTGATTTGATAATTTGGTTAGTTTTAGGTTAATCGATTTTGTTATAATCACGACACTTCAAACAGGTTGAATAACGACAAGATAACAGAGCCGTAGTTTTTGGCTTATTTCCCCCCGTGCATGTCTGTGAATCACGTGCGTCGATTTCAGTGGACAATAATTGATGAAAAATAAATGACTGGCGTGTCGATTTCCAATACGTGGCGTATCTTAGTGATTGCTAGATAGCCTCAAAATACATTGACGAGCATTTTGTCATGTAGACAGTAGCGTAGCCATGATTGGAGTAAGAAATCCCCCTTGCCTTTCATAACGTTTGGCTTTCTTTCTCGTGGGATGTGTAATTGGCGCTGTGTTTCAGCAAGCTACGATATTAGCGCCTTTTGGCTGACAAATACAACTTCACGGAAATTTGTGTAGACCTAGTTTGTCCCCCCTCTTCGATCCCTATTTCCATGGTCATGCTGCTCTAATGCCATCTTTTTCATGACCGCCATTTAAACTCTGTGAGTGATTTACTGCATCCACTTACGTAGCCATGTCTCATGTATTAAAATCGCTGTCTCCTCTTTTCCAAGTTCTGAAATTAACTCCATTTGATAGATCCACCCCTCCTTCACGTAAAAATCTGGTCATGCTACATCAAATCATTATGTGTTAATGGTCTCCACAATTAGAGACATATATTCATAAGTATCGATTGACATTCACATAAAATACTAAAAAGATGCTGGATTTTCTCCATTTTTTGCAAGAGAATTTGTCTGTCTCATGTAAGGTTTTATATATAGCTGAAGACAAAAAGTAGTTATGCCCATGTATCTGTCTCTTTAATGTTTCACATATACAGTCATAGTCTTGTTCTTCTTATTTTCTTCTTCTTGTTCTTGGTTATTGTTGTTGTTGTTGTTGATGATGATGATGATGATGTTGTTGTTGTTGTTGTTGTTGTTCTGCTTCTTCTGCCTGTTATTTCCCGATGAAACACAAGCCTTCCCTAACGCCTGTCAAGTCTTTCTGTCTTTTGCTATCTGCTGCAGCTCCTTCTATGAAGTCGATTTCATTGCCTCGGGTTTTATCCCATATGGCTCAGTCTCTTTCTGCAGCTCGGGCTGCCGAAAGTGTCGCACAAAGCACGAACTCCGTAGCCCCCAAGCTCCTTCTGTGTCTTCCCAATTTTATGCAAGTCTCTAATTCTCTTGTCTGTGTATCTGTAGGTCTTCCGCTGTTTCTTTCACTATGTTGGCTCCAGGGGAACGACTTTATAGTTGTGTTATTAACAAGCCTCATTTCCACACATGTCCTAGTACCTTAAATGCTCATCTTCCCTTTTACATTTTTTATCTATGTCTGTTCCTCCAACATTGTCTACATTACTTCTTATATGCTCGTCTACATTACTTCGTAAATGCCAGTCTACATTACTTCCTAAATGTCTGTCTACAGTACTTCCTAAATGTCTGTCTACAGTACTTCCTAAATGTCTGTCTA